>VZSC01012450.1:32511-53391 GCA_013398225.1 Steatornis caripensis
CTGTGATTGCAGCAGGAGTTCCAGGTGCAATCAGGGAGTGCCTAATTGTCCCAACTCACTGTGCTCATCCCGGGACAAAGAGGTACCGCATTACTTCTTATCTTGGCTCATTGTACCAACAGGCAGGGTCGTAGAGCGCCCCATTATCCCAGCTCTTTGTTCTCATATGGTGCTGAATGATCTGGCATTGCAATGCGGCTTGTTACTAGGGGGGGAGCAGGGTCTACACCACAACAATAGGTCAAATTCAAGTGGGGTAATCTGTCTTTTCTGTCCATGTTTCTCTTGTTAAATGTTCTGTTTAACATTTTGGCCATACAGAATGAATTTTCAGTATTGCTTGAAATATACTGCTAAAATCTGTGTATGATCATGATCTGAGTCATGCAGGGCAACTGCAAATTAGAAGGTGGAACCCAAAAAAAAGACAAGAGGAAGGGAAGAGGTACAAAGAGCAGAGGAACAGGAATAAAAACATAAACATCAGATTCTTTTCATTCTAAAGTAGCATCCAGAATATGTGAGTATGTTAATATAGCCTCTTAGCTTTAATTTATTCAGAAACAAAAGTAACTAGGTAGTGGGGAAGTATGAAAATAAAATAGGAAACTGAATTAAGAGTCAAAGATATTTTCAGGAGAAAATGGGACATCCTTTGAAATAGGAAATATTGCATAATATTCACTGTAGTTAAATTACAGATTTGAATTTATGAAACTATCAGAAAACTAGTTGGTTGAATCTGTTGTGATGTAAAAGTGCTGCAGTAGCTTTACAAAAACAAATAAACTTTCAGAGTCTCTAAGTGTCATATGACCTTAGCCCATCAAAAGTTAGGACCGTGGATATTGAATTTTGACAAGGACCTTATGACTATGAATTACTGATAATTAGTTGTCAGGGAATGACAACGGATTAGGGCAAATACCATTGCATACTCTCTCCATGTGGTTAGCAAAGGTGTTAAGCAGAAACCGGGTGTAAAAGGGAGCAGAGGGTAACAATCCAGTCTGGTCAGCTCTCACCACGCTTCAGTGTGTTTAATACAACTGAAGAGTTTTGTTGTGCATATCTGAATAGGGACTTTCATGGCACTGCCCTGGAGAGCTGCGCAGTCCTGAATTTGGGAGTATGTATCTGTATGTGACTTTAGAAAATCACTGGCAATGATTTTAACTTTTTAATTAAGCTCAAAAGTTCAGCTTAATTAAAAGCATTTGAAGGATTAGACACACTAATAAGAACAAATATATCTAATCCCTTCTTTACGCATCAAAGGAAAAGAGGAAAGGTAAAGCTGTCAGTGACAGATAGTATTCTGTCACTTAATATCCCATCTTCCTAGGAGTGAAAGAGACTATAGGGATTACACAAGTAAAGCTGAATGGATATATTAGCTAACTTCTGACAAAAGCACAAAAAAGTCACACTTTTCATTATATACAGTCTGTGTAACAGGACAGTGCTCGTAAGTATGCAAACGTTACAGTAATAGCTATCAACTGTGATTCAGGTCTGGGACAGGTTGCCCTATAGTAATTACATCCTGTGGTAAACATCCAGTCATGTTGTATGCCTACTGGACAACAGCACAGAATTTTGGAAACCAAACATGCTGGAGGATCATAGAATTGTAGAATACCAGGTTGGAAGGGACCTCAAGGATCATCTGGTCCAGTTGTTCTTGGCAAAAGCACAGTCTAGACAAGATGGCCCAGCACCCTGTCCCGATGAATCTCAAAAGTATCCAATGCTGGGGAATCCACCACTTCCCTGGGGAGATATTCCAATGGCTGGTTGTTCTCATTGTGAAAAATTTTCCTGTTGTGTCATATCAGAGTCTTCACAGGAGTAACTGGTACCCATTACCCCTCCTCTTTTCCATTTGATTCCATGTAAAAAGAGAGTCTCCATCTTCTTTGTAGCCACCCTTTAAGTACTGGAGCGTGGTGATGAGGTCTCCCCTAAGCCTTCTTTTCTGAAGGCAGAACAAACCCAGTTCTCTCAGCCTTTCCTCCTGTGGCAGGCTTCCCAGTCCTTTGATCATCTTTGGGGCCCTTCTCTGGACCCTCTCCAGCCTGTCCACATCTTTTTTTGTATGGTGGGGACCAAAACTGAACACAGTGTTCCAGGTGTGGCTTGACAAGCACTGACTAGAGTGGCATAATGACTTCTTTGTCTCTGCTGGTGATGCCCTTGTTGATGCAACCCAGCATCCTGTTGGCTTGCTTTGCTGCTGCAGCACACTGTTCACCCATATTGAGCTTGTTATCCACTAGGACCCCCAGGCCCCTTTCCACAGAGCTGCTCTCCAGCCAGGTAGATCCCAGTCTGTGCAGCACTCCTGGATTGTGTTTTCCCACGTGCAAGACCTTACCCTTGTCCTTGTTGAACTTCATAAGGTTCTTGTTAGCCCACCCTTGCAGCCTATCCAGGTCTTCCTGCAGGGTGGCTCTCCCTTTCAAAGTGTCCACTTCCCTGCTCAGTTTGGTATCATCAACAAACTTTATCAGGGTACACTTGATCTCTTCATCCAGATGACTTATGAAAATATTGAACAGTGTTGGGCCCATTGATCCCTTGGTGACCCCATGTGTAACACATTGCCGGGTTTAAAAGGAGCTATGTACCACTGCCCTCAGGGTGTGGCCTGTCAGTGAGCTCCCACCCACTGCACAGACCACTTGTCTCGACTGTAACATGTCAGTTTCTCTAGGAAGAAGCTGTGGGGAACTGTACTGAAAGCCTTGGAGAAATCTAGGTAGATAATATCCACTGCTTGCAACACATCAACTGAGCAGGTTGCTTTGTTATAGAAGGTGATCAGGTTTGTCAAGCAAGATTTGCCCTTGGTGAATCCATGCTGGCTTTTCCCAGTTATGTGCTTCATTTCACTTGTGATAGCCCCCAGGAAGATTTGTTCCATAACTTTCCCAGGTATTGAAGCAAGACTGATGGGCCTATAATTTCCTGGATCCTCCTTTAAGATCTTCCTGTAGATGGGGGTGATATTAGCCTTCTTCCAGCCTTCTGGGATGTCCCTTAATTTCCATGACTTCTCAAAGATTATGAGGAACAGCCTCACAACAATGTCAGCCAGCTCTCTTAACACTCTTGGGTAGATGACGTCTAAGCCCATCGATTTGTAGGGGTCAAGCTCGTATAATAGTTCACATACCAACTCTTCACTGACAGTGGTTCTGTGTTTGCATCTACCTGGATTTTCATTCCCAAGGCCTGGGGCACAACAGTGGTGGGAAAGACGAAAGTGAAGAAAGTGTTGAGAACCTCTGCCTTTTCAGCATTGTTGGTGACTAATTCACCTCTCCTGTTTAACAGTGGGCCAATATTTTCCTTCTGTTTCTACTTGTTGTTTGCATACCTGAGAAACCATTTCTTGTAGTTTTTGACATCTCTAGCCAATTTAAATTCATGCTGGACTTTTTTTTTCTAACTGCTTCTCTACACACTCTGGCAATGTTCTTGTAGCTCTCGACAGGTATTTGTTTGCTTTGCCATCTCTGGTACACTTCCCTTTTAGTTTTGAGCAGTCTTGGAAGCTCACAGTTAAGCCAAGGATATCTCTTGCTCTACCTACTTTCCTTGCCTTTAAAGTGGATGAACTGTGTTTGTGCTTCCAGGAGAACGTTCTTGAAAAGCTCCCATCATTCACTAGCTGGGATGCCAGCACAAATAAATCCTTCCCACTCCAGATTTTTCATCCTTCTTTCTCTGCGTTTTCTTTTGTTTTCAGGTGTTCTTGTTCATGAACTTAAAAATATACCCCCTCTATGGAAAATATACACAGAGAAAGCACCGACTAAAATCACCAAAACTTGCCAGTGGATGCCGTGTTCTGTTTGTCTTGCCAAAGTCCTCAGATTAAAACCAGACACCTTCCATACATACATCATTTTAGTAGCATTTTTGTCATACATATCTGTGTTTATATGCCAGCAGCTTTTGTGNCAGAGAAAGCACTGACTAAAATCACCAAAACTTGCCAGTGGATGCCGTGTTCTGTTTGTCTTGCCAAAGTCCTCAGATTAAAACCAGACACCTTCCATACATACATCATTTTAGTAGCATTTTTGTCATACATATCTGTGTTTATATGCCAGCAGCTTTTGTGCTTTGTTGTAGATTGCAGCTAAATTTAGAGAAAGAGTTAGAGGTCTTAAATGTACTAAATTCCAGCAATGTTGAGAAAGGTAGAATGCTGAGTACAAGAAACAGAGCTTGAATTCAGCCTTTATTAGATATCAGAGAATCTGCATATGAGATCACTCTGAAATCCAAACTGTACAAAACACATACTTCATTAATTATATTGGTCACAGAGCAACTTATATATAAGCTGCTGCTAAGTAACCTGCAAGATTTTTAGGCAGAAATAAAACCTCTTATTAGGCTACCTGATACAGTTACAAGAAGTGGACATGTCTCAGGCACATAAGTAATCTTTTGTGTAGACATTCTAAATTTTTGTGTAGACATTCTTAAAGCAGTTGGAGAAGGGGCGTATGTTGATTCAGCTTAGGCTGGTTTTATTGCAGTAGTTTAAATAAACTGGCCTCAAAATTACTTAATGTGGTATTAGTTTGGATATGGAGAAGGCTTGAGAGACATAAAGTAGCTACAGCTCTACATAGCTACAACCACTTCCATTTAGAATCATGGTATGAAATCATACCAACACTATTAAAGAACTTTAGGAGATCTTGTAACTCAGTCTTGTTCCTGACAGTCATTCTACTATGAAATTAAATTATGATTTCTGCAGGGCCATACCAAAAAATTCTGACTATATTTGGTGCTAGGTGTCGTGGGATTTCCAGTTACCAGAAAGAGACTGATGCACAAACTCACAGGTATATCTCATCCTCTTGTCATAGTCTGCACTACTGTATTCACTGGATTGCAGAACAAGTTAGTTGGAAAGGCCCTCTGGAGGCTGTGTAGCCCAAGTGTTTTCTTGTGAATTTCCTGTTTTTAAATTTTTGCCCATTGCCTCTTGTCCTGTCATTAGGCACTACTGAGAAGAGTCCCATCAGACATTTATATACATTAGTAAGATCCCCCCCAAACCTCCTCTCCAAACTGAAGAGCCCTAGCCCTTCTTATAAGATGCTCCAGTCACTTAATCCTTTGTGGACATGCCCTGGATGCTTCAGCATGTCCATACCTTTCTTGGACTCAGAAGCCCAGCAATGGGCACAGTACTCCAGATGTGTCCCATTAGTGAGTAGAGGGGATCACCGTCTTTGACCTACTGACAACAGTTTTCCTAATGCATCCCAGGACACTGTTGGACTTTGCTATGAGGGCACATAGCTGAATCGTGGTCGGCTTTTCGTCCATCAGAATCCTAAGATTCTTCTATGCACAACTGCTTTCCAGACAGTTGGCTGCTGGCATGTGCTGGTGCCTGGGATTATTCCTGCCCAGCTGCAGGACTTTGCATTTCACCTTATTGAACTGCATGAAATTTCATTTGGCCCAATTCTCCAACCTGTCAAAGTCCCTCTGAATGTTGGCACAACTGTCTGGTCTATCAGCTGCTCCTCCCAGTTCTGTATCATCTGTGAACTTGCTCATGGTGTACTCTCTCGCATCACCCAGGTCATTAATGAAGACGTTGAATAGGACTGGCCTCAGTATCAACCCCCTGGGGCACACTACTACTGACTGGTCTCCAACTTGACTTTGTGCTGCTGTGTTGTGATTCAAGAGTAAAAAGACCATAGATGTTCATATTTCTGCCAAATTATAGAAGAAGTTTCATGCTAAATTGCAGTCAATATTTTAAATAAATGACACAACTGATATTGCCTCCTTCATATCTCCCTCTCACCTCACATATAAATTACTTGCCAGGAAATGACAGTGATTATTTGTGATACATAGTTTAGGTATTTTGTAATATATAGGCCAGATTTTCTTGAAAACTTTTTGCTCTCAATACTTGTTCACAGATTTACTAAACTTACCCAAATTCTAATCAACTGAAAATCCCTGATGAAAAAGAAAAGGTTTTTCCTTCACTTGTTACTACTTTTACCCTTAGTTTTCAGCTGTGCATCTGCCTAACTCCAATGTAAAAAAAGCAGCCTTTGGTACCTTAGGACTACTTGCTGGTCTTTTCAAAATGCAGAAAATACCTGTGGCTTATTTTTTAGTACTTCAACTAGAGGAGGTAACATCTATTGTCAGACAACTGTGGGAGAACATTCATATCTATCCAGTTAAACTGTGATTAGATATGAGTGTTTTTTCTCTTTCATTTTTTCTTTTGTGTTAAACCCATAAATGTTGCTATCCAAGTGAGAGTTTATTGTATTAATTGTGCTGGTTTTAGAAGTTGATATGTAGACATATTGTTATTTTTTTGTAGGACCATTTACATAAATAATTTGTTTCTGAATGATTTATATTTTTACTGCAACTTATTTTGTTGAGAATTCCATGACAAAATAAAAATACAACAGCTCTTGTTCCTTAAAAAGTTTCTTTGAGTGGTGTTATTTTAACCATAATGAGTGTAGGAGGCACTATTCTGAAATTAAAGCTAGTAACCAGTGTATCTACAACCCATTCCCACAAACCAAGGATTGAATCCTGTCCTTACTGAGCTCAGTGCCAAAGGAACACCAATGGATTAATACAGTTTGGGGTTTGTTTATGATTTTCCATCTTGGGCGGGTTATATTAATTTGATGTGCCTTAAACATGATGATAATATCAATATCCTTTGCAACTCTGACGTGTAAAATCCTTGCTTTAAAGGCATTACAGAGAACATATTTACTTTCTTTTTTTACAACCTCTCCACCATTGAAAAGGTGGAGATCCTACTCTAACTACTTCTATACTTACCTTTTTTTCCCTTAAAAATATACTGAAATACATCTGATAATTGTAAAACGTAACAGCATCATTATAAGAGTATCAAGTTGTCTTTCCATGTTTATATCTTTCTACATAGATCATTAAGAATAGGTTCCTTTTTCTCTATGTGTTTCTCAATCTCTTTCTCTTTTTCTTATCCTCTTTGCTACTAAACAAATCGTGAAACTAAGCTGTATACCATCTGTAAGCAAATTGGGTGGGAATCAGGTTAAAACTCATAGATACGTCAAGGTCCTTTTTTCTGGTTAGGTCTTTCCCTTAAGCACAAGTGCAGGCAGTATTTAACAATTACAAAATGCTTTGGAACTTGTTATTTATAATTAGACCAGAAATATCAAAAAGTGCTCTAAATCACCTCTTCCTGGGCTTGTCTTGGTCTTCAAATGTAAGCTAGAATAGGTAGGAAAAGGAGGAGTTATTTGTATTTTTAGCTGTGTCTGTACTACATACTGCAGTGCCATGTAGAGACATCTAAAAACTAGCCAGGACACAGTGGGAGGCTGCTTCTGGTTCCACAGGCAGCAGACTTATAGCCAGCACTGATACCTGCACAGTGCTATATTATAGCACGCGAACACCCTCAGACTCAGTATGAATGCACTTCTTTAGCAAAAGTATCTCAACAACTGCAGTCAAAAACCTTGCGAACATGTCTGTCTCCCGAGTTACATACCTTTTAGGGAGATTTACTTCCAAAAGTGCTAGTAACACTGAAAAAATTTTCTGTTTAATCAAATCCACTTGGAAGACTGTATATTTTATTATCCTCATGTACTTTATTCACCCAAAAAAACTTTCTCAGTCAATTTTTCCTGAGATGGATTTTTATCCTTTGAAGATCATTGTGTATGTAGATATCTCATTCTGCGCTATCTAGTTAGGGCAAGATTCTTTCATGTTCAAAGTTAGCAGTTTGTAAAAGAATTATATCTTCAGAAAACCTTAGCACCATTAAGTTGTTAAAGACTATAATTTATCTGACCTCAGTGTCTCAAAAGCAACAGAAGTATGCAGGAGGCCAGTTCTGTGACAAGCAAAGGACATTGAGGAAGAGACATACGTCTCTGGGACATTTTATTGGAGGGAAATGAGATCCAGAATTTCCAGCATCTACCTTCTTATTGTTTTAGAAATTTTGTTCTCATGGATGACAATTGTTCATACTTTAAGTTTATTCTTTTGTCAGAGTTAGAGCATATGTATATTTTCTATGAAAACAGAACTGTTGCTAATTTGTACTGCACTGGCTTTCTAAGACTGAAGGAAAGGCTTGAGATACAGCTGTCCTAAACAGTGTGTGCAACAGCAATGCAGAATAAGTAAGCTTCACAGAAGAAGGAAGAAAATAATGGTTGGAGTTGTACACTTTAGAAAGAAATTCAGTAACTAATGGGATAAAAAATTATAATAGAGCTTAGGAAAATGTCTTCCGTAACCTAAAAACAATGAGGAATTTACTGAAACTAAAGTAGCAAGAAATTTAAGACTGATAAAGGAAATGCTTTTTTCCTATAAAATGTGTAATTAAGTGATGAATTCCCTGCAATGGAAAATTTATTAGCTAGGCCAAATACTTAGTAAGAGCCTGTGTATGGTTTATTGAACTACCCGAGTTGGTCATGGGACTGATCAACATTTTGTAAGATTTAAATTTTGTTTTTTTCAAGCTCTAGGTTGATGTCTAAGAAACATAGCTCGGGAGCCTTCATGTATCTTGTAATTAAGTCTTCTCTGGAGCATCTGGAATTAATCAATGCACTATGTGACTATGCTTCCCCAGACTTGCCCATAAATACAAGGTAAAAAAGTCACATAACTGGAAAAGAGATCAGAGTATGGAAGGAATTACATATCACCCTTGTCTGCTACAGAGCAAAACTTTGATGACATAAGAATTCTCCTTTTAGTCCAGAGTTTAGGTTAAGCATTCACTAAATCTCATATACTTGACAGCAACTGTGCAAAGAAATTAACTTAAAGATCTGTTGAGTTTAACTCAAATTAAGAAAGCTTTCTTCATAATAGGTCACATACCTTTTCTAAACCCAAATTTATTTGGGTTAATACGACCTTCAAGCTGTCTTCAGTCTGAGTTTACAGCTACCCTTGAGACTTTTATCATCTTTTCTGGTTTCATCACAAGATTTTTAAGAATCATAACTAGATCAGTGATCTTTGAATGTAAGTATTTATGCATGTCTTCTTAGGAACCAAATATAAAGTTTTAGCAGTCCTGTCTGAGAACTGCCATTCTTGCTGACCTGAAATAACATGGACACCATTTTTTCTGTACAAAACTTTTAAACAGGATCTGACTTGCAAAGATACAAAGATGCCAGCTGCCATGGACTCTATTCGAGGTGAAGAGTGCCTCTGAAAATCACCTGCTCTTATTGATATTATTGACAAATAATTCTTATAGTGGATGCAGGATCACAGATACAGACAGGACTGTAATTACAGGCAAGTAGTCTTTTTCAATTAGTGGATGGTTTTTATATAGAAGCGTAGGGCTTCATGTCCCTTCCTGTATATTTATTCCCTTTAATCATAGTTCTGCATGATCATTATATGTGAAAAATCTCTCTTTCACTTTTGTTAAATTCTTAGAACGTTGTATGGTGTAATAATTCCACAGATCAATCACATGTGGGGAAAGCTTGATATGTTATCACTTTGTGTCTCCTTAATTTTGCATTTCTTTCCATATCCTTTTTTATTTTTCTTCTATCATGAGACTGGGAGAAATTCTGGACCTACCCAAGCATTTTTAAAAGAACAATNCCAATGTGTTGTATGGTGTAATAATTCCACAGATCAATCAAATGTGGGGAAAGCTTGATATGTTATCACTTTGTGTCTCCTTAATTTTGCATTTCTTTCCATATCCTTTTTTATTTTTCTTCTATCATGAGACTGGGAGAAATTCTGGACCTACCCAAGCATTTTTAAAAGAACAATGCTAGTACGTGACTAGACAATTTGACTTCCTTCTTTTTCCAAAGAAATTCAGGAAGATAATGCAATTAGAAAAAGTTATTTTTATAATCAGCAGAATCAACAAGGAAGAACAAAAATTTTTGCATTTTAGTTTAAACCATTCAAGTAAGAGAATACTATTGTGTCCTGGAATTTGATAAAAGCATATTTGATAAAAGCATAGTAAGTTTCCATAGTAAGTATTATCAATATTATAAATGATTTAATCAATGATTAGATATTTCATTTCACAATATATTTTTAATATATTGTCACATATTCAAAGGAGTTTTAGAAGTATCATCTGTTTATTTCTGTGGCTACTAAAACCGATAATTATTGCATAAAGGTGTTTCTGTGCTTGACTGACAACTTCCTTGCATCAATTTCACATTCAGTCAATATTGATAGAGGTATATGATAATAACAGTGGTATAAAAAATTGAAGAATAATACACTGAATTTTTAAATAAATATTTTTTTCTTTAGAGATTTACTACTATGGATGATTATTCTTTAAACACATTTTAGATTGCAAGATAGAATTTGAGATTTAACCACAGCAAATGGTGCCAGGTGAGAGATTTCAGGTATGGTCTACTTAGACTGGATTACCAACCACAGTCACGCATTTCAGCCTTCCTAGAGTTTATCAGTGTTATGCAGCTGTTGCTTCTCATAGAGAATGTGCCAGCAAAACATAATGAAGTTACAGTGAACTCCAAAAAGCAAAAACTTTCAAAGTGAAATCACAGCGCACTACAGCTGAAACCTCAGTCAGTCTTATTGCTTATTTACATAACATTACCCTAAAAGCTTTGCCTTAGGATTTTACTTTGAGAACTTGTCCTCTTTGGGGAGGCTTCACAATGCTGTCTCTCTTTTTCTTTCCAAAACTCACACAACACTGATAAGTCTTAAGAAAGCTGAAATATGAGGTTGTAGATGCTTTTTTCACTCTGGGCACAACAATAAAGACAACTGTGACTGGCAGCAGAGTTATGCCAATCTAGATGTATTTGCTACTTTCTTAGTAATAGAAAGATACTTGGCTTCTGAGTTACTACTTCTGCATTAAATGTACTGTTTATCAGGTTTGTATTTAACAACTATAAACCAGTATCATCGAGTTTAGATACTAATTTCCAAAAGAAATGACTTCTCAACAGCCAGTGTATACTGTTTGATTGAGGAGCTCAGCTTCGTGTTTTCTGTAATATTTGCAAATGACTTGATTGTACATCTTTCACTTCATTATCTGAGGCACTGATCCTACGAACACTTACACACCTTGTTTCTAGGAGCTGGGGCAGTCTGAAATCAACAACAGTTTATCTCCAAAATTCACGTCTGCATCCTTCTTACCTGAAGCAGCAGCAGATTCAGTGCTGCATTTTGCATAGTCATATGCAAATTGAGAGAAAAGTAAAAAATGTAATTCTAGGAGACTCCAACCAGATTCTGAAAATGACTTAAATATCTTCCAGAACAGTATAGCCATTTCAACGCTTTTATAAAACACTTTTGCTCATTTCTATGTGTGTAGATGTTTTTTTTGATTTTGCAAAGTGGATGACTGGAGTAATGCTGAGATATACTCCTGGATAGATTTAATCTTATTCCAACTCTACCTTAGTGTAACTTCATTCTATTTATATCAGTATAAACAGAAATGTGTTGTGTTATGTTTCTTACAGTTCACTGTAAGAATTTGAGATATTCCATGAGTGAAAAATATGTTAATTACTTCTCTCTCTTCAGAGAAGATTTCAATTGAATTTTTTTTCTGAAAAAGTGAATATATTCCTGAGCAGGGACTGTTTATCATGTGTAATGTTGGGATTCAGTGAATTAACTATACTTTGCACGCAATTAAGTGTCCATCAGGAAGCAGTTTTACATTTCTAGTTTGTCTACCAACATATGCTAAACTTGCCTTGTGTTACCTTTTAGATGCATCCTGCTGTACATTAAGACAATTCCTTGTCACTGTAATTTTACTGCTTACTTTAGTTTGTTCTGCTTAAACTTTAGTATAGTGGCTATTGAGGGTTCTTTTTTTTTGGTTTGCTATAAAATTTAATTAATAACTTTTTCTGTAGAGGAGGGAGTACAGAAAAGATATCTAGGGAAAGAGAATTGAGAAAATTTCTCAAAGAAAATGTGATAGTAGCATCATCCAATATTTGCTTGTTTGTAGATCTGAGCTGAAGGGAGTTCTGTTTTGGTTTTGTTTCATTTTGTTTTGTTATTTTTCTTCACTGTATTGATATTCAAATACTTATCCATGAAATATGTCTCACTTCTCAGTCTGTCCCGTATTTCTTGGGTTCCAGTAGAAAATTCATTTTGTTACCATTTCATTTTCACCATCGAGATTCATTGTCAACACACAAATAGGAATTGAAATATTAGAATTCTTCTCTGCACTTTCAAATATGAAACCTGTTAGTAATCATTAGCTGACACTTTTTCCAAATTTCTTAGGTTAATTAATGTCCCCATGGTACCAAGGTCACCAGTGACAGATTATGACTGGTAGCGTTACAAGTGGTTTGGCAAATTCATGTATATTGAAAATGCAACTTGTTTCAAGAAATAAAAATTTCACGTTGATATTTGACAGCTACAATTCCTTGTTATAATTATTTTCAAGTACTATTAGTGACATTGGCATTAAAATAGAATACCCATGAATAAGAAACAAGACAAAAATCTGATTTTATTTCAATTCAATACATCTTAAAGCTATATTTCAAGAATAATACGATCCAGTAAAGCACAAAAAGACAAAGAATTTTCTAATCTACATTTGTAATATATTGTTCCATCACACTGACTCATTTGGGTTTCATCCAAAGAAAAGGTATTATGATTTAACAGCTATTTCAAGACCTGAACTAAATAAACTGAAAATTGATGCCTCACTTTAGTTCCTACAGGACAGGGTAAAATTTCTATTCTTACTGAAGACAGCAGTTTTGTTGTCATATTTGCATTTTCAGATTTGAGTTTTTTCGGTATTCAGTAACAGAAATAACCTGATGTTCTGATACGATTTTTGCTTCTAAGCTCATCGTATCAATTTCTTTTTCCAATTCTACTTATTATTCATGTTTTTTTGTCATAGTTACTCTCCTGAAACCTGAAGTCAAATATTCATTTAGTTTCTGGTCTGTACCTGATAGATCTTAAATCTCAAATCCTTTGGCACTGCTTACTAGCTTAACTTCTTTTGTTTTATTTATATTGCTAAATAACCTTTTACTACTTGTTTTCATTTCCTTTGCAAGGTCTAACTCAGCTTGACTTTTGGCAAGTCTCACTTTATACCTTCGCTTTCTGGCCTCCCAAGATGGAGCTTTCTTTGCTGGTTAACCCCTTTTTACTATTTCTCCTAGAATTCTCCCTACTCCAAAAATATGCTGGGAGTAGAAACTAATCCATGTAGGCTTAGAGCCCTTCAGCAAAATTTAATCAGCATAGAGGCCATGATTGGGGGATCATTTGCACCCTGGGTTTTGGGAAACAATAGTGTCTCCTACCAAGATCTTTAACTGACTTTGCTAAAAAAATTCCTAGTTTCTTCGCAATGTGCTGTTAGAGTTTCCCCTTTCATACTGTGAAGCTTCTTGTAGAGCTAGTTGTATTTGTCCTTAAATTTAAACTGTGCCAGTTTGTGATCCCGTGGTCTAAATATATTTACATAACCGCTTCCCCCATTCACAATTAAAATAGAATCTACTCTTCTTGGTTTAAAAGCTTGGTGCAGAAAGGCAAGAAAACTCAGCTGGGATTTTTTTCTAACTGGTCCAAATTTTTTCCACTAATAACTGGAGCCTGAATATTTTTAATTATTTGTATTTTAAACTAGAATTATTCAGAGAGTCTGATTTTTCCTACAATAAAATCCTGGTTTTCATGGCTTATAATTTTTTGTTCAAACTGGAATTTGGACTTGAATTTTCCACACCGGATGTCTACCTCAGGCTAATATTCCCCGTTATTATTAGCACTAGCATCACATTCATATAAAAGAGTTGAGCAGCGTCATGGTTCAAAGCTGGGCTGGCTATTAAACGGATAACAGTCGCTCTTTGTTAACCCCTCCCTCCCCAAAACTGGGAGGAAAGAGAAAAGGGAAAGAGACTTAAGGTTGGAAAAGTTAAAAGAGTTTTAATCTAACTACAATAATATTGTATTATAATAGCCTGGACACGTTCCTGTGCAACCTGGTCTAGGCTAACCTGCTTTAGCAGGGGGGTTGGACTAGATGATCTCTAAAAGTCCCTTCCAACCCCTGCCATTCTGTGATTCTGTAACAGGAAAAATAATAATGATATATATACAAATATGTACAAAACCAATATCAAGCTCCCCCCCACCGATGATGAATACATCACCCGGATGCTTCAGGGCATGCCCTGAGGAAAGCCCTGGACTGTACTCAGCAGCAGGCAGGAGCTGGATTCAGGAATGCATGGATCAGGAATGAAGGCAGAAGAATCGGACAGAATCCTCCTCGGATGCCAGCCATAGAAGAAGAGAGCGTGACCCTCATGACCCCTCAGCTTTATAACAAGTATGACGCAAATGGGATGAAATACTCCCTTTGGTCAGGTTTGGGTCACCTGTCCGACCCGCTTCTCCCCACTGCAGGGTCGCAGGTGTGACCACTTTTCCTCTCTTTCAGTTCTATTGCATAAGAAAGTTAGCAGAAGCAATCATCAACCTTGGTCTCCATAGGAATAACTATAAGCAAGAGCTTTTTTGCATACCATTGCTTCTGATGTTCCAGCACTAACTATAAACACCAAGTCTTATCACTGCTAGAAGCAACTACTGTCTGGACAAATGTGCTGTTAATTCCAGAGAGTGCAGCTTCTCAGAAGAGATTTAACTAAAAAGCAAGGTTACTGAAAGAAAATTAGTTCTGTCCTGGCCCAAACCAGGACAAGCAGTTTCCTATGAAGTCTGGTCCATTTTGATTACAACAATTTCCCTAGAGCAAAGGGACTGCATCTTTAGTGGTCCTTTGTAGAAACTTGGAGGTCAAGATCTTGAAAAATTTGGGAAAGGACATGAAATTCCTAATCCCCCTTCTCGGTGGCCACCAAATGCGCATTACACTAACATAGTTTAGTGACCTTTCATGCTGATTTTCCTACTATATTCAGGTTAACAGTTAATTTAAGTTGCAGAAATCTACTGCTGTAGACTGCAAGCTTTCAAACCTCTTGGTGGTCACTCTGATTATAAGCAAGGTGCTGCATGCTAGATTTTCTGATTATGCTGATACTTTACATTTTAAGATCCCTGTAATTTATGTACATAATTGTAAAAGGAAATCCACTCTATTACTGCTTTTTGGGGAGAGTGCTACTTGCTGTTGTGTATATGAGCTATACAGGGGAAGAAATACAGCACATATACTTCAAAATTTTATATTCAGAATAGGACACAAGAAGAAGATCGTAGGCCATAAGTCAGCATTGGAGTGAAACAAAATATTAAACGTGTTCTTGTTAAGTGAGAATTTCCACTCTGGTCCACTGTTTGAGGCAGTGATCCTTTGAGTAAAGTAATCTCTCAGGATATAGTTCATGATTTATGTAGGAGAAAGCTGAACTGAATTTGCACCAAATGTTTCTAATTTCCTGATTTTTTTTTGCCTATTAGATTTGCACCCTGAAGAACAGTATTAACAGAGGGTTTTATTTTGTGTTTTTACTACTCCTGTTACTCTTAATTTTTTAAATTCGGTTCCGGTTTCTTTACAAGCTGGAGAAGTAAATCCTTTTAGCTATTACTAATTGGATCCGGGTCTAGACTGCAAGTTTTAGGCATGAATGAACAGTGCTTTACATATGTCTACTACTTGCAAGGTTACTGACCTGAAGGCACTCTTAAATTTACACAGGTCACTGAAGTCACTAATTTGTAGGGTGAAGTCTGGCCTGTGAAGACTGATGAAATAAATAGATTCTGTCTGTTACAAAAGTAGGATTTGAGTCACTATTCCTTGGAGCATTCCTTGCAAACTCACACAAATGGGGAAAATGAAAATCTTATCTACACTTCCATAAATAGCTCCTTACCACTCAGAAGTACTCCATTTTTCCAGGATGCCTGGACGTGCACTGTGTATGGCATCAGATCAGCACAGTTTTGTATGGTATCTCTTCATGTGGCTGTGAGGGCACCGTGTGTAGCCTGGTAAATGGGAGAAAAAGTAGTATTTTTAGATAGGTTGTGCATTTCATAGAGTTTCATGTTAAATCCATCTGTTCACCCAGAATTCATCCAGGTTAAATTTGTCTGTTTTGTTTGGAAGTGCATCGCAGGATCTTTAGAGCAAAGCCCCACAAAATTCTGATTGGGAGAGTTTCTGTCTGACTTAACCTGTGATTGACTTCTATGTAAAGATGAATTATAGGCATGATACATGTGACTTATGGAGTTTATATTTGTCTAGGACAAAAACTTTCTGCTATATTACATTCACTTTCTTGAGATGTCTTCCTTTTGCTGCATAGTCACCAATGGCATTTAGGGCAATAACAGCTCAATCCAGATTTGGAGAATTAAAAGGAGAGTAGTGCTTATTCCTACACTGATTTCCTTGAAATCTACAGACCACCCTGAACTGAGGCGTTTCAGACCACATAAATCTGACGAAAATGTGAAATATATTAAACCACACACAAATGTTTTTAAAATATTATTAGGCGTTACTCCATTGGAAGGTGTTTCAGCATTAACTTTATGTATACTGGCTTTGGTTGATCTTGGTTGTACCTTTTTAATAGGTTTTGACAGTTTAATTTCCTTTTTTATTGTCATATGCTAAGATTTTTGTTTTGTTTTGCTAAATTTGTTTTTTACTGTTCCCTAAATATTTGTGCACTTATAAGTGAGCTAGAGGCCTGTTGCATGCATATAATGGGAAATTCTTCATGAACTCAAGATGAAGGATACACTTTAATCAGGCTTCAGAATCTGTTTGTTGTCTGTACAATGGAGCTGTTAAATTGCAGTATCTTCAGGAATGCAATGTATATGTCACTTCTACATCTATGGCACTTCATAAATTTTAAAACAGCATTACCAAACCTGTAGTTAAGCATTTCTTAGCCATATATATTAACAGACTATTGTCTGAAAAGCAGGCAAGGTTTTCTGAATGGTTATTAATAACCTCTGGTTGCACAGGCAGCTAGTTCACTAATTGGCTACATTGCCTGTCTGAAAATAAAATCACAAATAAGTACTGAAAATGTAAGAAACCTAGACTCTGGACAGCATCTGGTCTGGTTAAAGAAATCCAAGAAATGTGGAGGGGAAGTGACATCTAGCAGTCATTCTGCCTCAGAGCATTGGAATCAACATTTATTTTTGATTGTTCTTGATATACCTAAGTCTCAAAATCATCCCAGATTCAGTGTATGTAAATAAGACTAATTACTTGCCTCTTTAAAAGTATAGTCTGCCCTCAGTTACCTCCTTTATGGACCCCTTTCCTTCAATCGTTCTTCATAAATCTTGGAAAACTTTGGCCTTTCTTTGTCTATGTCTGGACTCCGCTTCTGCACCCCAATGTGTTTAATCTGTTTTATACCTGGTGCTTATCGCAACACTAGATGTGGGCTCCATTTCAGTGTGCCATAGCAGACTACAGTGACATAGTTAAATCTCAAGTCTTACAAGTGGCTGTATGTATCATTAATAATCATAGAAGTAATATATCTTCTTTTTGACACAGCATCTCATCTTTCTGAAGTATCTCTGCCCAATACATTATTTTCCATCCTTTCCTTGTGCATTTGATTTGTCCTTCCCATGTTTAGTCCCCTGTGCATTTCTGTATTCAGATTTATCTTTGTGGCTTCTCTATTTTCTCAAGATCTGCTTGACTTCCAATCCTGCCTTTCAGAATGAAATCCCTCACAAGTTGTTGTCATTCACATACTTTTTCTAAGTATAGCTAATTTTTTTGTTGAAATGTTGAATAATATCAGGTCAGGCTCGTGAAGGACATTGTATAATATATCGTATCCATTCTCCAACAAGGTTTTAACAAGTTTTGTGGGCAAGATTTTACAGCAGCTGTACTCAGACCATATTTTCCCAGTTGGTTTATGAGTGTCACACGAATTTGACATCTATTACTTTCTCAGATCTTGTTATCCTGTCAAAGAAATTGAATTAGATTGACATGAGTTATTCTTGACAAATTCATGTTGGTCTTGTTTTGTCTTTTTGGTGAATACAAATTAATTGTTTAATAATTTGTTTCAGTTTTCTTTCTATCAAAGGAAAGCTGACTCTTCTATGGGTCTGTGTCCCTGTTATCCTCCCAGGCTTGTTCTCTGACTTTTTAGAACTTATCCACCTTCCGCATTTCTCCTGCACCCTTAACCAAAGGTCCCAAATTGCTTTCACTAACTCTGTAATTTCTTTGGGGTGATGTTTGTTAAGTCCTAATGACTTTAATATGTTAAACTTATTTAATTGATTGTTCCATTCTCAGGCTGGTGTTCCGATTTCCTCATTAATAATAATTAAGTTAAGCATCTGGTCATAGTTAGCCTTTCTGTGAAGACTGAACCAGAGAAACTTTTAAACATTGCTTGTTTCCTTCAACTGTCCATTAATTGCTTGGTTTTCTCATTATACTTGCTTCTATTTTTCTCTTTTATCTAATGTTTGAATAGAACTTTTTTCATTGCTTTTATAATTGTAATACACTTTTCACATTATATTTTCTTTACTTGTTCCCATATAATTTTGCTATTACTTACTCTTTAGTTTTAGTAAATATTTTAGTAATATTTTATTTTAGTAAGATTTTCGTTGGTTTGGTTTCTCATGTGATTTGTATTTCATTATATGATTACTAAAGAACTCCTGATGCAGGCATATAAGTCATTCCTTATATGTTCTTCTGAAAAACAAAAGTTTGTCTTTGCAGTTTTCAAACTGTCTCTTTCACAGAGACAAGTGTGTACGTTGCTTATAAAATCAGTGTTGAGACATCCACAAAGGAATCTGCTATTGTAGTGATACAAGCCTGACTTTTCTTGTTGCTACCTGGAGAACAAATAGAAGATGCCACTTTCACTACAGATCAAGCCTGTCTGTCCTCCTGCTGAGAACACCAGTCCTGTGGAAGAGGACTGAAGGTCTTAAAATAATATGTCAGCAGAAACTGGAGATTTTTTTCTTGGTCTTGAGGAAAGAGAAAATCTAATTGCTCTTGGAAAGGAGGAAAACTGGCCTGCATGTTTTACAGTAAACTGTTGCTGTATAAAAAAAAGTGGTCTAAAGAAATCTATTGTTAGTCATAAACCCCATTTTCCTTGCTTCAGCTGACTACCTTAAGCATAAAGGTCTTTCCTGTGTGCTTTCCATCTGACTCCTTAACTGCTGAGTTCCTAACTAGTGAATGTTCCTAATTTCAACCCTATCTTTTTAGAAAATACCTCAAAACCTAGTTTTGTCTCCAGTGAGGTAGTTCTGGAACCACCCATACAGTAAATGTTAAAGAGGGAGTATCTTTGGAATGAGATATTTGATTACTGATTACCTTTTTAGTGCTTCATATGGCTCAAGATTTATGGTGCTGTATAGGAATAGATATGTTGGCTCCTGTAGAAATGGATCTACTACCAATGATCTTTAGAATTCCAGTTTCTATTTTTCACTTATGTGCAACACACTTTTTTTTTTTTTGTAATACATTGCTTAGGCGTGTTTGTTTTATCCTGAGACTGATAAATTCAATGCACAAATTGCTTAACAGATTGTGCACTATCCCCGTCAGCCCTGATGAGAAGGTATTATTGAGGCTCTGTGGGATCTGGGAAAATCTGGGGAAAAAAAAGATATGTATAAAAATGAGTGAGTATCCTACCCATGTGCACACATGACTATCTTTCCTAGTGGTTAAGGACCATTTTTCAAACGTAATAGGTGACTTAATGAAATATAAATTCTTGACTTGTATCATTAGATTGTGTTCTTTTTTTACAGAAAATATGTCTCATCAGAAAATACAGGTCTTCTACTTTTAATACGTGAGTTATGTTCTGTTCATTTTTATATTGTGCAGAAGACCACTGGTTATGTTGGAAGTACTGCAGATATACATTTTCGGAAGGATCAGATGACTTCAGTCTTTTCTCCTACCTTTCTCTAACATTTTCAGGCATTGAATTATCAGTCCATATATTAACTGAGGGTGATCAACATGCCAGCACTTCACCAAACCCTACAGTTTTCTTGCAGTACAAACCCTAATACTAGTAGATTGTCTCAATTTGTTACTTAATATTTGCACCCCTGTCATCAGACTGACACGAGCAGTGCATCTAACTTAATTAAAACGTTGTGAGTTGGGTGGGGCTTTTTTCCCCACAAAAAACCTCCACATTTGGCTTTGTTTCAAGCATAACTTTAAACAGTTAAAAAAAACCCCAAACAAACCAACCCATCCAAAAGCCTAGTACAAATGGTTTCCCTCTCCCTCAAGATATCAATCCATTTCCATTCGCTTCCTTTCGTACTGAACCACCCTGCAAAAAATCTGAAAAACCACTTTTTACACATTGCCTTCTAAATAGCTGCTAGTCCCAATTTTCCTCCGCTGCCCTTCTAATGATCCCTGGGACATTAGGCCGCCTTTCCCCAGACTAATTGCCCACACAGCCCACCTGGCTGTTTTTCAACAGAGCCACAAGTATTTGGGTGACTGAAAGGGCCCAGCTACAGAGAGGCAGACACAAAAGGAGAAGGAGGGAATGGCAGGACAAGACAATCTTCTTTGCTCTGTGTGTGACATTAATTCGGTGAATCATCTTGTCACAGCGACAGGATTAATTTTAGAGACTATGAAAAAATATATACACTACAAACTAAGTACATAAATAAAAAGCCAGATAGAGCATCTGTCTCCAAACCTGCATTTTCTTCCTTTTTTTTTTTTTTTTTAAA
>VZSC01012450.1:53502-78595 GCA_013398225.1 Steatornis caripensis
TTTTTTCCTTTTTTTTTTTTTTTGTTAAAATAGTTTCCATGTTCATTTCACATGAAACACCCTACAAGACTAACTTCTGACACTGATGAGGTTATTCAGCCTTTGAAAAGGATTTTGGCACGAATATCTCAGCTAATATCTCAGCCTGGTAACTTTGTGATTCCTGTTCTGAGTGTCTGTAACGCGATCTTTCTCTGATCTGAGTAATTTTGTTTATAAATCGTGCCCTGTACTTGCTCGGCAAAGGCACAGAAAATGCAAATGGATTTCTAAATTGCACATTTGGTCCAGGGAAATGACTGGTAACACTGTGTGGGGCGCCGGGCAGCCAGTGTGCTGGGAACCATAGGCCACCCAAAGTGCCGTATAAGAGATACTTTCTTCTTGTAAAATTAGGAGTAATCACTCTGAATCTGATCACTNCTGTTCTGAGTGTCCGTAACGCGATCTTTCTCTGATCTGAGTAATTTTGTTTATAAATCGTGCCCTGTACTTGCTCGGCAAAGGCACAGAAAATGCAAATGGATTTCTAAATTGCACATTTGGTCCAGGGAAATGACTGGTAACACTGTGTGGGGCGCCGGGCAGCCAGTGTGCTGGGAACCATAGGCCACCCAAAGTGCCGTATAAGAGATACTTTCTTCTTGTAAAATTAGGAGTAATCACTCTGAATCTGATCACTTACATGAAAGATTGAGGACACAGGATAGAGTTGATTCTGCTCCTACCCACAAACAATATGGTTCCTGAAAATATTACTGAATGTGTATGGTATTTACAGTGATATGAACAAGAAAAACATTAAAATGTGTTATCTTAGTGCTTGTTTTATAGGTCTTACAATACCAACAGGGGTTGCAGCGTGCTCCTTTTTTTCAGATGTGTAAAGTGCAATTTTTCTTAAAATCTCAGTTTAACACTCCAGTAATTTGAGTATGAAAAACAACCAGGTTTTCAGCTCTTAAGAAATTCTAGATACTCTTACATGGGCAAGACATGGGAGCTGATGAATATCAGCCCTACCAAGCCTTTCCAGTTTGAACACACTTTGACGTGATCAGAGTCGGGTATTCAGTCATGCTCTTTGGTAAAATAAATGTTTAATGTATGTGGGAAATACTGCAGATAATAAGCATTTTAAATATTAAGAATACTTTTTCTAAACAATGCTACAACAGATTAACTGCTGTTTTATATCCAGACTTCCCCTCTGGTGTTCTGCATATTTAATTAAAACATACTAGCATTAAACTTATACTTCCAAACTTCAGCAAATAAATATGTATATGATTTCCCAGCATTTATTAAAGGCTGAATTCCCAGTTTCTGTAGCACGACCATAAAACACAGCATGCTCCACCTCAGCCCTCCATCACTGAGGAAGACTCGTGCTTTTTCTTCCTCTCGGGAGAGTCTAGGGATTGCCACAGTCAGTAGTATTTCAGCCCCTCACTCAACAGCTCACGGATCTGCTGTTAAGGTGCAAAAATACATCCCAAATGCCAGAGGTCCTGGAACCCAGAGCTCCTGTTTGCAGGAGCTACCCCAGTTGTCAGCTCAATCCTGATGACTCTCTGCCGTTCCTCTGTGTTGACTAACCTTCAGCCTTGCCTCTCCCCTCTCCAGGGACAACTGGCAGCTAGACTGTCCCACAGCAAAGCTCCTCTGTGCAGCACCAGGAGCTAGCAAGTTTTCTGTCCAGTAACCACTACCTGCTGCTTCTGGATGTGTCTGGGTTTCCCAGCAGGGTGCCTGGCCCTGAATGATGAACACCTTAAATCCTTGTTTCCTTCCTTCTTTTCCTCCCCACCTCCTCCCTTTCATTGGCCTTAACAAAGCCAAATGCTTCAGCATGAAGCAGGTGTGTTACACATGTGCTGTTGAACATCTGGCTAATCCTCTGTGGGAGCCAGAGAAGTGTGCAAATCCTAGAATGGGCAACACTCCAGGAAAAAAAATGAATCACTAGCTCTGTAAGCAAACTATTTCTGTTCTC
The DNA here is from genome assembly GCA_013398225.1 of Steatornis caripensis. Taxonomy (NCBI): domain Eukaryota; kingdom Metazoa; phylum Chordata; class Aves; order Caprimulgiformes; family Steatornithidae; genus Steatornis; species Steatornis caripensis. Next base: position 55,499 of record VZSC01012450.1, read on the forward strand.
AATTGAAATCCAGGCTTACAGCACTCTCATTCTCCGTCAGTCTACTGAACTGGGAGTTTACTCTGTGTAAGTTTAAAGACAGGGTATGCATAATGTGATTTATTTTATATAAGTTCTAGAAAAATATTCATTTCTACATATGTTTTCACACCTTGAAACAATTATAGTCCCAAGCGTGGTGCAGTTATAAAGAAAATGAGTAAGAGGGAAAATGGCATTTTGGGTCTCCAATACTGCTGTGCATTCATGGCTTCCTTTGAAATTGTGGCATGTGTGCATCTGAATGGGTAACTTACTCCTTCTTTCTTTCCTTCTTTCTATCTAATGTGTGATTTTGATCACACATATACACAAAATATCAGTAATTACTGCTTCCCCTCATCATGCTTCATACTGCTTTCATCAAGTTGTATTTTTATAGACTTCTGTATGAATCATGTCGTCACATTTTCATCCTGCTAGTCCCTGGAGGATTTGTTCCAGATCAGATATAAAACCAGAAGAGCGTGTTTTCTGAATCTAATAATGTTGCAGCTCACGACAGTGAAAGGTTCATCTGGAGAACTGTTCTCAAATGTCAGGAAGATAGAAATTTAATTGAGATAATGCTATGGCATTTAAATTTTTTTTTGGCCCAACTCTCTCATGAGCAAGCAGTGAGATTTTGATATAATCAAACTGGAACTTCTGCTCTGATTTCATCTTTACTCAAGAGCCTCTAGTCTCAATGTAACCTGCATTTTAAAAGTATTTTTCTGACGTATATGAATTATTTCTGAAGATCTGGCCAGAAACTTAAATAGAGGGTTGTGTTCCAAACAGAACTTTGATTTTATTCCATGCCCTTTCTGAAGTTCTTAATGCATAAAGTGGATAAAATGCAACAAACAGGGTAAAAGACAACTTTTGTGGTGAAGTTCTTGGGGTTCTGCTTCAGAGTAAGAGTCTCCAATTAACATTCTTCTTTGCTCAGACACAAGGTAAGACTTAATAAATAACATTAAATCCACACAGAAAGCAATATGGCAAACAAAGACTATTTTTCATTGCTGGAAATTGCAGAGTTCTTGAGGAATCTATTGCATTTATAAATCAATACAGATTTCTGCAAAATGAGTAATGACAGCATTAAAAAATTCATCACATTAAATATATATTAAATATGTTCTTTAATATTTGTTTGATTTTGCTTTACCAGAGGCATAGTAAGAAAAACATTTTAAGTTGAATTTTTTATGCAAGAATAATGTTAAATAGAATTCTTAATTCTTAAATAGAATTTTTAATGGAGCTACAGAGATGGGAGCCTAATGCTCTCAGTAAGTTATTAATTTTTCTTTCTTCTCATGAACTCATGGTAGCTGGAATAGATGGTAGAAAGCTTTTTCCAAGGCAGTGAGGACCAGCAAAACTAAGCTAGCTGTTTTATGTGATTTCTTTCACTGTCTCTTTCACAGGGCAAAGGCTAGCAAGAGTACCAAAGATTACATCATGAATGAAAAGAATTATTTCTGCAACAAAGTTTGATGATGGTTTAATGTCCATACAAGTGTTTACATGGCAAAGTTTCTTATTCTAAAACTAGAGGGCCAAATTAATCCTTGAATTAATAAAATTCCTTCATATTCTGTTGAAAATATTAACAGCAGAGTATCTGTCATTAGATCTGGGATATATATTCTGATATATTTATTTAAAAAATAGCAGTAGACTCAAGGTAGGGTCTGTTCCTCAAGATCGGGGTGCAGCTTCTGAAGATGGTTTGCAGAATGGGCATTCCACACTACTTCTTCCTATTTCCTGTTTGAGAAGATGCATAATGATGGAATCAAGTATCTCCCCCAGCACGCTTTGAACTTGGCCAAAAAGAGATCAGTGGAGTCTCCCAGTTATGCTGAGAGACATTTAAGTGAGTGGAGGCAATAAAGGCTAGATTTAAAGAAGTGAAGAGTAAAAAGTGTAGTTAAAGGACATATTTGAGCAGCCTGAAAGAGAGAAAAAGGGTATAAGTGAAGGAGGTCAGATGAAGGTATTGTTTTGCTAAAATGAAAAATGGTGCAGGTCTGAAAGATGGAAGTCCATGTGGCTCCTGCAGTTTCTTTAGACATTCTGTAAAGTACAAGAGCTCTGGGAAGACAAGCAGTGAGAAGACACTGAAGGACACATGCACATGGTTTGGAAACAGCAGATTTTAGGAAACGGGAATGATTTAAGATTAGATAGTCTTCTGTCTATTTCTGCAGGACCTGAAAACTAAGAGCAGCCAGAGCAACCTTACCCTGCTGTGTTGTGCTATTGCAGAAGAAACAGTTCAGAGGTTACCATTGTGCTCCGAGAGCTGTGCTGGACACCTCAGCAGATGTTCAATTTTATATCAGGTTGTGTTCTCCACTGTTGGAATAGGAATTGTCTCTATTGCAGTATCCACCTCATTTCCGATGTCCACCAACATTGGACAGCCCTAACCTCGCTCCTAGGCACCATCATTGCACAAGTTATTTGCTTCTGATGGACACAGATGTTCTCTTACTCTACTGTCTCCCCTCCCCTCCTGCTCCAACAGCCCTCCGCCCTCCTTTTGCCACTGCCACTATTCTGTAGCGTCTTTCTTAAATTATGGGGCTCAGCAAGGTACCACCTAGCAGCCTGGTAACTGTGATGGCACAGTTATGGGCTGGCTGCCCAGAGAGATCCCTTAGAGATCCATCTCTAATAGCTGAATTCTTTGTAGTTAAAGGCAATCTGTTTCGAAAAGGTGAATTTGGGGGCAAATATGGCACAGCTGCAGTACTACAAAATTCTTTTCATGTGGCGTAGTGATATAGTATCAGAGCATCACCAAAAGCACACTATATTATTTGTCAGCACAATAACCTGCAGAGTGATAGACAGAATGTAAAGGGTTTGTTATAGAAAAAAATATATAGCCTTTTCAGCAGGAACAAGCAGCAGAGTGCTCGAGAATGACTGTTTCAATTGCCTGGATTTTCCTTTATCCACATGCAGAATCTTGGAAATCGCTTAAAGATGTCTTTCATTCCCTAAGAGCAATGTAAAACATTGTTACCATGAACAGTATGCTTTATCAATTTTATGGCTTTAAATACAAAAAGCAAAACAAAGCCCAAGCTACTATTCAGAAATGGGAAAACAGAAGTCTGAAGGAGAACCATGCTCTTAAACAAAAAGATTTTAATGGGTTTTGTGAAAACAAAAAAAAAATTTTGCAAATCTTAACGCAGATTTCCTTGTGTTGTATTACAGTTTGACTAATTGATCATTCAGACTCTCTCATTTGTTTCACACTGAAGGTGATTTTCTATTTATAGCTATGGTTAACAATGCAATAGTCAGTTTGTACTACACAAACTGTGAGCCGTTTGTTTCATGCTTAAAACTTCAGTGAAAATCTGTAGAATTTAAATTGTTATATATAAATATATTTATATATATATAAAATAAATTATATAAATGTGTACATACATATACATATATATAATAAAAACAAAGAAAATGTTTGAAGAAAAAATAAAAATAACTCCTTGTTTAAAAATCCATCAAATGGTCCTTTACAGAAAGCTAATCCTGCTGAGCTCACAGAAAGTCCTTTTCCTTTATGCTGCAACAAAGCTTTTTGTATGTTGTGAGTTACAAGTACAAGGAAACACAAGTCATGTGAAAACAAATTATATTACTTGTAGAATGATGCTAATTTTAACCTATTTAAAAAAAAAATAGTACATTTGAATGAAAACTGTTCAAGTTTACTATTAACACAATTTTATTTTTCAATGTTCAAAGCAGTTGGTGCAGCTTGCGGTGTTGTGCTCTCTACCAATCAATTCTGCTGTGCACAGGTACTGTTAAAAACAAAACAAAAAAACCCAACCTAACTTCACCAGCATGAAATCCCTGGAAATAGGGTTATTTTATAGTAATAAGCTGCAGTTTCAAAGAAAGGAAAAACTGCTGCCTGGATTGATTTGTAAGTTTATTTACTACATTTTCATTTGAAGCCTTGTTTTAAGCCTGTTGCTTTGGTCATTTTCTTTTTTTTTTAATAAAAGAGTAGATAATGAATTTTGAAGAGAGATACGTACAACTCTGAACTCATTAATTCTGCTTGATCTCAAAGCGTGTTTTTGGGTCAAATTCATTTTGCGACATTTAGACCTGAGAGCATATTGTCTTGCCAATCGAGTGCAATGAATTGAAGCCTGATAATTGAATGCAACAAACTCATGCCAGTTTCCTTTAAAAAAAGAAAAAAGAGTCCATTAGGTTTTCAACACATTTTGAATACTTTTTCTATTTCAGTTTTCATACACTCCAAATAATTTATTTGGCCCCCATTTTTCATTATAATCACCAGGCATCTGCTAAGATCTCACAACTTCTTGATCTCAGATTAAAAGCAGCATGGGGAAGATAACAGGAGAATAAATTAAGGTAGACTTCAAGTATTTCAAGTTCACATGTATTGTACAATCAACTAGATTATCGACATGGTGGCAACTTTCGTAGCCTTGAGGAGATCCGATCAATGCTTACAAATACCTAAAGGGTGGATGTCAAGAGGACAGGGCCAGACTCTTCTCAGTGGTGCCCAGCGACAGGACAAGGGGCAACGGGCACAAACTGGAACACAGGAAGTTCCACCTGAACATGAGGAGGAACTTCTTTACTGTGAGGGTAACAGAGCACTGGCACAGGCTGCCCAGGGAGGCTGTGGAGTCTCCTTCTCTGGAGATATTCAAAACCCGCCTGGACGCATTCCTGTGCAACCTGCTCTAGGCTAACCTGCTTTAGCAGGGGTGTTGGACTAGATGATCTCTAGAGGTCCCTTCCAACCCCTACCATTCTATGATTCTATGATTCTATGATTCTATGAATGACTGTGTTTTGGGTTTGCATGGGAAGGTTTTGATAGTGGGGGTCTATAGGGATGGATTCTGTGAGAAGCTGCTAGAAGCTTGCCCAATGTCTGACAGAGCCAATGCCAGCTGGTTCCAAGACAGACCTGCTGCTGGTCAATGGTTGTGGCAGAGTTGGTGGTAGCGCCTCTGGGATAATATAATTAAGAAGGTCAAAAAACTGCTGCGCAACAGCAGCAGGAAAAGAGGTGTGAGAAAGTGTGACAGCAACAACTGCAGACACCAAGATCAGTGAATAAAGAGGGGTAGGAGGTGCTTCAGGCACCAGGGTAATTCTGCTGCAGCCCGTGGTGCAGACCATGGTGAGACAGGTTGTCCCCCTGCAGCCCATGGAGGTTAGTGGTAGAGCAGATCTCCACCCGCAGCGTGTGGAGGATTCCATGCTTGAGCAGGTGGGTGTCCGAAGGAGACTGTGACCCTGTGGTGAAACCCATGCAGGAGTGGGCTCCTGGCAGGACCTGTGGCCCCATTGAGAGAGGAGCCTACGCTGGAACAGGTTTGCTGGAAGGAACTGTGATCCCATGGAAATGACCACACTGGAGTGGGTTTTGTGAAGAACTGTAGCCCGTGGGAAGGACTCACGTTGGACAAGTTCATGGAAGACTGTCTGCTGTGGGAGGGACCTCATGCTGGAGCAGGGGAAGCATGTGAGGAGCCCTCCCGTCCTGCAGAGGAAGGAGCGGCAGAGACAATCTGTGATGAACTTACCACAACCCCCATTCCTCATTCTCCTGCACAACTAGGGGATGAGGAAGCAGAGAAAATCAGGAGTAAAGTTGAGCCTGGGAAGAAGGGAGGGGTGGGGAGAAGGTATTTTCTGATTTGTTTTTTTTTTTTTTTCTCATTGTCCTACTCTGACTTTAGATTGGCAATGAATTAAATGAATTTCCCCAAGTTGAGTCTGTTTTTTGCCTGTTGTTGTAACTGGTGAATGATCTCTCCCCATCCTTATTGCAACCCATGTGCTTTTCATTATGTTTTCTCTCCCCTGTGAGCTAGTGAACGTAGTGATAAAAGTGGCTTTGTTGGGCACTTCATGTCCACCCAAGGTTAACCCACCACATTGTTGTGGCAAGAATCTGATGTTTTCTTGAAAAACAAAACCAAGAACGTGGTAATAGCAAATTGGAAATGTAGATGTTGACAAAATGCTAAGTGGAATTTCATGGAATAAAGAGAAAGCACTTCCATCAAAAGTCTGATGCAAATTATGATATTCAATCATATTAAACAACACAAAGACTTAACAGAGAATAGGATTTTACCTGTATAATGAGATCACTGCTTGGAAATGAAGAATCTACAGAGGAGAATTGGCCTGCGCTAACAGCAGCACTAGTAGGATTTAACACTGCAAGATCTTTGAAGAATCTTTCTCCCCTCTTTTTCAGCTGACAGTAACACAGGGATGATGCCACCACATCTGAATAACTAAGAAAAAGAAGATATAGTAAAGGAATTTTTTTTTGCTTAGTGGAAGCTGTATATTTCCAAATAGCAATACCTTCAAAAAATTAATTTATGCAATTTTAGTGCTCATAAAATGAGAAGAACTTCTGTCTGTATATTTTTAGTGTGTTCTTCACAATAGAAGATTCTAAGCTTTTTCATAGTTGAAATTTAATTCACTTTTTTCTTTCTAAATCTTCATTTTTCTAAGTGCTGCAAAATCTATGTATTTTCCTTGCTTGCCTTCATGGTTTACCTTGGGGCTTCTTTAAACCAAGGAATCTTGAGGCATAGCAGCCTAGTATGTTTTAAAGTTAACGATTCCTCTAATTTTTTATGTTTTGCACAGATGTGGTGGCTCAGGTCACAATGTCCCTTATGGTTTTAAACATTTATGCTTTATCTGATCTAGTGCATAGCTCCAGCTAACACACAGAAAAGATACAATTGAAAATAAAAACCAAAAGGGAGTGTGGGGCCTGGAGTGGGTGAAGCCAAACACTCACACATGAGATGGCTTGTGATGCTCACCTGCACTCACCAGCAGAGAGGTTGTCTAGACTTTTAGTGGTAGCATAGCTGAAGGGAGGGGAAGCGGGGTGACTCTGGGAGGATACTCTCTGACCACTGACCACGTGTGCCACCCAAGAAATGTAGGTTGAAATTCTTCTTTGGCAGAAACCTGAGTTTTCTTTAGGCTTGCATTTAGAATTTTCTTTGACTGGAGGGTGAACACAGGGTAAATTTTGGGGAGGGGTGTAATTTGAGTAGAGAAGATAATTAAAAAAATGCTCAAATTGTTTAAAAAAGAAATTAATTACGCATGTAAGTGTTTGATGGGGATGGTTTAGTGGTTTGGGAAGAGACATGTAGACTAGAAAAGCAAGTTGTGGTTTTAACTATATTATGGAGAAAAGACAGCACTGAGAAAGATGGGAATGAAAAATAGGTGGAAGAATGAAGTGATGGAGAAAGGGTCACAGGGAGAGAAATTAAGCACGAGAATGGGTTGAATACCTGGATTTGTGGGATAAGAGAGTCAAGATGCCTGTTCTTATCAATTTTTTTCCTTTCACATCTCTGCCAAAATGCAAGCGAACAAGGTATTCTTCTATTTTACTTGCTCTATTACATGTTATAAGCTGAAATGGCAGAGACATCTCTGAAGAAGAAATGACAAAGAGATCTCTGATTTCAGGTCAACCTTGACATTTCCTTCTGAGGTCTAATCTGGGAAAGCTATGCTTCTTGCTGAGGGGCTGTAAACTGGAATGAAGAAAAAATTCATCAAGAGCTATCCTTGCCAACAGAATTCAGATGAATTTTGGAATGCCTGCCTTGTGGAATTGATTTCATAACCTCAGCTAGGTGTTTATAGTCCCTGAGTAATGTATAGGATAGTAAGGCGCCAAGGAATTGGATTCACAACAGCCAACATTGAACAGTATTGAACATCTAAGCCAGCAAGTGGTGAATACTGAAGTGTTTCTGCAATCCACTTTCCTCCCAAGTTTTATGCTCTTCACTGTGCCTGTGAAGCTGAAATCAACAGTCTAAAACCTTCACATAATTCAAAGTGATGAGTTGTCCTGCTGGGTAACTAATACACTCTGAAATACAATGGTAGTAGTAATGCCCAATGGCTGTAAACTTATCAGTTTATAATAGTCTTTTGATTTGAATGCTCACCTGTGAAATGTATCTTCCAGAGGGAGATCAAACCCTCACTTCCAAGAAAAGTACCCTAGCTATGAGACAGAAGCAAGGCTTGTAGCAGTCCTTGGGCCAGAGCCCAGAATCTATGACTTTCAGATCCAATGTCTCTTCTGCAGGCTCCTGAGAGCATGCTTCCTGTATGAATTGGGCAAAACTCTCATAAGTTTTCTTTTTTTTTTTTTTTACATAGTGTCTAGCATCAGTAGGAATGGTGGTTTGCATCTTCACATCTCATTGTTTAAATTCTGTTGGTTAGGTCATGCCCCTGAGTGCCCGAAATAGTGGTTTGGAACTCCTTCTTATGCCCTCTTCATAATTTTCAGTTATCTGTGTAGGTCTAAGATTTTCTAGACAGTTTAAAGGGAACATTGTCAAAATTAATTTGGTTCAAAGCTGTATTAAGGTGTCCTTCAAATGAAGAGGCCATGTCAGAATTCTCAGAGTCATCTGAGATCCATAGCATATTACTTTCTCCCTCTCCAAAAATCCCTCCATTTGAGTTGATGTGCTTGAGGTCTTTATTTATCAAAAAGGGTTTGCTTTCAAATCTCATGCAACATCTGAAAACTAACACTGTTATTCATAAGCAATCGTTACTATTTAAACATGAGTGCTCTAAAATGTCTGTGGTCACGGAGATTTTCTTAAAATCTGTGCCCTACTGAAGCATAATAAGATATATTGGCTACGCAACTTTAGGATTAAATGAGCAAGGAATCTCTCAGATATAAACATCCAGCCATCCCAGGAACATGTGAAGTTCATACATTCTACCAGTCATTTAGAAAACAACAAAACCATGGGTTTTTTTAAGGTTTTTATCTTCAGGCCACGGCTCCCCTTATTCCCCTAATATATTGTATTTCTTTAACATATAGTATTTGGCTTTCTTTTTCACTCCTGAAGAAAGAATAAGGAAAGTTAAATATGAAGGTATCTAGCTCTGAGAAGCATAAGAGTGTCTCTATTTTAGCACTAAAATCTTAAGGAGGCATTGCTGGTATATGTGTACTGTGGAAATCCCTACAATTGAGGTGGGATATGAGTGCAGGATATGGATTTTAATGCAGGGGATGGATTAGTAAAAATAACAGTATAATGACAGTGTCAGTATAATGATTTGGTTGTAAAATGGGGAGAAAGTATTCTAATACCTGACATAGATGTCTTTGCATCTGGTTTAAGCATCTTTACATCTCAAAGACTTCCTTTTTGAGAGTAGAGCATAGGTAGGAATCTGCTGTTAGACCTCAAAATGTAAACACAACTGTGCTTTTGTGGGAAGAAGATACTGATTGTGCTATAATTGACACAGATACCGTCACCTAAATCATATCTGCAAAGGTGGAAGGGGAGTGAGCCTTTGGTGAACATGTATGGTTAGAGCTTGAGAGTTTAGATTAAAATTGAGTTAGCATATAGCTCAATAACTTGTTTCCTGACTCTCAGATATAAGCATAACTCCGCTTCACCTTCCAGAAGGACAGAAGATATTTCAAAGCAACCTTAACAAAGTAAATTGGGAAAAGCCATGCTATAACAGTGCATTCTAATGGCTTGATCTTTGGTCTTTACGGGGTGTCTGTGGCACCAGTTAAACATAGCATTTAAATGTATGCAAATGATGAGCCTGACCCACTGCTCAGAGGCATCCCTGGCAGCCTTCCCAAAGGACTTTTGGATCAGGGCAGTCTAAGAGGCACTGCTATTTTGTCAATCAAGCCTTGAAGATATCACTTTGAAAATATTGTCCTGAAGGAAACATCAATAATCTTCAGCATAATTGGAACCTTTGTCTGGAGCTATTTACTTCCACCTCATTTCTGTGCGTTTTCTTGGTTGGTTATTTTCTGTCAAGCTAATACACATTCATAGAATGCATCAACTTGACCACAGAAAAGTTCTGCCAGCACAAAGGTTGGGTTTTTTCCCCCCATAAATGTTATTGAAGCTATTTATACTCTTGTTACCTATTTATAGAAGAGTCCATTTGTACCTTAGTCATAGGATCTTCTTTCTGAACAGGATTTAATCCACCTGAATTTACAGTGAACTAACAGGATTGCCTCAGCTGTTGGGTAATTCACTGCAGACTCTGTTTTGATATTGGCATGCTGCTTCTCCTGCTAATACAGATAAATCAAATCTGAATAAGAATTGCATGGCTNTCTTGTTACCTATTTATAGAAGAGTCCATTTGTACCTTAGTCATAGGATCTTCTTTCTGAACAGGATTTAATCCACCTGAATTTACAGTGAACTAACAGGATTGCCTCAGCTGTTGGGTAATTCACTGCAGACTCTGTTTTGATATTGGCATGCTGCTTCTCCTGCTAATACAGATAAATCAAATCTGAATAAGAACTGCATGGCTCGTCGTAGCAAACCACTGCTGAACTCAAGATATATGTGGGGCAGAAAGGGAATGTGTGTTCAAACTGGTAAGCTGCGGCTAAGTTGCCCATCACACGGTTATGATTTAATTTGCTGGGAGACCGTGAACTAGACAGATTTGCATCGTGAAGAAGAAAACAATTAAGCAGTTGCAGTATCAGACAGAGAATACTATGTGGTGGGCAGCACTAGTGAACTCTTTTCCTCCAGGTATGCAGACATGCATAGTTTTTCTCAGCAGTTTACAACGAACACATTATNGTAAGCTGCGGCTAAGTTGCTCATCACACGGTTATGATTTAATTTGCTGGGAGACCGTGAACTAGACAGATTTGCATCGTGAAGAAGAAAACAATTAAGCAGTTGCAGTATCAGACAGAGAATACTATGTGGTGGGCAGCACTAGTGAACTCTTTTCCTCCAGGTATGCAGACATGCATAGTTTTTCTCAGCAGTTTACAACGAACACATTATTCTGTTTTAAATATTCCTCAGACCTGTTTTGCATATGACAATCTATCATTCACATTACTAAGTCATGAGAAGTACTAATTAAAAAAGATCTTTATTTTTTAAAGTGAAGTACAGCTACATCAGCTGTGGTTACTAGTTTGATTTCAAATCCAGAAACCACAATAAAGGCTATTTTCCTTACATCAGATGTGGTGATTAATATGTGGTAGACTTGGGCTCCAGATTTTTACAGCTCCGTTAATTGCTCACAAGCCAGAGCCTGGGGCTATATAATTAAGTTAGCTGGGAAATTAATGCAGGAAACGGCTTCTAGATTTGATTGGTTTAAGAATCTATGAATACACTTATTTAATCCTTTTGAATTAAACTTGGTGCCAAAAAAATTGTTAACTATGTCTGCAATTTCATAACTTCAGGGCAGTATTCTTTTTCTGTCTTTGAAATCAGTGATGTTTGCACAAAATAGATTTGTCTTAGATGATCCAGTAAAAGATCTCTCTGTCACTAATTAGAGAAGCTGAATTGTCTGTGCCTTTGGTATGACACATATAGGCACAGACCCGAGATTAACAGGGATCTCGGGAGCAAAATATTCTTACTTACAGCTCAACAGTGGATTGCTGTGCCTGTGCAAAATCCCACTGAGGAAAATCAAGCTCCATGTGGGTGCAGCTTTTACCTGCACATCGTAGGGTGGTAGGAACAGGGCCTCATTAAACAGTGATTGATCTTATGTATTGTGCCTATACTATGGGAAAGTAGGTATGTTATCTCTCCCGTGTATTCTGAGATCGAAAGAGGTTGCCAAACAAGATTAGAAATGCTATAGCAAAAACATCCTTGAAAAAAGGGTAAGAAGTAAATACTCTCTAGTTCTGAGCTCATACATTACCTTCCCATACCTCAGGAATAAGTGCAGTCCGCAATTACACTGAAGTCATCATAATTGAAGTTAGTGCAGTAAGTCAGTGTAATACTGGAGATGGGGAAACCAAGTTTAGGCTTAGTGAATAGAAAAAGATACTAATTGTTTTGAGAAAAGATGTTTTGTTCTGTTTTGTTTTAAATCCGTAATTAATGTGCACTACTTTCAGTCACATAGTATAACCACTTTATTCGGTCTTGGGTGAAGTTTGTCATTTGATACCATATTAAATGACTGTTAGTTAGCAAGTTGTAGGTCTTCGTAGGTGTCCTGGTTTGGGCCAGGACAGAACCAACTTTCTTTTAGTAATTTTACTTTTCAGTTAAGTCTCTTCTGAGAAGCTGCACTCTCTGAAATTAACTGCATGTTTTTCAGACAGTAGCTGCTTCTAGCAGTGATAAGGCTCGGTGTTTATAGTTAGTGCTGGAACATCAATGGGAATGGAATGCAGTAAGACTCTTGCTTATAGTTATTCCTATGGAGACCAAGGTTGTGCTTGCTTCTGCTAACTTTCTTATGCAACGGAAGTGAAAGAGCGGAAAATTGGTCCCACCTGCGACCCTGCGGTGGGGAGGAGCGGGTGGGACAGGGGACCCAATTCCATCCCATATGCATTACACTCGGTATAAAGCTGAGGGATCATGAGGGTCTCACTTCTCTTCTTCTATGTCTGGCATCTGAGGAGGATTCTGTCCGATTCTTCTGCCTTTGATACTGATCCGTGCATTTCTGAATCCAACTCCTGCCTGCTACTGAGTCCAGTCTGGGACTTTCTCGGGGCGTGCCCCGCAGCATATTCGTCATCGATGGTGGGGAACTCGATATTGTTTTTGTACATATTTGTATATTTGTATACATTTCATTATTATTTTTCCTATTATTATTATACATTGTTATTGTAGTTAGATTAAAGCTGTTTTAACTTTCCCAACCTGTAAGTCTCTTTCCCTTTTCTCTTTCCTCCCCCATTTTGGGGACGGAGTGGGTTAACAAAGAGCATCTGTCATTCATTTAATAGCCAGCCCAGCTTTAAACCTTGACGGTAGGATTATTTTAGGGCTGCTTTTTCTCACAGATGGGAGGTGACATTATAAAGCCAAGGGAGAAGGAAAAAACATGATGGACAAATAAAAGTGAAATAAGAAATAGCGCTTTCAGGACTTTCTTACACTTTAATTGCATTTAGACTTGTCAAAGAAAAAGCACTTTAATCAAGGGACCTTTAATGATAATATATGTGGAGCATAAAATATTTTGTTAGAAAAAATGCAAGGCAAAAGTAAAAAGCCCATTACCGAAAGTGCACCAGGCATCAGTAATAAATAAACCAAGACTGAACATAATTGGGGTGAAGGGTTATGGTTGTACAATTAAAGTTGTTATGCTAAGGCAATGTCCTAACATTATGAGCACTGCCAAGAGGCAAGTCTCTATTCTGACTTTTAAAAGCAAGCTACTGTGAGGGGAGATAGTCTTCCACGGCTTTATTTGCTTTGTTTGGGAGCTACAGAAACGCTAGACCAGAACTGAGGTTGTCTTACCTTCCTCACAGTTCTTTTTAACTCGGTACTCATATATCTGCATATCATCCTAAAGCAGCAGCAGGTGATCAAATTAGCAAAAGGAAATACAGTTGCTCTGTGAATTTAACATTTTCAATGTTATCACTGATCATAAAATAAAAGCTTTCACATTCTTAAATTCCTCACCAGTGTTTTAATAGTGGAACACGGTTAAAGAAACCTCTTAATTAACTTTTGTATCAGAATAAAGTGTTCTGAAAAGAGACCTTCTGTAATTTTTCCTACAGCCTTGCTTCTGTCTACATGAGTTATTAATCAAAACCTTATAAATGATAGAGGCTCAACCAAGAAAATCAGTAATTATTTCAAGAAACTATTCCAGATTTTGAAGTCCTATAGAACTATGTATAGTTCAAATAAAACTCAAGACTGCTTCCAGAGAGACTCTTCCGGTAAAGTGAACAGATTTAATGTAAGAATAGAAAGCAGAAAAATATAGACACCATTTCAGACATGACAGGTAAAGTTATAAAGTTGAATAATACTTAGGGAGAAGGTAGGAAGTTTGTAGAACAAATCATTAGCAATGTTTATTTTACTACCTTCTCATCTATTTTAGTCCCTTGCAAGTTCTTGTTTTGACTGATATACACACTACCTCCCTTCTGGTAGGAAGCTGAGATTTCCTTTCCTTGCCATCACAAACAGCAGTAATAATTAACTAAACAAGGATATATAATAAGGGCTTGATTTTCTTCAACTGGTGATGACCGAAAAACTGTAAGTGGGACAGTTTCTTTTTCTTCCTGTATCATGTGCTGTCATTTACATCTTTATGAAAAGTACAGCCATTGTCATTATATTTAATTAACATTTACTCTTTACTTTGCTCTGTTGCAAATCATTATGTGAAATGCACCACTTGAGGGAATGTGTGTCAGCGCCTTCTCCAGAAGTATATAGTTTTAAGAAGATTAGCACCCTGAACACACTAGGATTTACATATGAAGGATACCATAGTGTGATTTTTATTCAGACATAACTTCTATCCAGCTTTGTATGAAAATTTCAGTGTTAGCTCCAAAAGGTTCTATTTTCTGTTATGTGGCTGTGCGAGTAATACTGACACTGGGGGCTTTGGATCAGCTTTTATTATGGCCCACACAATTGCATGTTATGTTGCTAACAGAATAATTCCAGGAATGCCTTTCTTCACAGTGGGAGATGAATTGTATGCAAAATGCTGATGGGCAAATAAAAGTGAAATACAAACTGTGATACTGATATTTTTTAGGAACATCATCCATGTGGATTTCACCGAACATGTCCCCTCTGCCTATCTGAAACTTGTTTCTGTGCAGAAATTGAAAACATTGGATATTTTTGTGGGGGATGCAGGCTGGATCTAACACCTATGTTGTGCCTGAGCTCACAGGCAGCCAGTGCACACACAGGAAATTTCATGTGCAAATCCAACAGTCTACACAGCACTGGACCATAAATTTCTGTCCAAAAAGTCCTGGGCAGAGTATTTCCAGGACTTCGTGGCAGAAGTAGAGCAACACTACTTTATCATCCAAATTCTATACATTTGCTGTGTCTTTCCTAGGAGTTCTCTGCTGTTACATTTCCCAGTGAAGGTTCAGGACTGGAAGTGCTCTGTCCGTCTGGAAGTCAATAGTAGCCTAGATGACTTTTTCTTTCTTTTTTTTTTTTTTTTCAGTTTGATGAGTGAATTAATTCCCTGGGACTTGGTCTTTAAAGGCCTTGCAGTCTTGTAGAGAAGACTAAAGGAAAGTAATAACACTGAAGATCAGTTTGAGCAAGAGTCTGGTGTACAGTAGTTTACTGACTTAATTTTGGTAAAAAAAGTGAAACTATCATTGGAACATAAATCCTATTCATATTTAGGGCTGTAGTTTTGCATCTTACTCATTGAGTTAAATATTCAAAAAATACAATGATGGGTCACACATCTACACAAATCTATGAATTTTCTAAGGCCGCAGGGAAAATTCTGTGAATCCCAGGCCTTGGTATAAAGCAATAAAATGTAGGGTGTTGAGACTTTTTGCCTTTTCCACCAAACTGCACCCTTAGTAGGACTGATGGGTAGTTCTACAACTCTGAGGTTACAGGTAGTGACATTTCAGACCCTTGGAGCCATCACATTGGGCTCAATGTGAGTGGCTGTAATGTTCCAACAGGAGTAGTGCCATATCATGTGAAGAGATCTCTGCAGGCAGGTGGAAGCCAATGCAACAACCAGTTTCCGGCTCCTCATTTGTACCTAACACACACTGTAGAATCTAGAAGTTCTAGTGTTCGTGAATAGTTTCAAAGGGGGCTGCAGAATGATGACAGTGAAATTAAAGTTCTTTGCCTGTTAAAGACAGAACTAAAATTGATCTAGGAAGAGAGATGGATACTCCTTCTCTTTAGTAGACATGTCTGAATTTTAAGCCACTCTCACTGGTCTGCATACCGCCAGTCACTTCAGTAAGGGGAAGGATCACGGAGGAAGTCTAGTGTTATAGGTCTGGTAAAGCAGGGGGAAGAAAGGCAATGCTTGCACTGAAGAGAAGTAGTTAAAACAGTTGTAACTAGTATTTTCAGTAACTGATTGTAAGCACTTAATTGCAGTGGTGAATGAAAAAACCCAGGATGCTACTGTAGACAAGGTGAAAAATTGCCCTTCTTCTGTCTATCCTAATGCATTCATCATCATAACAACTCTGATGAGCCCTCTTCTATAACTTTTGTACCCTGGGGAGTTAACAGAAGTATTAATAACATGGATATCAGAAGACTCATCCTAGAGCCTCTGGTCCTGGTCTCTGTTCCTTTCAGGAGTATTAGTGACAGTGCCTCTTAAAAGCACAGAGCCTCGGTGATAAAGCTCCCGTTCAATTTGATGCATGAGAATTGTACTTTCTGCATTACTGCAGACAATGGAACCATTAACTTGCTATCAATCACCCGGCTTGCAGCATAGCCCACTGTCTAACAAGAAGCCATGGGGCATAAGGTATAAATAGCAGACATAAGTCAACCTCCTTGACCAGCTGTAATTGCGAAAGAAGGACTGTAAACTGCGTTTGGGCCTCAGTCCAGGCTTTCTGAAACACGCCGGTGTGCACGTGGAAACTCAGCTAGGGATGTTCTCTTTTATTAGAAGGCTCTGAGGGATGGATCTAGAGCTGGGTCCTCTCTCACTGCCCAAGCAATCATTTTAGACGTCCTGAGTACCTCGAGGTGGATTGAGGAAGCTCTTTCTGATGTAACAAGATAGGTTAAATTTAAACTATATTGAATTTTTGAAGCATTGGGAAGCATGATTCTCTTGTTACATTGCCTATACTAAGGACAGTTCCACAGACAGCAAGTGTGTGGGGGTAGGGAATAGTATGCCAAGAATTAAGGTGGAAGGGCAGAGAATAAATTTACTTTGTTGTGGGTGCCAGGAGAATCAAACCTGTATAGGCCTTCAGAGATAGATTTTTTTATTATTGTTATTTCTATATTTTCAAGCTGAGTGGTTTGGTTCCATGAGAGCTGTTAAATAGCTGGATTCATACAGTTCTATTCTCCCTTTACTGATTCTCTTCCAAGGGAAGTGAATGGAAGCTATTTTAATTGCCTTTCTTAGGGGGAATGAGTTCACAAACTAGCTGCAATCTCCTTTTATCGTTCTCTTTGTTACCCGGCATGAAGGGCTAGTACAAGCTTTTAAAAGTAGGCAATTCTGGCATAAAAGTGGGGTGGTCAAGGTCTGTGATTCTTCAATGACTTCCACTGACAGCTTTGTCAAAATTAAATTGCACACTATTCTGTTCTGTAGTGGAAATCCTGAGAGAAGGTAGCAGTGAAACAGCTCACTGTTTTCAGCCGAAATATACTCCATCCCTTATGCAAAGGAATTTGCTGATACAAAGTGTAATTTACACCTTCCTGTGACAGCCTTTGTGACTTTGACCTGGAAAGTAGAAAAGAACCCAGACATACTTACCAAAGGTGGCTATAAATAGATTTAAATGCAGTTGCTTATCTTAAGGTTAACAATAAGTTGTCTTTACAGTGCTAACAAACTAGACCACACAGCTTTGTTTTGATTTTTACCTGAAGTATAGACTTGTGTGGTCTAGATGGATGATATCAATTACACTTGAAAGCCTGATAAAATGGAATGCAGATGATTTATCTAGCTGATACCACCCTTTTGATAAAAGCTACAGTCATTAGTAAACCTTGGCATATATGTATCATTCTTATTCTTATGAATGCATGGTGAATGCCTTTTTTTAGTGCACGTGTTTTCCTTACTTTCAAGAGTTTTACGCAGTGGTGGAGAGGAGTGGATTATGGTGATTTCGCTGCAATTTACTGGGAGGCATTGTAACCGAAACATGCTCTGCAGCTGGCCAGTGTATTAATCCGTGTTACATAATCACATGCAGACACAATCACACACCTCCATATGCTTCTTCAGTCAATTTACTGGTTGGGAAAGTGTTTTTATTAAAATAAGTGAAAACTATCGCTAGAATCTCTGGAGTTGAACATAGTGGCTTCAAAGGTCTAAAAAACCCCCCATAATTTCAAGTAATCATGCATTGCTCTGTGTGTAGACTGCTGTAACACCATGCTACTCTAAGTGAATAACTTAACACTTGGAATGCTAAAGTATATGACTCCTGTAAAACTGCTATTCCCTAGTAACGAGGGAAGTTGTAGGGACATTCAGATGTCCCTGTTAAGTGAGGAACATTCTCTGAAAGGACCCTGGTTGGCAAAAAATACATAGGCATATGCATAGGTATTCCTGAATAATAGACACAGTGAAAACTTTTCCAGCTTTTTTCAATGAAATATAAAATTCTGATGGAATAAAAAAATGCTAGGGAGAAAAAAGTTGATTTTTGTATTTTACTAGTGCTTATTTTTCCTAAATGCCAGATCGTGACAAACTATAATTTCCAAATGTGTAATTTTGATGTTAAAAAGGTGGAATTACTCAATCAGACACTTTTGAACTTTCATTCCACACCTGCAATTGTTTTATTTTGGCCTAAATTGGGGTGGGGAGGACAAGAGAAAGAAATTATTGTAATTTTGTAAGATTTAGAAATTTCATTTTCTAGGGATGTGTTTTGAACTATCATTTTTGGAGGCCAGAAGCATGAATTTCAGGAATGGAGGTTGGAAAAGTTTTGTTTCATTTATTTAGATTAAAATTGATTGTGTATGGCAGTCTCCTCTGCAGCTGACATTGCTTAGCACTTCTGGTGCATCAGGCTGAAATTCCAGGTGTGTGAAGAACAGTAATGTAATCATTCAGTAAACTAAATTTTGGAAGAAATGTTGTTACAATTCCTCCTTGGGTTTAATCTCAGGAGTGTGAGTGTTAGTATAGGTCAGAGGTTATGGGTTTGAAGATACCGTTGGATGAAGCTGTAAAAACTCATCACTGCTATATGTGAATATTTATCACTTGAATTTGTGAGGTCCTGGCTGCCAATGCATCCAAGTATTTTCACCCAATGAATTCACTGTTGCTGCATGTTGATTCTCTCATGATAAAATGAAAATTACTGGGGACACAGAATTCAAGCTTTGGCTGCTGAGATGAGGTGATTCAAGGCATTAGAAGGAATCTAAGTAGTCCTCACTCTTCAACTGCATTTGTTTCACAAGGCTTGCAGAGCACAGACACATCTTGCTATTTTGGAAATTAAGCAAGCATTATTTTGCTTATCTTGTAATTAAGTTGACATTTCCAGCAGAGCAGGGGTCAATTTTTCTGCAATGTTTCATGTGGTCAGAATGGGAAGATGACTAAAAACTTTCATGCTTCCCAGTTTCTGGACTGCTCCAGAGGCTGCTGTGGCTTTTCTGATGACATCCTGTCCTGCTTACAGTGGTTTCCTCCATCCTCTGATACTCTCTTTTCTTCTGTGTCCCTCTTCTGAGATCAAACTGGTTCTTTTAGGGCTTGGCCATTGCCAAAGAGGTCCCAAGGGACTGTTGGAAATGGGAGAATTGTGCTCCTTGTCTCTACAGACCAGAGTCTCTGCCTAAGGGTACTTTTCGTCTTGAGGTTTACACCCAGGCTGAGCTCAAGACGTGACAAGTTGTGTGTTTGCAGTTTGTATAACCACAAGCAATTGGAGAAGACCCATTAGAAAACATAGGACTCCTTACAGCTGAGCATGTCTAATATCTGCGTAGGCAATCACAAGAGCTTGCACCCGTTTTCCACATGCAGACTACAGGGAGTCCAAGAGGAAACTATATGAGATACAGGCACACTGTGTATGTTGTGCCCATGACCGTTTTCTAAAACTAGTGCAGACAGCTCTTCTGCTTGTGAATGCATTACAACAATGCCTTTTAACTGCATGGCTGCAGACTAACAGTTTTGCAAGGACACTGGTGGTTGTACAAACAGCAAATTGTATAAGAAAGGATGAAATAAAAGTCCTCTTCTATGCAAGATACTTGCCTAGTCCTCAGGAGACCTTTTTTCCTCTACTGAATTCCCACAAGCTTCCAGTATTGTGAGCAAGAGGGAGCAGATACGTTTATTTCTAGTATTTCACAAAATCATATTCTTTGACTTTGGAAATGAAGTGTTCTTTTATAACGTAGTTCTTATAGCTCTTATGTAGAACTGTCTCAGCTGGTATCCGTTGTATGTGGCTCCACAAAACCAAAGAGAAATATTTAGCCGTTGGTTTCAAATATCTGTTGGGTCTGTGTGACGGGGCTTTGGTAGCAGGGGCAGTGGCTACATGGGTGGGCAGCCCCTGTAAGAAGCTGCTTGAATCTCCCCCAGTTACAAGGAGGCCCCACTTTGGGTTGAGGCTGGGCCATTTAGAGACAATAGATGGGCCTCTGTGATAATGGATTTAAGGAGGGGACAGGACAAAGAAATGGGGATTAAGACCTGCAGCAGAGGGAGGAGAGGGATGTGAGAGAAACAACTATGCAGATCCCTGGAGTCAGTGAGGAAGAAAGAGGGGGGAGATGGCCGGAGCAAAGATTTCCCTGCAGCCCATGGGAGAGGGCAGGCTGTGCCCCTGCAGCCCATGCAGGATCATGGTGAAGCAGCCTATGAAGGACCGCGGCAAGGCAGAGATGGACCTGCAGCCCGTGAAGGGCCACAGTGGAGCAGAGAGGAACAGCAGCCTGTGGAGGACCCCACACCAGGGGAGGTGCCTCCTCCCAAAGCAGACCGTGACTCTGTGGGCAGCCCATGCTGGGTCGGTGCATTCCTGAGGGACTGCACTGCATGGGAAAGACTTACACGGGAGGAGGTTGTGAGGGACGGTCTGCCATGGGAGAGACCCCGCACTGGAGCAGGGGCAGTGTGTGAGGAGCCCTCCCTGCCTGAGGAGGAAGGAGCGGCAGGGACAATGTCTGATGAACTGACTGCACCCCCCATTCCCTGTCCCCCTGCACCGCTGAAGGGGGAGGAGGGAGAGACATCTGGAGCGAGGGGACGGGAGCCTGGGAAGGAGGGAGGGGTGGAGGGAAGGGTATTTATTTGTGTTTTAAGATCTGGCTTTTCGTGTCTCCTTATCCTACTCTGCTTTGATTGATAACTGATTAAACTGAAATTTTTTCCCCGAGTTGAATCTCTTTTTGCCCGTGACCATAACTGGTGAGTGAACCCTCCCTGTCCCTTTCCTAACTCACCAGGTTTTGTTACATTTTCTCCCCATCCCACTGGGGAGTGAGGAGTGAGCTAGCAGCCGTGGGGTTCTTTACTGCTGACTGGGCCTAAACCATGACAAATGATATCACATGTCATATTCCCTCCCTTCATCTTCTTCACCAAAGCTTCCAACACACTGCTCAAAGCAAGAGTGAAATCAAGGGTTATGTAAAAAAAAACAAGCAGCAATAAAATGGCAGACAACACATAGTTTTCTTCTAAGTATTGCTGTTGCATTATTAGCGTGTGAACAATCCTCAAGTGTCAAAACTTCCTGGCTACCAGAGTCAACCTCTTACACGAGCATGGGTTATTCCTTTCACTCGAGCTGTAGATTTTACTAGATTGACAGTAGTGATCAATGTAGTGATCAACAAGACTCTTAGCAGAAGTGCTGAGACAGCATCTTCTCCTTCCAGGTAATAGGAGGAAGTGAGCACCTTGAGCTGTCTTTCTATACAGTTTTAATATAGGAATAGTAATGGATATCACCCATTGCTATTAGCCTAGGTAAGAAACCTAAATGGAGACAACAGGAGTTTTAAGACTAAAATGTTTGGGTGTATTGATAAGGTCAAGATCTCATTTTGCAATAAGGAATGCTAAAAGAAATTCTCTTTTCTGAATCAGCATCTCCCAGTCGCTGCTGCCTGAGAAGCAGCTACACTGGAGGGGCTTTAACACAACATAAGCTTGTTCTTTGTGAAGATTGTCTCATTATATAGGTCCTGCTGATTTTCAAAATCAGGAGTTTTCATAGGGTTAGCACAGATGGAGAACAAAAGGAGCACAGTGATTGATTTTACTCAGTCATTAGGGAATTTTTGAGATAGCTCATTAACACAAAGTGGACGCACTAAAGATTGCTTTTTAAGGAAGACTTAAACTGATAATCCAATTTTATTAGTACTCACGAAGTCTATCATGAATCATCTGTGAATGCAGTCTTTAGGTTTTAAAACTGGGAACTAAAGCAAAAATTGCATTTTCTATATATTAGCCTAATGGCTACTATTTTTGAAAAGGAATATTTTATACTTAAACTACTACAGAACAAACAAAGTCTTAATGATTCAGTTGAGTTTAAAGGACATGCAAATGATTGGGCTGTGACTGTATAATAACATAACAACATAACAATACGTATATAATATAAATTTGTACAATAAAATAAAATTATTATTCCATATACCATAAGTGAAAAAGAAAAACAGACTGCTCAAGTGTTCTGTAAAATAATGAAATACATTAAGTAAAACTGTTGTATGATTTGAGTTCTAATACAAATAAAATAATCTCTTTTTATCATAATTTTTTTATAACACAATAGATATGTGCATGCATTTGAAATATATATGTATATTGCACACAAATATATATTTGCATATATATACATATGAAATAACTTCTGGAAAGTAATAACATGTCACTTCTGGTATTATTAGAATGAAATATCTATTTGTTGTGTAGAAAATATTCAATACTGGAAAGCACACAATTCAAAATACTTCTGTCACAGATGCTGCTAAGAGACTGTAATCTTGTCCTTGATCCTTGGGCACCCAAAGGCCTCATAAAATCCAAGGCTGTACTAGAAATACAATACAGTCTAGTAAAGAACAAATTCAAAGAAATAACAAAAAGAAACAGCTTTCATCTGCTTTGGAAGTATCAAACATATTGACTAACATAACCAATCTAAAGCCTATGGAAGTCACTGACAGTTAATTGTCATTTAATAAACTTTGATGAGTTGTTAATCAAATCTCTAATTTACACTGGGGCTGTGGACTCCTTGTTTTTCAACCTAGATTCATATATATTAACATCTCCTGAGTCCTCCTGTAAATTTTCAGTTCTACTGAAAAAGCTGTATTTGATCTAGGTTCCAGGGAAGCTATGGAAAAATAAAATCAGCATTAAATTTTGTTTGGGAATTCTATGCACATATTTTGGGAGGCCATG
>VZSC01012450.1:87822-123201 GCA_013398225.1 Steatornis caripensis
AATAGTGCAAGCGTGTCTTGTGTTCAGTTGTCTGTGTTCTTAGATTGTTACAGTGGTTTGTCTTATCCAAGGAGGTGGTTGAAGTTTCAGGCACTATTCACACTGGACTCACTTCAGGAACATTTTAAGCAGGTGTTTCATTTTAAGAATGTGAATAAAGAAGGCCCAGATGGCCTCGGCAATCCAAGACATTTTCATTATCTTCTTAGTTGTTCCCACTGAGATTTGAAATGCTTTATTCCTTAAAAATTTCAAGTTGAAGAAGTGTAAGGGAACAGTGGTGGTATTTCTGACCAGTCTAAACTTTTTGGGCATCTCTGCAAGATTTTACCAGTTTCAATTAGGATGGAATTTCTGAAACAGGGAAGACTTCCCTGAACATAGAACAATCTTTAGGTTAGTGCATTTATCTTCAGGCACCACTACTTTAATGGGTATTATTGGGTGTTCTGAGTAAATAGCACTTCCTTTTACAACCATTTGTGTACTTTGAAAAGTCTTCAGTCTGATACAAAAGATTAACTTCAAATCCACAGATTTTAATATTATTGTGAGAGTATAATTCTATTTGTGACATTTAAGAGAAAAGTAATAAAACGTCATATTCATTTTATAAAATTCTGCATATAGGGATATAAGAAGAGAAGTTCTGGTTCAGAGCAGACCATAGAGCCAGTATTCTGTCTTAAAGAGTGTATATGTCCCTCAAGAAGAGAGTGACAGGTATGGGATGTGGGAGAATGAGAATGGTGCAAGCATCCATAATTCATCCCTAATGATTTCCCAGCCTCCAGGCATTTTCAGCTCAGGAGATTTCCTGAGCTTTATGTCATTTATCCTATTAGTAACTTCCATTACATATATTTTAATAGAGTTGAAAAAGTAACAATTTCACCTCTGTGTTGGGTTTAAGTGGCGAGGTTTTGGTAGCGCAGGGACTTCATGGGTGACTTCTGTGAGAAGAGATCAGGAGCTGACACCACATTAGACAGAGCCAGTTCACCACAGGTCGTGGAGAAGACCAAGTTGTTCCCTTGCAGTCTGCAGCTCATGGAGGACCCCAGCCCACAGCAGGTGGATGTGCCATGAAGAACTGTAGCCCATGAAAAGAGTCCACATGGGAGTGACTCCACTCTGGAGCAGGAAAAAGTGTGAGGAAGGAGTGGCAGAGACAAAGTGTTATGAACTGACTGCAACTCCCATTCATCATGCCCCCTGCACTGTTCAGGGGAGAGAGAAGACAGGAATGAAAGAGTAAAGCTGAGCCTGAGAAGAAAGGGGGGTAGAAGTCATGGAACATCTCTTTAGTTTTGATTTGTTTCTCACTATCGTGCTCTATTTTTAATCGGCAATAAATTAAACTAATCTTCCCCAAGTTGGAATCTATTTTGTCCATGATGGTAATTGGTAAGTGATCTCTCCCTGTCCTTATCTTGACCCATGAGCTTTTTCACCTTATTTTCTAACCTGTCCTGCTGAGGAGAGAGCAGCTGGGTGGGCAGCTGGCAGCCAGTCAAGGTTAACCTGCTACAACCTCACTCTTCTTTTCCTAGATTAAAGAAGCCTACATCCATCATTATTTTCTTGTGGGTTATGTTTTCAATGTTTTCTGACCTTTTCATCTTTTCTTACTGCACACTAACTGATCCACGGGTTTCTCAAAGTACCTTAACAGGGCTTTTGACTCCAACTGAGGTATTCCCAGAGCTGATGAACTTCTGGGGTTCGTACACTCGTGTTCTTACTGCTGCATCCCAGAATTAGATTCGCTGTGTTCAGCACATCCTTACTTTTTGTTTACTGTTTGAAATATTCAGTTGTAAATTAACAATAAACCTGCAGGTTCTTTATTTCTCAACCTGTTGATATGCACCAGCCTAAGGTACTGCAGTTAAAACATGATCTGAACCTTGAGAAATCGAAGTTGAATCTCAGTTCTACTACAAATTTTATTGTCTGAACTGGACAAGCACTCTTGTTTGACTGACCTTTCTGCCTCAGTTCCCCTCTTATGTCTCTCAATTTATTGTGTCCTTTTAGATCACAAGCTTTTCGTATTGAGACTGATTGTGTATATGCGATGTCTACTACAGGGCTATGATTTAACTCGGGTTCAGTATTACCAATAAAAATAAATCATGTCAGATTGACTTTCTTGGCACTCAGTGAAACGACTGGTATTTCTGCTGTTGATGACTGAGAAGGGTAAGTAAAGGGATGCACAGCTGTGAAATAATACCTTTCCACCATGCAAAAACATAGCAACCATTTGCCTTGTATTTAAGATGTGTATCTCTAGAAGTATACTTATGAAAAAGAAAACAAAAGAAAGAAATAGCATAATATTTTAGTTATTTTAGTTTAATCAGAGACTAAATGAGAAAGAATAAAGGTAACTAAGGCTGAACAGAATACTTCACATCTTCAAAATGCTATGCAAGCCATAATTAATTAAACCTCACAGTGTTCAAAATACTTTCTCTTGGAAGCAAGCCAAAAGTTTTTAGATGTGAATTAGATCTGAAGAAAAACAAATTGCAGGTCAAATAGTTCTAGCAAATACCTCATTTTTTCAGTCCAGTTAGGCAGTTTGACAAGAAAATTTCTTTTTTCATGGAGGAAAAAATATTAATGTATTTTTAAGTCTTTCTGGATCTAAATTTTTAATGGAAAAGTTTTATTTTTCTTGTGGCTTAAATAAACCTTTTAAGAACTCTCTCCCATATATTACGATATTTAAAATCAGAGAGATAATGGTGGATGTCCTAACAGAGGTGAAAAGATTTATCATGCAAATGGACTCATTTGGCAGATAAGTCCATATCATGTTGTTTCGGTCATTACTATGCTGGAAACCAGGTTCACATTGACTTTCTAAGAACTTAAGCAAGAGCAGACTGAAAGATCTTGTGTCAGGAAAACATATAACTTTATTCAGAGATGAGGGAAAAGTAATTTCAGATTTAGATTTTACAAGAGCAAGAAAAGGACTAGGTGCAAATAGACAGAGTTGGCTTAGTGTTGAACCTTCTAACGATAATTTAAGCTACTCTTTTAATCAATTACCTTAATGTCAGACAACAACTTATGCTGGATAGTACCAGGTTTTCAAGTAGGTTTTTTTTTTTCCTTTGCCTCATATGACTGTTCAAGGAAGTATTGGACCTTGCACAGTTTTTGCTAGAGCAACCATTGCTTGTCCGGTAGCAGAGGGTTACTAACCAGAAATGTTTCAGTCTTCCTGAAAATTTAAGTTAGACTTTTAAAAGGATATTGGAGATCCTTCTGTTCACCTTGATTTCTTAATTACTTGCCCAGAAAAAGTGTTATGCTATACCCTATAAATTTTCACATTTGTAAAGATTCCAACAGTCTCATTATTCTTATACTTCAAGGTATGAAGCAATCATGTCACACTGCCTTACAAAAGAGATCAAGATAGAGGAGCATTATGAAACAATGTTTCATAATCATAGAACCACAGAATGGTTTGGGTTGGAAGGGAATTTAAAGATCATCTAGTTCCAACTCCTCTGCTGTGGGCAGGGACACTTTCTAATAGATCAGGTTGCTCAAAGCCCAGTCCAACCTGGCCTTTAATACGTCCAGGGAAGGGGCATCCACAGCTTCTCTGGGCAACCTGTTCCAGTGTCTCACCACCCTCATTGTGAAGAATTTCTTCCTAATATCTAATCTAAATCTACAATCTTTCAGTTTAAAACCATTACCCCTCTCCCTATCACTACATGCCGTTGTAAAAAGTCCCTCTCCAGTTCTCCTGTAAGCCCCCTTCAGGTACTGGAAGGCTGCTCTAAGGTCTCCCTGGAGCCTTCTCTTCTCCACGCTGAACAACCCCAACTCTCTCAGCCTGTCTTCATAGGAAAGGTGCTCCAGCCCCCTGTATCTGTGTTTGGGATTGCCCCGACCCACGTGCAGGACATTGCACTTGGCCTTGTGGAACTTCATGAAGTTCATACACCTCACCTCTCAAGCCTGCCAAGGTCCCTCTGGATGACATCTCTTCCCTCCAGCATGTCGACTGCATCACACAACTTGGTGTCTTCGGCAAACTTACTGAGGGTGCACTCAATACCACTGTACATGTTGCTGACAAATAGTGCCAGTCCCAATATTGAACACTGAGAAATGCCACTCCACTTGGACATCCAGCCTTTGACTGCAATTCTTTGAGTGTGACCATCCAGCAAATTCCTTATCCAGCAAGCGGTCCATCTGTCAAGTCCACATCTCTCCAATTTACGGACAAAGTTGTCATGTGGGACAGTGTCAAATGCTTTGCACAAGTCCAGGCAGATGACATCAACTGCTCTTCCCTTGTCCACCAACTCTGTAATCTCATCGTAAGTGTCAATTGTTGTACTTGTGAATGTTATGAGAATGAATATAATGTGAATATTCAGACCAATTAAATGGGAGAACATGATTTCTTGTATTTTATCTGACATCTTTGAAAATATCACTGGAATTGAAAGCTTTAATTGTGATGTAGTCAGCAGCTTTAAAATTATAGTCACACACTTGTTCAAATTAATTTCAGATAGTCATTTATGATAAATATTGACAATTCTGAATTATCAAATCGTGTGAGAGATTACACTTTAAAACAGAAATTTTGTTTGAATTTAGGTGCATCCAGTGTAAGACACCAACTTGATGTGATTTATTCTCTGTCTTGAGACACTTCCTCGGTTGATAGATGGCTCACTTAAACTGAGCTGATCTGACAGGAACGTCACTGATCCTTTCATCTTATTCCTTGGGTATTCCTGTTATCTTTTCTAAATCTTGAGAGTTATTCTTTGCGGAAATTAATAGAAGAAACAGTGATTGGATGAATGAGAAGTTGTGTTCTCTCCTAACTGAGCATGTGCACACATACAATCCAGTGGTACTGCTTTCTAGCTTTTTCCCGTTCTTCATTGTACTTCAAGCATCCTGTTGCTTTCTAAGAGACTTAAAATGCAAACAATGGCTCTTGTAGCACTTAAAGATGTGTTTTCTTATTCTAGAACAAGTTGTATAGCACATATTAATTGTAACTAATTTTGATATTATTTATTGATAGCTGTAAAGACTTAAAATGGAAGGAACTCAATCTACTTTCTACACCCACCTGGAAATCTACTAAGATTATTTTTTAAAGTACAACCTGGTTTGCATTTTATTATTTTGTACTTTGAGGTTCCTTTAAATCATTAGGAGAATAGTTGTTTACAAGTCAGTCTAGATTCTTGAGGGAATCCTCTCAACAGCTGCTCCAAATACAGCCTTCAGCTCCCAAATCCTAATTTTCATCCCCAAATTATTCTGTTTTTATTAGAAATAATTCTTTATTAATGATGCCTAACAGTTAGGCATCATTTTTCCAGCATTTCAAATGTCAGAGATACACTAGAAATTCAGAGTAGTTCTCCCATTGTGAAATACAGACAGTGGTCCATTGGCAACAGAGAATATAAGATTTTTTTCTGCTAAATATGCAATTAAAAGATAAATCTTCTTTGAAAAGATATTTTCTAGAACTTTTTACTGGTGTGTTTTGTGTCTGTTGCTTGAAATACAATGATAATATCACAGAAATCTATTCAGTACAGATACTAAAACAAAAAGATGGCTCATATCCTGAACAGCCTATGTAAGAAATGCGGTAATAGACAGGTATGGAGAGAAAAGTGAGGTTATAAAATAAATCAGCATAACAGGTCAACAGCTTCTCTGCATACCATGGAAAAGGAGAGACTGAGAGAAGGATTTTTCAAAAGATGGCAAAGTGATATTGTAGGTATTTATGGAGACTTGTGATTCGCAAAGGGCAGAAATGGAAAAGACAGGAAACTACTTGTCTAAATGCTGAAAAAAAACATTGTGGAGGCTAACATTTCTGGTTGTTGGCCACAAATACCAATATTTTGACATTGAACATAAATGTGGAGTGATGGGATATTTAGAAAAAATACCTTATTTTTCTGTGTGTTTCTGGCTTTTCTTTTTTAAGGGATCCTCAAAAATAATATAAAATACTCACTTCTAATAGAACTTTCTTGTGATGAGAAAATTTCCAGATATTCTTCATGGTACATTTTCCTTTCTGTGGATAGTCCAGCAGTGAAACACACTCTGTGGTATCTTAGTGGAATGTTTATGTGATGGGACAAGAAAATGAAACAGCCTTGGAATGTGGGGAGGCTTGCAATAAAACATTAAAATTAGCAGATGCAAAACTTGGAGGGCCAAAACACGGTTCCAAGAAATGAAATTCTAAGATGTCCTTAATTTTGCCAGCTGCAGATAAATTAAATAAATAAATGAAAAGCATGATGTTTGTCTCAGAGAAGACAAGTAATATGAAGCTCCTTACTCCTGAAATGTATCATGACATTATTTCCGCTAACCTCACACTGATTTGTATTTGAAAACTCAGTAACTTTACATTTTGAAGTGTTTTGAGGATAAGTTCTTCCTGATACAATTCGTCTCTGATTTGAGGTAAGCCCTTTTATGACTCAATCGTATGTATTTAGTTTTTTTCTTATATATGAGGAGCAGGTGAAAGTGATGACTAAAAAGAGATTGTTTTCTCTTTATTAGAGTTTAATTTTTGGAAATTCCTCTCATATTTAGAGGATTCTCAGTCTATCAAGCAAATTTAGCTTCATCCTTTAGCATTGATACTTAAATTAGTTGAGTGGAATTCAGAATGCTCAGAACAAAACAGGAGGTGAAGACACTGACATACCACTAATTTGAATTCACTAATTTGCCTACACTGAAATCCAAGGATCAGGCCACCAGTATCTTTTCACATTGCTGTGCCTTGGCAGGAACAAACGAAAAACTGTATTACCGTAGCAGACTTTGACTGTTCCTATCTGCTAGCATCCAAACTATTTTCATGCTGCTTTCGGACCCTACAGATTAATACTACATGTTTTAATAAAATATTCCAGGGCTAGTCAGTACTAGGCGAATTTATGCATGTTTATGCACAGATATTTGTCTTAACTGAAGACAGTATTTTTGCAATGCAATTTATAATGGAATCAAATTTACAAGTACCATGGAAATTAATCAGACCAGAGTACAAGTTGAAGCCATTTCTCTCAATAACTTAAGCACCCGTGAGGTGAGGATGAAGGATGCAATTTAAAACCTCAACTATCAAGAGGTATGCCTGTTGGCTCTAATAGCTTCAATAGCTTATTCTTCTCCCTTGGCTCCCTCTTGAAGCCCCAGTCCAGTTCAAGTGAGTGAAATTAATATAGCCTTATTTTGATTTGGATATTTGCTCTACAAAAAAACAACTAGAAATTTATTATATACACCCCCAACAGACTATTTAGATTTTGATTCACGTGACACATATTCTGTTCAAGTACTTTGCTCTACATGTTACTGAAGAGTAATCTGTAATGTATAATAAAAAAATACAAATCACTTTCCCACTGAGAACAACTAATAAGTCTTTCATCTTTTTTATTACTAGATCTTTATTGGAAAAAATAAATTCTGTGCACTCAGGCATAATTTTACCTTATGTCTTAACATTTGTTTGTTAACAAAATGTAATTGTCCTTTCCATCATTTTCTTGGAGTGTGTGTTGGGAGCTCCTGCTTGCCATCTTCTGAAAACCGAGAAGACTTTGTTATAATACAAAAGTTGCAAAGGCAAGAGTCTATTCACCTCTCACAGTTTGAATTATTTCCCAATGGAAGTAATTGAAATGAAAATATACTTGTCCGTGAACAGAAGAAAACCACAAAAAGCATTTGTATCTTCTTTCAGAAAAAAGGTCCAGAAACACAAATTCAATTTCAGTTACAAGAATCAAAACAGTTATCACAGTAATTAATTCCTTGTAAGGGATACAGGAAGGAGAAATGGGCTGCCAGGACCTCATGAAGTTCAACAAGGAGTGTGAAGTTCTGGACCTGGGAAAGAACAATCTCACACACCAATATATATGCTGGGGGCCACCCAGCTGGAAAGCAACATAGGAGAAAAGGACCTGGGACTTATGGTAGACACCAAGTTGAACACAAGTCACGGATGTGCCCTTGCTGCAAAGAAGGCAAATGGTATCCGGGGCTGCATTAGACAAAGTATTGCCAGCAGATCAAGAGAGGTGGTCCTTCCCCTTTATTTATCACTGATGGAGATGGAGTACTGTGCCCAGTTCTGGGATCCTCAGTACATGAGAAACATGGATATACTAGCATACTGGAGAGAGTTCAGTGAAGGGACACAAGAATGATTAAGGGACTGGACCACCTCACATATGAGGAAAGCCTGAGAGATCTGGGACTCTTCAGCCTAGAGAAGAGAAGGCTCGGGGGATCTTATAAATGTATATAAATACCTGAAGGGAGGATGTAAACAGGACAGAACCAGATTCTTTTCAGTGGCGCCCAGTGACAGGACAAGAGATAATAGGCACAAACTAAAACTCAGGAGGCACCATCTGGACACCAGGAAACTTTTTTACTGTGAAGGTAATGGAGCACTGGGAACATGTTGCCCAGAAATGGTGTGTAGTCTCCATCCTTAGAGATATTAAAAACCCAGCCCTGGGCAACTGGCGTGAGGTGGTTCTACTTGAGCAGGGAGATTGGATGAGATGACCTCCAGAGGTCCCTTCCAACCTCAACCATTATGTGATTCTGTTATTCTCTGATACAAAGTCTACAATATTTATCATGGTTCCATGGCTTAGGATCACAGTTCCCATTGGCCCACAGTGGTATTATGCTTCAGCTCCTAGAGATGCGTTGAAAATCTCCCCCATTAGCATGTTAGACCAACACTGACAGCTGGATTTTTTTTGCTTAGTTTCCAAATTATGCATTTAGGACTACACTTTAAAACTTTTGCCAAGTCTTTTTTTCATGTGTCCTCTGCTTTGTGTTTGAATCTGTTCATTTGTGGGACTACTCCATCATAAAATTACATGAGTGGCTGTTTTCTTATGTCCCAAACCTCGTTATTACTGACATGAAAGCCCAGTATAAATATCAAATGATCCATGAACAAAAGTAAACTCTTGCAAATGCTGTGATCTTTAGAGGCAGATTAGGCTGCTATTGATTCAGTGACAAAAGAGTCTAATAGTAATAATAATAATATAGGACAATTTACTAAGTCAGCCTTCATCTAATGATGTTAGGTACAGTTGGATCAAGGATCAAAGACCTTTTGACTCATATAACACAAGAATCTAACAGTTTGTAGAAATTTTGGAAACATCTTGAAACCAAATATACACCGTGCTTTGAATTATTCTGTTCTGTATGTTCTTACATTATTTTTCCTGGTAATTGTTTATGAAATTGTGGTCCAGAAATATATTTTTGGTGACATATGATGTGTTGTGTCATGTGGGACTGACTTTTCTTGTTTGCACAAAAGGACTACTCTTTTATGCATTTTCTTAAAAATATCTATCATCTCCTCTACTTCTACTAATTTTCTAGATAAGTGATTGTTAAAATAGCCAGTGAGACTGTTAAATAAAATAAAATGAAAGCTATGTGGTCACAGAAGGGACAGGATATAGGTCTTGACACAATTTCTTTTGAGATATAGGCAAGCTTATGAAAAAGTCCTTGAGGAATGTTATTTGCTATTCTCTACACTGAATTTCTCTTCAAGGTTATTATATGATATAAAATGTCATTCTGGAGCAGGGTGTATTTTATGTGTACAGAAAGTGATCTTGGTGTGTGCACATAGGTTTTTATGCATTGACCCTTTTTTTAAAATCTTCCTAATACGAGGTAGGTCCTTTATATGTATTTCACTGCTGTTTTATCAGGCAGCAAATCAAAAAACACCTCAGAAAATAAAAATGTTGTTTTGGCTGAAGTAGTAATCTGGGATTTGACAATTTCCTTCATTTCTTAATTTGCTGTAATTTTTCTGCACAGGCTTGAGTAAGACAAAGAGTGTGATTCTCTACTCTAACTTAAGACGTAAAAACGTATATACATTGTTGAAGTTCCAGACAGTAATTTCATTCAAAGAAAGACAGACACAAGAAGATTATCTTTTGGATATGTTTATTTTTCTCTATTAGCTATAGAAAGAATGAAGAAAATTGACTAAGACTAGATACCTATCTCTTTCTGATGGCAAAAATTAGATGAAAGCAAGCCTACTTACATTTCCTTTGGTTGATACAGCTTTAGACATGGACACCAGAGAGCTAGATGAGAGCTAATAGTACTAGATTTCCCTTAACAGTCACTTTTATAGCACAACTTTACTGACCCAATTTTGATGTTGATCTCAGGGTGAGATGAACTGTACATATAAAGTAAGTGTAGATCTTTCATTTTCTATAAAGGAATTTAGATGACAAGTCATACAAATATGTCTAAATGAGAGACATCTTGCTGAAACCAGTTTCTCAGTTCCCCTATCTCTAAAACAATATTAAGAATATCTTCCCATTATCTTTGTTATTTTATATTAGCTTTTAAGATGCTGTGTTTTTCAGAGGGAGTTGTCTTTTATTTTGTATATATCTTTCATCTAATAGGAGTAATTTCATGTAAACACACAACCCAAATAAGAATTAATATAATAAACTATTAGAGCCTTCCAGTTTAAGAACTCCAGCTTCAGAATTTAATTTAAGAATTCAAATATTAAGAATTATTATTAAGAACACAACTAAGTTACTGAATTAAGAATTATTGTTGTCTAATAATGAGTTATTCCGAGGTTATTTCTGTGTGCATCTGAGCCTTGTTTCCCAAACTTTACACAGGCGATCTTGAGTTCTGCACAAAAGATCCCCAGATTCGGAGGGCCAACCATAAACAAGTTCTGCAGTGTTTCTTCATTTCTGTTTTCCTGTACACTAGATTCTACAATGTAATATATTTGTGCAGAACCTATGTGCCTGTGCAATCTCACACTAATTGCTTTGCAGGCTTACAGCCAACATTTGTATTATCAACAGTGAATATTATGGAGAGGCTGTGTGCAGTCATACTTCAAATTAGATTAAGAAATTAATACTTAATATGTCATGATTTATAATAGTGTATTTTCTTGACAACAGTGTTAGGCTAATCGTTTCAATTAGGTTGGAATTCATTGCTTGTTACTGGGAATTCATATTGATTAAGAGATGAGATACCAGAAGGTATGCAACAATTTTATTAGTTCCCAGAAGTAAAAAAGAATTGAGAGTCTTCAAATGCATGTCAGTATTTACAACACCTTTTCACAAAACCTTGCATACTTAGTGATTCTAATTGTATGTGTTTGTGTTCACCGACCGAATGACCTGTTTTGGATGATTCATAAACTACTAAACTTGAAGATTGGGATGATAATATTATACCTGTAATTAAGGGCTACTGAATAAAAAGTATATTACTAATTTAAACTATGTCTATCAAAGGGTCGTAACAGATTTTTTTAATCCCTTAACGCAGTTACTAAAGAATTTGAACTGGCATATACAAAACTAGCATGTATAAGATCTTAGATGAACCGTTTCTTGAAGTACTTGTAGATACAGCTTCCTCCAAGCATCTTGCTAAGGTTTTTTTTGTCTGTCCTGTCTTCTGGAGCTATGTCTGTGCCTCCCTAACCCTATTACTAGTGAAGTCCAAGTAGTAATGCATGGGCATTGGTCCTTTTGATCCTTCCTTAGATCTCACAATTTTGATTGGAATAAAACAGTAGTGTCCATTTCTCTTGAACAGCTCATAAGCCAATTTGATTTCTTTTTTTTTTTTTTTTTTGTGGCTAGTCATCTCATTTAGTAGTTGGAATAAGCATGTATGTACAGTATCTTTAAATACTTGAATTTTTGGTAGCTTGTGCACTTGTTACTGAGGATTTTGAGTCATGAGTGAAGAAAACCAACTTGGTTTAGGTTAATGTTTCTCATGTGCCTTGGTGGAGATTGATACTGCAGCTTATTTTGTCTCCCTGAGGGTTGTAACACTGCAAAATGTGCTTTGAACATTTATTTCCAAACAAAAATTTAAGCTAAAGGAGGGTAACTTGAAATGGGTTGTTCAGAAAAGTAATGAAAAACATGCTGTAGATTGTCCTGATGTCAGGGTTTCCCCTTCTGACCAACAGTGGCTTGGCTTATTTGGTCTGCCAGAAAGCAACTTCTGTACTGAAGCTCCTTTTGCTGCTCTGACAGCCACAACCTTCAGTGCAATTGAACGATGTAGGGCACATCCTTCATCTAAGGAAAATATGCAAGTCTCTAATACAAGGGAAGTATCATCTTCCTGCTTTATAAAATGTGAGGTCACATCTTGACCTGTTTTCCTTGGTACCATAGAATTGTCAATATTTGTGGAGCAGTACACCCTGGGGATCTGCTTTTTGTACAAAATTTCTCTCTGGAAGGAGACGTTCATCTGCCAGTATTCAGTTAGTCTTTTGTGAGTTTGGTAGAACCTGGATTCTGACAGGAGGTGATCTTTGAAGTGTGGGTGTAACACTTTGTCCTGTTGAGAGAGGAAGGACAGGAACATGGCCCCGCTTTGGACTGTTGTATAACAGATTATGATTTTGAGTGCAGGAAGTATAAGCACAGCAGAAATGAAATATGCAAGGAAAACATATCTTAATGGTGGAAAGCTATATGATTTTTCTTCCCTGTTCATAAGAATTCATTATTCTTAAATTAATTAACCCAGTGTTTCTTTGAATATCATGAAAAAACAAAACTGCAAGCCTCAATCTATAGTAAAAATGTCATGAGTCATTATTATAAGTATTTGTTGTTAAAGAGGCTTGTATATCAACACTAAACCTCCTATTTAATTGTTCTGTAATATGTATAACCTAAGATGTCTCAGACATATTATTTGATTTCTAATAACATTGAAGAACATGCCCAGAGTGTGTATCATCTTTCCCCATATTGTGTCCTGTGAGAGGACACCTTTTACCTTCTCTGCTGTGTTATATGAGGTTGTGGGACAAAGCACCTCTAAACCTGTGCCTTGCACTGGCTGCAGGGTCCTCTGAGAAGGTATGTGATCTCCAGGGTGGCTTCATGGCACCATGGTGTTTCCTTCTTAGAGAAGCCATTCATTGGACACAATTGATGTTGTAGAAATCCTTGTGAGATATCTAGAAGCAGTAGAAGTACAGCCACAGAGATTGCATTAGGTACGTTACATGAGTGGATCCTTGAGCTAAATGCAAAGTGCAAGACTTGACAGACCTGATTAAACCACTACCTTGTATCTTATAATAGGACAAGAGAACAGAACTTTTTCATTCAATGAAGAATTTTTCTTTTATTCAAAATTTAGTACAAGATGAATAAACATCTGTCTTTATGCAAGTATTATTAAACAAATTATTTGTTCTTAGACAATCAAATCCAGTATAAGTGAATACCGTTACAGCCAGTGAGAGAATCAGGAAATTCAGTACAAATGATTTTTGTCTTCAGAGGATTCAGTGTTTGCAATGGTTACAGCTATGGACTCTTAATGAATTGCATGGGATATTGGTTCAAATTGCCTTAAACATAGCAGATGAAAAATGATTACATTAAAGAAAATTTAATTTAAACACCGTAACTTAATGCCAATTGTTGGAAGTTCTTATATAGCAAAGCAGAAAGTACAACTTTAAGTTTTCCAAATTTACCAAGTGTAAATTTGGCGTTTGTTCTTGCTCTTACCTGCAGTGGCAGAGTTAATTGCAAGAGTTTGCTAGATGTACTAAAGTACATAATGAAATTAAACTTTGTGGAAGGTTTCATAGCTTTACCAGTGGGTAGTTGTTTACTACATAATTCAAATGTATGGTAAACTTTGAAGGATTCTAATCTCTTCTATAAAAATAGAACCCCACAATCTAAAGAGGTGCTTTGCTTGCCTTTCCAGGCTAGGCAATTGCTTGTTATACGCTCTTCACTTTTGACAGCTGGTGTTTCCTCTAACTTTGAGGAAACAATTTGAAGTGTCAGGGTTTTTTGTAGAGGAATAAGCATTTGGCACTCTGTTAAAGAATACTGAAAACCTTCACAGAATATATAGTCTATCCATAGAATAAGGTTCTTACCTAACAAATTTTGCCTCCAATTTTAGAACCTGTCAATAGATTAAAGCCAAAATCTACCTTTGAATCAACAGAGGGAGACTTTCCTGCAATGCATGAATTCTTCTATAAAGCTGCTGAAGCCATAGCTACCAGCCCCCTGAGACCTCCTGGGAAAAAAAATATTCTTAAGGCTTAAAGTGTTAGATAAATAAAATTGTTCAATGGAGAAGAGTCTTCATAGAAGATTTAGTCTCTAACTCACCAGAAAGACTAGAAATATGTAAAACAGCGCTGAACAAGCTACATGGCAGTCTGCAAGACAAACTTGTCCTTGCTCTCGTAGGCTGTGCCTAGATCTATATGAACTGAATGTCCTGCAACTCAGTGTCTGCCTGTGAGTCAATCAGTACCTCTCAACTGTATTTTCCTTGCTGCCATCCTGAACAAGGCTAGAGTCAGTCTGCATGTATTTCCCATCTGTCCTTGCAGTAGAGGGATAGTGAATCTGAAGCTTGGCCTTGGAACTGCTGCTACATGGTAAAAAACGATAGAGATCAAGCTGTCAGTCTAAAAAAAAATACAGTATATTTTTACTGCCAAGTTAGTAGTATTATTTTAGTCTTATTTTAAAGTTAGTCTAGAGGGTAAACTTTACTTTGGCTAGAAACTTTGCTTATACATGTCTCACTTACATGCTCGATCTTTGACTTAAAAACCCCATATGATATCCTTACTTGATATGACCAAGCATCACCAAAACCTACTTCAAAATCTGCTCACATATTCATCTCTCTTGGTTGCAGTGATCTCAAGCAATGGTAAAAACATTGTGAAAAAAGTTGCTTTATTTTCAGAGGACTTTCATTCATTGTGGAAAATTGCAAACATTTTCATGTTCAAATAGTTTGACTGGTCAGAACATGAGGTGGTCCTCCAGAAATCTAGTAGTTTACATTAGGAGTGCTGCTTAATTTAAACACACCACTGTCCTACCAATGCAGTAATGTGTTTTATGGGCTTAACAATGGAGTAGTTTTTTCCCTACTGAAGATATTTGCATGGTAAGTGATTGTCAAACTGTATATTGTAATAGGCCGTGACAGACCAGTTATTTGCACTGACCATCCTTTTTACAAGAGGAGGCACACTTGCATGATTTTATTTTTTCTCCATGTATTAGCCAATAAACATGTCTAAAGAAGTTCCAATCATGTTTCAGAAGAGATTTACCCATCAAAAGCTAACTATGACAGACAGTGTTTCATTAGCCAAGATGTCATACCTTGATTGAAGCAGTTTTTAAGATTAAAAGTTTTAAGGAATCACCTGGGATGCATATATACTCAGTGAGATCCTCAGTGACTAGAGAGATTCATAAAGGATGCCTTTACCCAAGCTATGGTCCATTCTTGAAATCTATATGCAAGTTCATTGGCTGTTCTTATGTATAGTTGTTATGGTTATGGGAATACCAGATATCTTAATGAAAACACAGAAGATCCTGAAGTTAAACTATAATATGGATAGACATAAAGAAAATTTCTGTTACCATTGACTTTTACCTGTTTTGAAATGTAGAATCTAGCTTATTTCAGCTGACATGTTTTTAGAATCAATTTTACTTCAGCATTAAATTGTGCATTGTTGCCATACCTGTCCGGCACACAAAGAAGTGATGGAATTTCCCGGGGCACTGGATTGCTGTTAAAGTGCCAGTTGCCACAATCACAAGAAAGTCCGGGAGTAGTGAGAACTTTCCTCAACAAAGCTGCAAGAGTTAGGTTGTCAGTTGGTGCCTTGATATCCTCAGTTTGGCAGAGGATTCACTGATGACAAACACTGACTATCATCTCTCTAGTAAATGACAGAAAATAAGAGAGGACTCGAGACTGGAAATTCACTTCTGTATCCTCTTAAAAGTAGAGATAGTTTACCATCTCATTCATATCTACTGTAAAGAAAGTTGATTGACCAGTGACTGGAGGGGGTCTCACAGAGTCTATATAGGTATTGGTAAAAATGAACTTGATAATTTATACTGTTTAATTGTTTGAATGGTCCCAAGCTTGTTCCTGGCCCAGTCCAACCAGCACAGCACCAAACTAATGCTGGAGACAGGTTAGGACCTAGAACAGGCAGGGACAATTTCCAACAGTTTTCTTGGCTCCTCTTTAAATCCCTATCATGCTTCAAATGAGTACAGCAGCCAACAATTTTTTTTAGAGACTGAGATTTTAGCAAGCTTCCCTGAAAGTATGGATTCTGAGCTAGGAGTTCAAATTTCTACCTAGAAATATGAATATCAGAGCATGGGTTAAATGTTTCCGTGTCTAATACAGACCTAAGACTCTGGTCTCAACAATTTATTTCTCAAATTTCGCTAAGGGCTTCAGTAATGGAGGTAAAGATAGGAGATTATTTT
Organism: Steatornis caripensis; assembly: GCA_013398225.1. NCBI lineage: Eukaryota > Metazoa > Chordata > Aves > Caprimulgiformes > Steatornithidae > Steatornis > Steatornis caripensis. Next base: position 104,301 of record VZSC01012450.1, read on the forward strand.
TTAATTAGATCTGTTCTGTGATAGTCTGAAAAGTACGATCTGATTGAACGTCCAGGGAATGACACTAACAAAATGTTAGATAACTGCAAAATAGCTTTGCAAACTGATTGAGTAACAAGATCTTCTTACACAGAACATACCGCAAACATGAATGCTTCTGATTGCATTCAACTTCTTCCTTTTATTATTTATAAATAATTATCCTTTCCCCAAGAACTCAGAGGACAAAAACAAGTGGAAATGTGAATGTGTCCTTTTGAAACTATTATGTTGACACGTAAATTTATTTTAACTGTAACTACTGTGAGCCTTTATCAGCAGGTTTATATATTAAAGACACAAACAGAATTTTTCTGTGATCACAGTGCAAGCTGCTTCTTAACTGAGTATAAATGTGAGTATAAACTTGTTGGAAAGCTAAAAAAGTTACTCTAATTAATCCCTTAGAGAATAATTAGTAGAGCTGAAGATATAAAATGTAAACCTCCCAGGTGGATTCTTTTATAATAGTCTCATAGAGCACTAATAAAAGTACTACACTTCTTCTAAGAGCTAATGCACTTGTAAAACGACCAGAGCATAAAATATTTGTGTAATAATCAGGAGATTGAAGCAAGAAGACTGTTTAAATAAATACCACTTGTGAAGGAGAATAGACTCTTAGAATGGTTCCCTCTGTTTCTCCTCTGTTAATGTTTCTAGTTATTATGTTTTATGACTGCGTTTTACAATACATGATCATTTTTTATTGTTTGTTTGGTTGGTTTTGTTTTGAGAGAGAGTGGATTAAATTTGCATTTGGACAGACTTTTGTGTGCTGGATTTAAATGAGGTACTGCCATACTCAAAGTTAATCTGAGTGGTTCCAAAACTGAGGTCAAAAAAGTACAACTGGTCAAAAAACCCAAAATGGTTTTGGTCTGGCTTTTTTTTTTTTTGAAACAGCAGCTTTTTATTTAAATAGAAATTTCCAATAGAAAATTCAAGATTTAAAAAACCATACCAAAACCAAACAGCCACAACTATCAGTAATCTTCCCTTTGGCTTTTGGAAACATCTGAAAAGAAAACCAAGGAAAAAAATTGAAAAGCTCTTTTGCTATATTTGTCTTGAAAATTTGCAAAGGCAAGAAAAACATACCTTGACCTTCCCTACTAAGGAGAAAAGTTGCATAAGAAGAGTACAGCAGAGGAACACGGTAACTACATACATTTATCAGACATAACAGTCCAAACATTTGGCTACTTAGGTACACTTACCAACTTGACTAAGAAAATGATGCTTGCACAACCTATGCCTGGTGATGAAGATTAATGTAAGTATAGAAGTTAATTTGGCTCTTGTTTTTCTTTTCCCTCTGTTCAACCCTTTTAAAACTTCTTTCTCCTAGACTCACCCTGCCTGTTGCCAGCTTCCCCTGTTCGCCCTGCAGAACTCTAAGTGCTTCTCGGCACCATGGCCCCTGCTTCACAAGAGATTCCATCACTCTGGAACAACATAAAGTCTCAATGACCTTAAGCCCGTTTTCCAAAACTTTTAGGCAGAACGTAGCCTAACCCAACATGAGTGGCCAATAGGCTTTGGGTATTATATTCAGCAACCTTAAATCTTTCTTTTAAGGCACTCAAATAATTGATATTATGTTGAATGGCTCCCAGTTCTGACAGTGTCTTCAAACTCTTGCATTCAGAATATATTTCTCTTCTCCTAGACATTCAGAGGAAAGACATTTCAAGACAACAGATGAAACTACTGTATATGTCAGGCTGAGAAATAAGCATGGAGGCCAGAAGCATGTGTGGTAGTAAATAAAGAAGGAAGGAGACAATCTCTAACACTACAGGAAATTAGAAGTTTAGAAAGTCACAGGATAACTTATATTTTCTGTCTGTCACATAGACACAAAATAAGTATTAATTGACAGAGGCATGTGTGTGCGTGTGTGTGTATGTTGACCCCCCCAAACCATCCAGCTGTGATTCTTCAAAATTCTAAATATCAAAGAAGCAACTGGTTCTAGCATTGTCTTACCTAATTAATTAAATTTTGCTGCTCCAAGTTAAATTCGGAATTTTTACTCATTCATTTTCAATATTATGAGCAAAGGATGGGCTATTCATACTAAGTAAAAGATGGAATTTGAATTGGAAAAGCGATATTTATCAAGAAAACTCACACTGGAAAGAAACTGCATACCATGAACTTTGCCATATAAACAGATACAACATTAAGTATTTTTTGCAGCTTTGAGCGGAAGCTATCCTCTGTAATTTGTGAACTGCACACTTCAGATTTAATTTGATGCATCATTTGGGGTGGCTGGACCCAACCTGTTTCTTTTCAGATATAGGAGAAGTTTATTCTGGATCTGAGCACAAATAAGAGGTCATATTTAGTAAAATTCCTTAGAATGCTGAAAAGAAAACCCAAAAAAATACTGGTTAAATTTTAGCAATCAAAGGTTGATTTAAGTGGATCGATAGCAGATCTGATTAATTTCAGAATATTATATCAAGAAGATACGTTTCATAACCAAAAGGTGTTTTTTTCAAGTGACATTGGAAATATTATTGACAAAAGTGCCTCAGAAATACTGTTTGTTTGCAAAAGGAAATGGTTAAGACAGCATGTGCAGATGATTTGAGTGTTCAACCTCTTGCAGAGAACCCTTAGCATTTCCTCGTTTAGTCCTTTGCAAAAAGCTGGTCTAAAACTATCAGGGTGTCTCAGTAAGCTTTTATTAACTTCTAGGAAATTTTGTATAACTTCTTCGAAATGAATCATATGTTTGGGGCCTCATCTTGTTTCTGAATATGCCTGCTCAGGTCCAAGTGTTACCGCTGGTAACTGTGCATGCAGAAACTGTGGACAAAACAGAGGCCTTAAAGACCTCGATTTTTTCTGCAAATGTAAAATTCACCTGTGTTCTATTAGTCTGCATCAGCAATTTCTGCAAACAAGACAGTCTCAGCAATGACATAAAAACTGGTAATTATGGGCAACTGAGTCATATCTTTCCAACGTAAACTGTCCTTTAGCTCTCAGTTCGTGTCTCTGACTAACTGCACTGAAGCCTGAGGTGGCATGGCATGAGGTCATACTGGATGATATGTGACCCCCATTCCCTTACATATTATCTCCACATATAGGCATATTTCTAATGATCGTTTGTAATGAATGTGGGTTTGAGATAGCAGCAGTGGTTACTGCACAGTAAGGTGCGGTAAATTTGGAAAAAGTGTACACAAGTTAAAACAACCTGCAATAGTCCTGGGTAGTCAAATCCTTATACTTCTGCCTACTGATTTACTCAAGGAGAAAACTAAAAGCAAAACATTTGATGAGCTGCACATATTAGGTGCCTTTCTTGAGACATGACTTGCAGCAGCACAGTGCTGGCTAATGCATTGGCATTGACTCATGGTTCTCCTGCAATGCTCTGTAATTTTAAGATGCTTTGACAGCTGTGACAGGTCAAGGATCTGTATACTACCTGGCAAAGGTGGATGTAGATTACACAAGTAGGAGCTGTTTTTTAAGTTGCCTACTGTTCTTCATAATTGATTTTTGCTACCGTTCACTGAAGTCTTTATAGGTGCAGTGTTTTGCAGCCAAAAGAAATCCCCTTAGGCCTGAGGAAGTAGGAAGGAAGAAGTAAGGGGGTGGCTTTTTAATGCCGTGAATCTAGTGAGCTGCTGCTGAGTTTTATATCAGCATTACTTAAGTTTGCACTCCTCGGCGTGCTTTGGCAATGTTTCAAAATAATGGCTAAATATAGGAATGTTCAAAGTCTGGGGTCATATTACTGCCACAGCAGCAGTAGAAGCAGCAATAGCAGCCTATTAAAAGTTCCCAGGATTTGCTGAGAGACTACAGAAGGGAGAAGACCAGATACCTCTTCTTCTTCCTCCAGTCACACTTTGACTAATTCTGTCCTAAGTTATAATAAAAAAAGCACTGAGCATTAAGATTGACCCTTGAGGTTATTGACCTTGTGGCTATCTGTTCTTTTAACAGAAATGCCACCTCACAAGGTTTTGCCCTGTGACAATCATCATCCTCCTAGACCGAGCTTAGACATGTTTTTTCAGGGAGAGTACACACCAGGGTTTCTTCTCAACAGGCAGGGCAGAGTGCCACCTCTTTCTGAGGAGAAAATAGGTTAGCTGAGGAGATGCAAGCTATGCTGTGACACTGCACTAGAATAGGTCGTGACCCATTTTATTTCTGGTACAGATTCAGCCTCTGAAGATACCAAAAGGTAGGGGTGTTGTTTCGGACTATTCTATGCACTGCAAATTACTTCTCTTCATTAAACTCTGTCATAAAGGCTCACTCCCTTTTTCCGGTTAGGACAACATAAGAGGCTGAAGGTCTTTCAAAGGTGAGGAAGGGGAAGGAGAAGTAACAGCTAACTTTATTCTTTGTTTTGCCTCCTGCTTCAGAGAGCCATGGCCATCTCCAGCCTACGTAATGACTTTTCATCTCTGTGTGGGAATGGAAATAGGTGTAACTGTCCAGAGCAAGAGCAGAAGCAGAGGACAAAGAGCTGGCTATCCTGTGCACTCACTTGAATAGCAGCCTACTGTGGGTGACAATGCCCCACAATAAGACTTCTGTCATAGCTGTCTTGCAGTGCTGAAAGTTCAGGATAGAAGAATAATAACAGTGTATGACAGGGATGGGATGAGGTTTCACACAGTCAGGGTTTCTTCTTAGCGCTAAAAAAAGGGAAATGCATTCTTTCCTCACATTCCATAGCCAAGCATATGAAGGCTAGGATATATTTCTAGCTTATGTATGACTTTAAATACTCACTTACTTGGATACATCAAATTTCTCTGTGTGGTCATATACCATCTTTTCCACAGGATCTCTCTGTTCTCTGCTCCATACAGCTGTACAAGTGAGCATGTAGGCTCCCTATGTGAAAAGCCACCCTAATATTCCTTAACTTAGAAATTATCAGGTTGCCAACATTAATCACAAATTATTTAACTTTACAATAGCATTTACTGTATAGTCTTTATACACCTATTAAATACAGTGTTCTTCCTTTAAAAATGGTGTTTAAAACGTTATAAATTAGAGTTTCTTCCACTGACTTAAGACTCACTCCAGCTCTACCCATGTGTTAAGGAGTCTCAGTTAGTCTAAACGGCATGCTGAGAAGCTATATGAAGATGGAAATTAAGTAACCAATCTCTTCTGTGTTACACCTTCTTCCGGCTTCTAAGCATGTAAGTTATAATGAGACTATCTTTCACATCAGTAAAGTGGCTGTAATTAGACCTAAGTGAGTGGAAGTAAGCCTGCATTACAGTTCCTTATACATTACTTCTTCATTTGGCACACTTTCAAATTTATCTGATCATCACATCTAAGCTTCATATGATTACATCTTGACATTGCACAAGAGCTACAAAAAGGAATGAGCTCTACAAGGGACTTTCAATGGGGTGTGCCCTGAGCGACAGAGAATGACTGCTCCTCTTCCCACACACAAGAGGTACCAGAGGACAGAAATGTTTTCACAGATTAGGTGGTGATGTGGCCTTGGTAATGGAGTCCAAATAACACTTAGTGACAATATTTTAACAGTAAAAAGAAATAATTTGTCGGTATGAAACCAGAAGGTGGCAGTTTGTCCTAAAAAAAGAAGTCAAATATTCTGCATTTCCAGTTGGTGTCTCTGATCAGATTTTATAAAACTGCTGATCTAAGAGACCAGGACTAAATAAATGCTAACTTATTAAGAAATACATTGTCAGCATGGACACTAAAGTTGTTTTTCTTCTTGTTATATATTTCAAGGAAAGGAGGAAAGGACCCAGTTGAAGTAACACGAGTTCGTGCTCAGTAGAAAGAACTTTTTGATGAAAGTCTGGGTCACTTAACAGACCTCTCACTTGTTCAGGTAGCATCGAGACCATATTTAAAGACTTTATAAACTGATTGTCCCACAATTGTGTGTCTGATATTTTCTGCATAGTTGTAACGAAGTTCACTGCTGCTTTTTGCTATGCTGATGTGCTGTTCCTACATTGTCCTGCAGACAGCCTCAGTGAATGATGTGGGCTGAAAAACAGCTCCCTAAAGTGTTTGTGATTGTGTATTATTTGGGTCATTTCTTTCTTCTGTGTTTATAGTGTGTTCCTACAAATAATTGCACTGGGATGAGAAGATGTTACACTGGACTGAGAAAAGCAGTTAAAGTAGTTTTATTGTTAGTAAAAAGCACGAATGCAGAACAATGAAATTTTATTCTCAGGAACTGTAATATGTGCTCCAACATTTGCAAACTCAGATCATTAGGTGATGCCCATGAGACGCCTCTTTATTTAATTCTTGTTTCTGTAGTGCTGTATTTACTCAGAGAACATCGGATGTATCCCATGTAAAAAGTGGAGGAGATGGGCAGCTTTGCGTGTCTGGCAGCCCAGGGAAACTTCCTTGCCTATGAAAATGTCGATGTCTCTCAGGACAACTTATGACATTATGATTTAAAATTTTTGACCTAACATACTTGAAATTTTAGTTAGCTACCTAAGTCTTCTTTTTATATCTCATTCCAAGTTCTTGGTTCAATATTTGAAAATACAACAGTGTACACACTGACTAAGCATAACACTGAATTGGAAACTCAACTTTAAGCAGACACAGACATCCTTTCTAGAGGGGAATAGTCCCAGTTGACTTCAATCTATTTTACATTCATTCTTGAGTATGCTCCTGTCTCAAACGCAGGGAAATACATTGTTGAAAGGATAAATACATAATTTGAAAAAAAGCCCAAATACAGAATCTTCAAAGTCCATTAGGACTTTTTTCCATATTAATATTCATTAAAATCTGGGGTTTTTTGAATAATAGGATGTTTATAAAACACAGATTTTCCTAGTCCTTTTACAAATGTTGAATTGTCTCTCAGTGATAGCACTGTATTCACATTTCTGTGTTGAAAAGTCTGTCTGCATTTGCTAAGACTACTTTTGCTAGGTTCAGGCATTCACATTCTTTTTTAAGCCAGAATCTGTCCATCTGATGATTTGAAAAGGGCGTTTGGAAAGTTTACTTATTCAATTATAAGTTAGACCAGCAGTGCTCCCTATTTTATGATCTCAAGTTTCTCAAACTAGTAATTTATTTTCTCTTGACTCTGATAAGAAAGTATTTTTTGTACTTACTGATTACTTGTTGCTTGCTTTGTAGCATGTATAGCAACTTCCTTGAAATGTAGTGTGACGAACACAAGTATGTAGTGGGCATCATGTGACAGGAGATTCAATTTTCCATCTGTCTTTCAAAGTGCATGAAGGAGAGAAGGCAACCTCCGAATTCAGGAGATCCAGAGGTCTCTGATAGTTATTAGAAAAAAAAATATACAAATTAATATTAACTATTCTCCTTGCCAAGTGGTAAGGCATATGACTTCACATTAGTCAGGAAACGGACGACTGTATCCATTAAAGTCTTCCCTTTAATTTCCATCACTGTAGGCTGATTTCGCATTGGAGTAACTCTGTTGTCTTGAGTGGAATAACATGCGGTTTTCACTCGTTTAGTTTAACATAGATAAATATCACAAATAACATCTAAACAGTCCAGTTCTCTGGTAACATAAATGGGAACCTTCTCTGTGACAGTGCAACTGCACCACTGTCCAACAGCTCTCAGATCTACGACATTTATTTGCCTATAAAACCCACATAATTATCTTGCTTGAAAAGCAGGGCATTTTCTGTACTGCTTTCCTCTTTTAATTTGCTACAGCATGTGTTCAAAAATCCCTAACAGCACAGGGCCTATTCGGGAAACAATATAGTGCTCTGGAAACTGGGATCTAAGCAGTGCAGGTTTAAAAAAAAAAATAGTTCCACTTTTCATATGTATTTTAAGATATATCCTAAGAAGAGAGCAAGAGGAAGGGAGAGAGATAATGTCTTCCAGATGACAGATTTCTGGATGGAATCTAAAGTCTAAAGCAAGAGAAAATTTTCATTAACATTCAGATTACATGTCATTTTTATTCACACTCTCTAGGCAAGCTAATTTGGGCTGCCGCCAACCTTCTAACAGTGTGATGACAACACAACAAGCTTCACCGCCTCTCTTTCATTGCTAATGATTCCTTGAGTGACAGCCGTGGTCTCTGAGCTCGGCACGACACTTCACCCTGCAGCGACCTGCAGTGTCAGAGCTGCCTCTGTCCTTGGCCCCCGCTGGGCTTTCTGCAGCAAGGACACCCCACCACTCCAGGACAACATCAACAAAGGGAAGGGTCTGCTCAAGACTGCTCTCAGAGAATGCTGTGTTTTCTGCGCATATTGCTGTGGTATAATAGCCACAGTGGGGTCACTTGATCCCCTCCCAATGCCTCTGCCATTGCACACTGAACAAAAAGGAACAAAATGTATAATCTTCACCTCAGCACTGGCTTCTTTGTGAAAAAGATAACTGTGACGTGCTTCCCTCACAAATGTTTTCAGTAATCTATGCCCCTAAATTCCATCAAAGATTTTAGTCAGTGTAGCCTTGGTGGAACAATAGAGGCTTAACACTGACCAAATATTGCAAATTGTTAAGGATTCATTTCAAGCTTTCTTAATATGGGTTATATTTTACCCACTTGCTTTTGCATATAGCTGCTGTAATGTATGATCTATTTCAAGATCTTCCCTCTGTGGTAGCAGTTTAGTCTGAGGTCTGTTCAGCTGTCTATGTCTAAAGGGATAGTTATTCTAGTAATTCTCAAACTCATGTTTATGAAAGGTAAGAAAGTTTCAGAAACTCTAAACATCTGATTGCTCATTTCCCTGTTGAGAAAACCTGGGCATCATCTTACCTGGATTTGGGAAATCTAAACTCATCTGCAGGTTATAAAGAACTCTGCATAACTATCCCTCAAGGGACTGGGTTTTACTGGAGGGCTACAGCATACATATAAAATCCTTCCCTCCCCACTCACTTAATTTCAGTGGAATAATACCATAAATATGAAAAAACAAAGTCTCTAAAGCTGCATATTATATGCCATATCCATTGCTATGGGTGCTAGGTGTCTACTTGAACATTTTTCACCATTGTGTTGAAAATCCTGGTGAGAAGAGTAGAGACTTGACTAGAGCTCCAGCAGAAGAAGGACAAGATAGGAAAAGGTTCATACTCATAGTATCTGGAAAAGTGAAAAATATTTGGATAAGTGTCTTCTCCCTGAAGTTCACATTGGATGGACTCCCTTTGAGGCACAAATAAGACTTCTACACTAGTAAAGCAAGTGGTCCCTGGGAATACTCTCTGGCCCCAATAATAATTGCTTTACTACTATAGTCTATTCTATTTTACCTCCCACAATATGAGTCATGTGCATATCCCTGCTAAGAGTGGTCCTTGGGCCATGCTTAACTTACCGTATGTGCCAGGAACTGTCTGAGAGGGTAGAAGTATTCCAAAAAACCCGTGAGGTGCCAGTCTAACAATTTCGGTGTGCAGATGATTGAATTCCAGTGCTCTTATGGATCTTGGTACTGTGGAATTTGCTCATGTATATGTGTGTGTGTGTATAGAGAGAAATATATAGAGATGTGCATCTATGTAAAGGTGAAAGCAATAAGGAAAAAAAGAAGGAGCTCAGTCAAGTTTAGGACACAGTGCATGTCTTGTTTGAGCGTGATGTCTGACGCATCTCTCCTACTTGTTAGGGAGCAAGCCCTCCATGCCTGTGGAAGCATCACAAGCTTCTGATGTGTAATAGACAGACAATTAGACCATTTTTTTCCTCTGACTGCTTTACTGGTTTTACAAGTTGTAGGCATCTTTAGAAGCAGTGTCTGTTTGATTATAAAAGCAAGGGCTAAAGTATTATGTAGAACATCCACATGAACTACCCGAGAGGTCCACAGAGAGACCCGAGGACTTAATATTTAAATATAAAAAAATCTTGAGCACTGACTTCGTTTGTAAATGTGGACAGGTGAAAGACGAGTGGAGATTCATCAGATCATGTTTTTGCAGTGTGGAACTTAATTATGTTTCAAAGCCGTTGCTTTACCAAGTAAGAGGGTGCTGCCAACCTTCTACTGATTCAGCTTCTTTTATACCTGGCATTAACAGCAAGATTTCTGGCATCATATCTGGCATAAGAAGCAAAGGTGGAGCAGCTCCAGTGTCAACATCCAGAGGCAGATTCAGCAGTGAGAACTTCTACAATTTATAGTCCTTTCCAGCACAAGGCAAGATCTGTGGAGCAGCTGATCATACATTATATTTCAGTCATAAAATACAACCCATAAAAAGAGTCTGTTAATAGTGAATGAAAGATATTGTTCTGCATGTAATAGAAGAAATACTTTTTTATTTGCAGTGGAGGGAGGAAGACTAGCAAGGAGTAGATTGGACACTTCCACCATTCCTAGCAAGGTCATGATTTTTCCACATATAATATTTGCTAGGTATAAGTGGCTGTTCTTACTACATCTGGCCCTGCTCCAACCTATGCTGTGCAGTTTTCTTACATGCAATTGGGAGTTTAATTTTGCAGCTTCTTTCATTTCCTTGTTTGATGCAAATATGCATAAGCCATTTCTGTGTGCACAAGAATTTTAACATAATAAAAGCACTAGGGTGAATCTCTGGTTACTGGAAGAGAGCAGAAATTTCATCCATTTCATATCAGGATTTAAACTGTGGATTACTTAAAAATGCATTTATTAAGTCTGACCTACTTTTTAATCTTCAATATTCCAGTTTGGTTTCCTTACAACATGGGGAAATTCAAGGTCTGCTTGCTCTTGCCTGTTGTTACTCAGGATGCTTTAATCAGTATAGGGAAAAAGTACTTATTTGCAGTAAACGACATGCCTCAATAGACTATGCATGGGGCTAGGAACTGGAAATTCCTCAATTCGCATTTTGTTAGTGATGCTGTCTTAGAAAGGTTGCTCAGCTTTTCTAAATCTATTTGCAAGCATTGAGTTTCACATGCATATATCTGCAACTGTACAAAGACTGGGCCACTCTAGTCATGCTGAACGTCTTCTCAACCCGAAAATGTGCAAAATCTGATTTACTATTATCTCAAAATAGTAGCAGCTTTCATAAGTCTTACAGAAAATAATTACAGTATGAATGATACAAGTACTAGAATTATTGAGATAAAAAATTAATATTGACAGTACTTTACCTTCTTATTAAAAGTGAAGCAGAAGTAATAATATTTATAATGTGTGCCTAGGAAAAGGGAAACAGTAACCAACATTGAAGAAAAGAGAGTGATAAGTATTCAAGGTGATGAAATACCAAAATAAAAGAAAGAAAGGAAAGAGAGGAAAGACATCTAGTTACTACTGAACGTGAGGCAAAATCAAAGTTGGGCAAAATTTTGTGAAGATTTGAAATCTGTCTTGGACATTTAAATAACAGAAAGATAGCACCTCTTAACAAAATTTAGGCTAGTATATTTTTAAGCGCTTTGAATGATACAGCTTTTGTGTAAAAACTGAAAGACCGTTACTGAGATCTTGAATGTCATAGTGCCAGTGGCTGATGTGATGCTATTTCTCAACTGCTGGAAGATTATGCCGGAATGATAGTCTTACTAATAATGAACAGATGGAGAAAACATTTTTGGAGACTAGTTTGAGGTTTTGAAAAAATTTAGCCAAGATGATTCTGTGTTATGGGATCTGAGGTTTACTGGTGTAGACACTTAAGCAAATTTCAAATTCACACATACAAACATCTGTTGAAAACATATCTTCAAGCCTTAGAGAATCCCAGATTATCATATATTCATGCTTAGTATAACCGTATAGGACAATTTAACATGCTTTGATACTACATTAATCCCTAAAATAGATTAGATTTCTACTCTCTGATGGAGGAACCAACCTTGCAGATGTACTTGAGATCTAATTCCATCACTACCCTTGAAACCAGCACTGGTTTCAGAGAATGGAAAAGAGAGCCTTGCCTTGTTCCTGAGCTTCACTATATACGTTTGTTGCCATCCCGCCTTTCTGCATTTTACATATAATCCCTGATGCTTCCACATATCCAATTTCTGGCAAAAACAAACACTCAGAAGCTTCCTAAGAGGATGTGCCTACTGATAGAGCAAATGGGATTTGAAGAAAACCTGAATTCAGGTAATTCAAGTTGCCTTTAATGTCAATATGGACAAGCAGATTAAGATCTGAGGAGCATACAGAACCTCAACTCTCTTCCCAGAATTTGTCACTTCAGGAAAGGCCTGCTTTGCACAGTGGCTCACTTCTATGTAATGGCACTACTGTTGTGTAAATGATTGGCCCTTTTGGAAACAAAAATAAATATTGGACTTGAAGAGTGTTGAAGAAATACTCTTAAAAAGACCTGTATGATGAATCCATAAAATTGAAATGTAGCAACAGTGCAGGTTAAATTTTCAAACATTTAACATACATGTGTAAAGAATACCTGTGGATATTCTCTGAAAATTAGTTCAGTACCAGATATGTTATGTATAATGTCTGAAGATATTCTTCGCTCAACACTGCTTTTTTTATTGCCCATGAGCTTTGGAAGTATCATACCCCCAAATTTTATTAACAATACTTGGTACACAAGATGGTATACATGCAAGTATTGAGAAGGCTTTCTTCATTTATCTGTGTTTTTGTTTGGTTTTTTTTTTCCTGTTTCAAACAGTTATTAGCTAGCTGGGTTGCATTGCCTTGGATTTGAGATAGTGATAGTTGAGAAGAACTTGTTCTTAGCTTTTCATTCCACAACTGTCAATATTTTTCACCATGTGAGCACTGTCATCTTTATTTCACAGTTCTGTTGTTGGTGAGTGTTCAATGACTCATGGATCAGAAACAGTGATGTTGACTGTTAACCACATGCACTCTCTCGCTACTGCTCCTGGTTTCTTACTGAATAAAGTCTTTGTCTGAATCTGTGGTTGACTGGAACAAGTCAAGAAATGAAGTTAAATCTTTGTGCTGCCTCGGAAGTAAAATGATGCCTCGTCCAGATCTAGTTCTAGCTCTAGCTCTCATAGCTCTCATAGCTCTCATTTGCTTCCATAGAAGAAGATTCACACTGAAAAATCCAAGGTTTAACTATCATGGTGAGACATAAAGCCTGACATAAGATATATGCTGACCAGGAAAAGGCTGCACTGCAGCGCATGTACTTGAACAGACTGAGAGTTCATTCTTGTGAAACTACTGTTTGTTGGAGCTGCACAATAACAACATACGTAACTATCAAAGCACTTCTCATCTTGCTCATTCCGACACAGGGTATGTGGCAAAGATGCAATCTGGTCCATAGTAAAAGGCAATGTATTTGCTAGGATGTAAATGTAGCAGTTTGGTTATGCTTCATTGTTCACAGAAGAAACGTGTGAAGCCTAATTGCATTCATTGTGACTCCTACAAAGCTTTCGATACCTGGAACAAATTTAGTTCTTTTTTAAGTCTTATAATAGAATGCTTTTTAAAAAATTTAGTATATAGCACAAAAATACATACATTAATAATGTCCATAACATGTTTTGGTTTTTGTGTCGTATATTATAGCTGTCAGTGAATTTCAAAACAGACAGCTGTGCATTATCAGGAGGTTGGGTGTAATAGAAAAGCCTAGGCATTGACAGACCACGATACTACAGTTGTGTGTCAATTAGCAACCAAAATTCTTCATTCTGATTCAACAAATAAAACTCTATTTCACAAAGATCCTGATGAGGTGGTATGGTTCTTGGAAAAGTGAGTCTATTTGTGTCTCAGACAATAAAACAGTACTTTGTTTTATTCCCCCTTTTTTAGTGCAGCTCCTGAATTGTTCAGTATTACAGGTTGCTTTCTACCTGTATGACTGAGATGGATCAAAATCATGTGTTGCATATAAATAAGTGGTAAAGATGGGTTTGACATGTAAGAAAGAACATTGGGGAGTATATATATGTTAAATTAATGGAAGCAAACAGATTACCTGAGCTAGAAAACAATGTGCTATAAGGCCAGACTTAGGATCCTTTGCCTTATTTGGGAAGACTGTGTTGGAAAATTAATTTTTTAATTCTTCCTCAAGCATAAAGCTTAGATGGCTAAAAGTTCTGTTCAGCAGAATATGCGTTAGACCTCAAGAGTTAGGAACAGTGATCCCGTTCTTTTCAGACCCAGGTGGTGCAGGAACACTTTGAATCTATCCACAGCAGGTCAGTGGTCTGCCAAAGGAGAAAAAAGGGTTTGAGTAAAGAGCTCCCCTATTGCTTGTTTGCAGGATCCAGAGGATCTACAGAAATATTCACTCAGGAGGTAAAGCAAGACTACATCACATAATCCTCCTGAGAACTAATATATAGTCAGTACTGGGGAAGGGAGAAGTATTTAGTAGTTTGATAGCTCTGTTTTGTCAAAACATTGCCATCTAGGAGAGTTTGTAAAGGACTAAAATGGCATAATCAATCCTCTCGCCTGCCATGTGCTGCAGTAATGCTTCGTTCTTTGCTCAGGACTATGATGACAGCCACAGTCACATCCTCAGTAAGCTTCAAAATAGATTGCTCTAATATGAATATAACCTTGCTTTCTAATAAACCATTCACAAATTCAGGAGAATATCCAGAAGGTTTGGAAATCTTCCTTTCTAAAGATTTTCCTGTTTTGCTATGGTATGGTAAGAAATGTCAGAGAGAGATGTTCAGGCTGTAGAATAGAAAACATTTGCAAGCTCCTAGTAGATTAAAACCTGATTGGTAGTAAGTAAGTCCAGAAAGGAAGAGGAGAAAAACCAAACCAAACCAAAACATATAAACTATTTGTAAACATTTAAGGTCAGTAGCAATAATAACTCAGCAGGAGCTGTGTCTAGTTTCAGCTTCCACTTGCTCAGAATCTGTGTCTAATCAATGACTAGCATACCTAAGCTCTGGAAACCTCTTTTGCAACAACACAGCTGCAAAGGAGCTGGCACAAAAAGAAAAGCTTAGAAGACAATGGAGCTTATGCTTAAACCTTTGGCTTCCATTTGGATTGTTGGATCACTTTATGTCAATCTAGTATTCAGGTCACAATTTGTTAATGGTGATAGCAATAAAACACTCTTTTGTTTTTGATAATGACTTCTTGCAAACAAGCCATTTTGTGTCTATGACAGTGAGGAAAGAGATGCCCAGTAAGCAGAAAGCCAGTTTGCAGCCAGGCAGGTTACTGTAAGTACAGGGTTCCTGGAACAGTGTTACACTCTTTACTCCTTGTTTGCTGATTATGTGGAGCTCTATAGCCAAGAAGTCTGAAAACGTCCTTTTCTGCTGGAGTCCACACCTTAATGCCCTAATTCCTCATCTAAAGTAAGCTCACATACTGGTATAGGGAGTTGCACAAAGGAAGCACAGATTAGTGAACAGTACTGTGTATTCCTGATCACAATTTAGTTCCAAGTTTTAAATGCCTAGATAGGAAGTCAAGTAAAACCCCGTACTGGTTTTGTCTGTGATATAATTAATTTTCTTCATAGCAGCATGTATGATTCTATGTTTTGGACTTGTGACCAAAACAGTGTTGATAACACAGGGATTTTTATCTGTTGCTGAGCAGTGTTTACACAGCATCAAGGCCTTTTCAGTTTCTCACACTGCCCTGCCAGCAAGCAGGCTGGGGATGCACAAGAATTTGGGAAGGAACAAAGTTGTGACAGCATACCCCAACTGACCAAAAGAGATACCCCATACCATATGATGTGCTCAGCAATAAAAGCTGGGGGAAGAAGGAGGAATGGGGGAACATTTAGAGTGATGCTGTTTGTCTTCCNTATGTTTTGGACTTGTGACAAAAACAGTGTTGATAACACAGGGATTTTTATCTGTTGCTGAGCAGTGTTTACACAGCATCAAGGCCTTTTCAGTTTCTCACACTGCCCTGCCAGCAAGCAGGCTGGGGATGCACAAGAATTTGGGAAGGAACAAAGTTGTGACAGCATACCCCAACTGACCAAAAGAGATACCCCATACCATATGATGTGCTCAGCAATAAAAGCTGGGGGAAGAAGGAGGAATGGGGGGACATTTAGAGTGATGCTGTTTGTCTTCCCAAGTAACTATGATGTGTGTTGGAGCCCTGCTTTCCTGGAGATGGCTGAACTCCCGCCTGCCGATGGGAAGCAGTGAATGAATTCCATATTTTGCTTTGTTTGTGCATGCAGATTTTGCTTTACCTATTAAACTGTTTTCATCTCAACCCATGAGTTTTTGAACTTTTACCTTTCCAATTCTCTCCCCCAAGCCACTGTGGGAGGAGTGAGTGAGTGGTTGCATGGGATTTAACTGCCTGCTGGTGTTAACCCACAACAAGCACTTTGATAATAACAGTCTTCCTCAAGTTTTCTTGAACTCCTGTTTACACCTGTGGGCATATAAAAGTGTTAGTTTTAATCTGCTAAGCCTCTTTAGTGGGTTTTATTTCNTACCTTTCCAATTCTCTCCCCCAACCCACTGTGGGAGGAGTGAGTGAGTGGTTGCATGGGATTTAACTGCCTGCTGGTGTTAACCCACAACAAGCACTTTGATAATAACAGTCTTCCTCAAGTTTTCTTGAACTCCTGTTTACACCTGTGGGCATATAAAAGTGTTAGTTTTAATCTGCTAAGCCTCTTTAGTGGGTTTTATTTCAACGGCTCTTTTGCTACCCTCATGGTAAAATTCTCCAAGGTGTTGCAGGTGAGAATAGCTCAGACCTGGAGATGATTTGTGCTGTAGGTCCAAACAGCCTTTTGTTAATTCTGCCTCTTTGAAACACAGTGCCTCAAACTTGTACTTTTTATTCCTCCCTTTGACTTTCTCATTACTGCTGGCTAACCTCATCACTGGGACAAGGATGTCCAACCACAAGGGTGAGAGGATGGTTGTTGGGTTGCGGCTAGTGAGATGGCAGGCCCAAAAGTCCTGGCTATCACTAAGAGTTCTTCAGTCTTTTTCTGTCTTCCCAAGGATGCTTAGACTTTATGTCAGAAATCCATTTCCCTGAAGGATAATGTGAGGATCATCCCCACTGATTCCTTCCCAGTGCTGTTCCTCTCATTGGGCTCCTTGGCCTTGTGCCAAAACTAGTTATTTCTCAGAGAGTAGCATACTACTGGTGGAATTATCCTTCGCCTTGCCTAGATTATAGCTCCACAAAGGTATAATGGCACAGATCTTTAAAGGGGGTCCCTAAAGACTCACAAAACCAGTACCAGAACAAGTTAGATTTAGTCTAGCGCAAGTAATCAATCAAGTTAATGAACAATTAAATATCAGTACAAAAATATATATACAGATTTGGCATCTAGTGACCGAAAACTCCAGTGAGGGAGTTCTCAGTGGATGTGCCCATAGTCTCAAATCTCTTTACCATAGCTGGCCTGCCACAACTAGATTTCAGTGAGCCTCAGGATACAGATGGAGAGATTCTTTCCTGAATTTGTTTGAGAATTACATACATATCAGGGACGTATTACTGGAAACCCAAGAAGCATCGTTTTCATACAGGCCATATAGCTGCTTAGACTCCCTTTTCGAAGGGAAAACAGTTTCTTGAAGTTGCCTACTTAAGAAAAAAAAAATCTGATATTGTTATAAGGAAGTAAATTAAAGTGCTGGATAAGCAATACATCTTTCATCAAGATGTACCTGAGATGCTAAAAAAGTTAACTATATAGAGGGGTTAGATCACTACATTTTGCAGTACTAGCACACATCTTCCTCAAACGGCATCACATTCATCATTCCTTCACAAGGGAGCATACTGTGAGGAAGCACAATCTGATCACCACTGTAATTCTTAATTATGACCTGAAAAAAAAGGGAATAGTGAAGAAAATTCTAATCCTAGATGCTCTTCTTAAATTGCCATAATTCTTAAACAGAGCTCTGACATGAGTTTATGTGCTCACAAGTCTTCAAGGAACGGCCCTTTCACTGAGTCACCCAGAGTCTTAGATATTCTAATCTCCCTCTTACCTCCTCAAAACCAACTGTGAATGAAATGCCTTTGTAAAAGCACTTTCCCTTTGGTTCATAATTTATTAGTTTGAAAAGTAGTAGAGGCAGACAGAGATCAATATATACATTCTGTCAGGCATCCAGATACTCTGTGCCACTAATGAAATTTGGTTTAAAAAAAACCCCAGCATACTCATTAAATGTACAATCTGCCCTGATCCTGCTTAGAGGGAACATATATCAAACATCCTAACATACAGACTACCATTTTCAAACAGACTCATACATGGCCATATGTCATTTGATGGTGACTGGTCCAGGATTTGTCAGGGGGCAAAAATCTTCAAACCAAACAGATATGGGATACTTCAATCTTTTTCTCACAAACTAATAATTACAAAATAAATTTTGACTCAGAAAGCTTTACATTTCTGATAGGATTTTTAAATAACACTAAAGTTTTCAATTTGGAATTTTAGAACACAAGCTGTTCTTTCTATCAGTATAAAACTCTGATGCCTCCTTAAATGTTGTTAAATCATTGGCCTTTGCACTGTCCCATTCAGAACCACAAGCTCAGGACTAGTGGGAGTTGAAAGAAAAAGGCAGAAAAAGGAAGAAACAAAATCATATAACGCCCTTCCTTCATTAGTTCATATCTATTTCTTTATCAAATAAACCAGTAAAAAGTTACTGGAATAAAATTGTCATGATCACTTGTTCTGCTGGATATTGTGTCTGCCAGGTAACAATTATTTTTGAAAATATTCAAGTATCTTTATGATTTCCATAGCTTGTGCTAGGCCACTGAACTTCTTAAAGTGCAAAATGTTAGTCATTGTCCGCATGTAGCCATTAAAAAATATTTTAAGGTCTGATAGACTTTCTATACTTGTGAGACAAACCTTCAAGCTTTGTTATAGTCAGCTGAGG
>VZSC01012451.1:0-16191 GCA_013398225.1 Steatornis caripensis
ATTGTTATTTTTTCCCATTATTATAATATATGATTCTTGTAGTTAGGTTAAAGCTGTCTTTAACTTTTCCAACCCATAAGTCTCTTTCCCTTTTCTCTTTCCCCTTCATTTTGGGAAGGNTATTTGTATATATTTCATTGTTATTTTTTCCCATTATTATAATATATGATTCTTGTAGTTAGGTTAAAGCTGTCTTTAACTTTTCCAACCCATAAGTCTCTTTCCCTTTTCTCTTTCCCCTTCATTTTGGGAAGGCAGGGAGTTAACAAAGAGCATCTGTTGTTTGCTTAATAGCCAGCCCAGCTTTAAACCATGATACTCCTATGAAGAAAGGCTGAGAGAGTTGGCATTGTTGAGTGTGGAGAAAAGAAGGCTCTGGAGAGACCTTATTGCTGCCTTTTGATATACAAAGGGGGCTCGTAAGAAAGGTGAAGAAAGACTTTTTACCAAGGCCGCTAGTGACAGGACAAGGGGTAATGGTTTTAAACTGAAAGAGAGTAGGTTTAGAGCGGACATAAGGAAGATATCTTTTATGATGTGAGTGGTGAGACACTGGAACATGTTGCTCAGAGAAGCTGTGGTTCCCTCCTCCCTGGAAGTGTCCAAGGCCAGGCTGGACGGGGCTTTGAGCAACCTGGGCTAGTGGAAGGTGTCCCTGCCTATGGCCGGAGGTTGGACTAGATGATCTTTGAAGGTCCCTTCCACCTCAAACCATTCTTTGATTCAATGATTTTGAGTTGCAGTGACTGAAGCAAGCTAAGGTGCAATCAGAAATTTTAGAGCAGCGTACACCATGGAAGTAGGACACGTGGGCTTAGTAAATAGGCCATGTGCAAGGATACTAGAGACATTCCATCCTGCTTGATTCAATCCTGCAAGCATGCAGCATGCAAGAGGTTAGGAGATGGAAATGTCTGTACCTTGGTTTCCTGGTTTATGGGATGCAGGAAAGCCTGCTATGCTGCTGCACTGCAGGGTTTTTCAAGCTCTCCTGCCTGACAGTGCTAGTCCTGCAATGCTTGGAGAGCTCTGTGTAATACTTTGAAGACCAGGGAGGTTTGACTAAATGAGAGACGTTTCAGAATGAAGTGCAATGTCTTTTATTAAGTAGCTTTTCCAGAAGGCATAAGAATTGTCAGTGTATGATAATGCTGCTATATGGTTTGAATTGCAACTCTCACTTTTTTCAAATGACTTTGTTCTTTTGTTTTTAACAAAGAACAAATAGGTTTCTCAGAAATACTGGGCATTTGTGAAGTCGATTGATTTATGTGTAGTGTAGATGCTCAGCACAACTACTTTTTCACCATACTCCATTTAGTGGTAAGAACTTTATCACGTGAAAGCAACCCAAGACCTGCCTCAAAAATTATGTGCTTTCTTTTTTTTTTTTCCTTCCTACTGCTGTATCACAAGAGCAATAATACATTCAGTGTCAAAGTGAGAACTAGTGCGTACTGCCCTTGCAATTCCAGGCCTCTGGAAGCTACCCAGCTTAAATGGAGGGCAAAAACTCACTAAGATTGAGAATGAAAATGGGGAAATAGCTCAAATAAGTGGATGCACCACTAGCTTAAAGTAAGGAAAACATCTCTTCTCTTGTTATGCTGAAAAATATCTGAAACTTCCAATTAGCAATTTTGCAGACATTATTTGCCCTGTATTTCAAATAAAATAAGGCAAAACAGAAGGAAAATGAAAGGAAGGAAAGGTGTTTTTTAGTGTAAATTGTAGGTGAAGATTGGGTGTAGTGAAATTGTATGAGAATTTTTATGCTTCTTTACAAGGAGGATATTGAGGTCTGAAACTAGATAATAACAGAGGAATGTGCATTTACTTGGATTCTGGTAGCCAGGCTCATGAAGAGAAAGTCTCAGAATAAAAGGCTGTGAGGTTGTCTCCTAATTGATTAGAAGCAAAGAACTCTCAGACACCTGATGTGCAAAGTGTGAGGCTGTCCTCTAATTTCTCAATTTTGGCAGTTTTGATGCCCCTTGTACTTAAAGTTAGTAGTAATCATTGGGGAAAAAAAGCAACCTTTCTCCCTTTAATCTTTCTCCCTTTAATTGGCGGTTCATAAATGCTGTAGCACATTTGAGATGTCAGTAATGTATTTTTACCTGGCAATTGATTAATGTGCGTAATAAAATGGGTAGGCCTGTCTTTTGAAACCTAGAACAGTGAGGCACAGCTTCGTGCTGCTGGAGGAGGAAATAATCTATTTTTTTGGCTTTTCATCAGGTCTAATAGCTTTGGATATCCATGGAAATATAGCTGTTTGTAAGACGGACACAACATATTGCATAGTTGCTCGGCTTGCTGCAACTTATGGAAATATTTGTGTCTGTTTATTTTTGAAGAAACATCCTTTCCACATAGAATTAGCTTTACAAGTAAAGGCAGTATTAGGAGAAGCACCCTGACCAGGTAAATTCCTAGTCACTCACTGGCTGATTAAAGACAGAAGGTGGCAGTCTTGAGTAGCAACGCAAAGCTGTCTCTGCTTGGTTAGCTCAGCTCCGACCCAGAGTCAGAGCCGGACACAAATAACTCGGGATCTGAGCCCTTTTTCTTAAACATTTCGATGACAGGCAGCTTAGATATTGAAGATGGCAACAACTAGCTTTGTCCTTTGAGCCTGATAATTAAAAATTTAGCTATTTAATAACTTTAATGTGGGGTTGTATGTTCTCCTAGATTTTTTTAATATTTGGATCAATAGTTGTAGAGGGAAAGACTGCAGCACAGCAGGGAGGCAGAATTTAATCTGTCTCATTCTCATCTGCGTTTGTTTCTTCTAACTAGGAAAATCGTGTTGCAAACAAGAATAACTCCCAATAAAATATTGTACTGTTTTATTCAAATAAGAGGTGTGTCTAATTCTGGCCCTTTTAAGTATCCTGGAAGGTTGAGTGATCCTTCGTCGCCTGGCTGTGGTCTACAAGCAGGTCATGAGGTAATTCCATCTCCCTCATGAACTACCACAAAGTAATGGCAAGAGAACCTACCCTTATTAATAGTATCACTGATTGAAATTTTCTAATCAACACATCGGCACAAAACCTTGCAGTTACCCAGGCTCAGCAGAGGGGAACTTGATGACATCATTGTTGTTCCCCCATGAAAATGCTTAGTTGGAAAAAGACAAAAAAAGATTAAATGAATCACAGTAGCTCCACACGACATCCCACTTCTAATCTTTTTGAAGAATGTGAACAGTACCATTCACTGCAACAATCAAAACTCAACCAAGAGAGTTCTGCAGCTTTGCTTATTTCTGCTGGGTATTCATAGTACGAATTTTACTTGTAAATTTTATTGTAAATTTTGTATATCTATTGATTGGTTTTCCCTACAACGTCACATTTTAAAAATAAGTCTTGTGAACCAAATCTCAATTTACATTTGTTTCATGGCACATGAACAGTCTTCATCTAAAAGTTTCCAAAGCAACAAGTCCTTCAAATACAGTAAGTAGCAACTCTGCTCTACCTAGAAAGTATACATGTATGTAAGCCTTGATCCATAACAGAACTAATTTTCTAAGCTTGTTTGCTGTCACAGTCTGTAGACATAAAATACAGTCTCTTCTTTTAATTCTGTGACTTGAATCCTGTGCTTAGCCTGTGTGTGCACAAATCTGTTTGCTCCACACAGACACAATAGTCTACCTGGATGGATCTGAATGCAGGATCAGGTTTTCTGTAACAGTCCAGTCCTGTTAGACACAGCAGACATTGTCGTGAAACCTTTTGTTTCATCTTTTTATTAAAAAAAACCCCATTTTCCTAAGTTTGCATAAGCAGTCGCCTAGCCATGGCTTCCACACAGTCCTTTAATAACTAGCAGGGTGTGGTGATTAAATTTCCTCAGAGGCTTTTCTTCCATCTGACTACCAAAGAGTAATTTTTTCTTCAGTGAAAATCATCACTTACTTGCTTTGTTTCTTCACTTCCTTTGCCTGTCGGAGACAGATCAGTGAGTTAATAGCTGTCTTTCTAGTGCAAAAAGTGGGTGGGGGACAGTTCTTTGATCCTGATTCCCTAAAGAAATAAGGCTTATGTGAGTGTACTCTGTCTCTTCCAATATTCAGTGCTAATAACATGGAACTCCGTTGGCCATTTCACTTCATATGGAAGAAAGGCAGAGGACTCCAGTCTTCCAGCTTCCTAGCAATTTTGTGGAAATGGATGGCTGGGAGGAGGAAAGAGATCCTACTACTGTCTTCTAGTATGGGAAATCTTGCAGTGTGAACTCATTTCTTATTAGACAACTGAAAATTCACTTAAGCTCTGCTTTGAGGCACAGATGTCCGAGACGCTTGTCTTCACTAGTTGCATTGCTGAGAATTTATTCTCATGGGGATAGCTCTCATGACAGTGGAGTGTAGGGAAGACAAGGCACAGGCAGTGTTTGTGCTTTGGGTTTATGGAAGCTCTACAGTGAGATGATAGCTATCACAATGTGAACACATGCCTCTCGTTTGTAGGGAATATGAGGCTGGGCCTCTTGTGTGTAGATGGGGGTACCTGGGTATGGTTGTCATGGTGCTCTTTCAGATAACACTGTCTTTAAATGTTCCTGTATCCTTCTGAAGGTGGAATGTACTGTACTTGATGCTGAAGAGGTATGAAACACATGTGGCTTTTGAGTGTCTGCAACAGAACAAGGTATTTCTTCATTTAGAAGATACATGCTAAGTTTCAAATACCAAAATTATGTGATTTTAGATTTATTTGGGGTCAAGATGAGCAACCGTCTTTTTGTATGTGTTTGCTTTTTTAAATAAGGCCACTGAAGCTGTGACAGAATGTGCAAAACTTGCTTCATACAGCTGATCGGTACTGATCAGTACTCTTACATTGAAGGCTGAGTCTTAACAGTCATTCTGTGTACTAGTTTAATTTTCACACCTTTGCAGTCATGTTGATAAGATTGGAGAATGTATCAAAAGGTATATTGCTCTATGAAAAAGTACAATAAACTTGGGCCTTGTAATGTCTGTGTTGCTGGAGACATACGGTTTTCTTTTTGCACATAGATGCTTTTGGAGTCCTTTTGGAGTGTGGAAAAAAGTCCTCATTAAATACACATTGGAGTTTTTAAGAAGATGTAGTTGGAGTATAAGGGATAATCTTGGACTGTGAACAGCATGAGCAGATATTTAGGGAACCCTAGCCCTCTGTGGTAGGGAAGTCTAAGAGAAATGAGCAAGTAGGTCCATGAGCAATGGAATCAGTGAAGCCTGGTTTCCAATGGAATTATGTCTCATGCAAGTTTTTCCCCTGGCTTCAATGATGTTTGTGTCTGTCCTGGATGGATCCTTTGGTGTCTGATAAGAATAGGGCTTTTGCTACATCCTTTTCCATGGCTGGGGGCACCATTTGGATCTCCTCTTCTTCCTAGCTGGCTGCCTTCTCCGTCCACTGAACTTGTGACAACTTTGTATCTCAAAAACCTGTGACTCGCTTTCAAATTTAGCTGAAAAGCAGACACTGGATCCAAAAGCTACTTGAAGAGGAAGTGAAGACAGCAGTATAGGCACTCATACACAAAATATGATGACAAAGGCCTTTTTTCCTTATGAAATCGGAACAGTTGGAAAAGGCATTTCCTCCAGATTTGGTGATTTCCAGCACTGGCAAGGCCATCTCAAATTGGGGCGTGGAAGGGGTAAATGGAAGCTGTGCTAAAACCTGCTTTCATGTTGCAGCCATTGAAGCTGTTTCATAGAAAGCTGGGGTACAGGTTTACAACATTGTACTCTTGTGGTGGGTTTGTTGGCATTTATTTGGAACCTGGTTATTTATTAGGTGAACATATGTCTAGTTAGAATTCCAGGTCTTGGTCTAAATCTATATGAAGATTACATTTTTTAACTATTTGTTAGGCAGGTGTAACTGATACGATTAATTTTGCATAATGTGTTAGCCATTCCAAAGTAATAGATATAAATTTTTTCAGGTGGTAGCTGCAGTGGGTATGAATGAGAGAACAATTTCCAGTAACAGGTGCATAAAACAATCTACCTGAATGCGTAACTAGATCAATTTTAATAGGCACATTTTGTGAACCAGAATGTTTTTCTGTAGTTCTTATCAACATTTTTATCAAATCTTCATACCAGTAGGTCAGAACTCCATTGTTTTGCTAATGCTTTGGTTGACTTGAAAAAATAACCCTCCTTCGACTGTTTGAGAACCTATAGCTGAAATATGTGGTAGTGGCAGGCTATGCTTTTGTCCTAGGGAAAAAAAAGCTTAAATGGAAAATGAAAGAGGAAACTATCAGGAGAACTGTTCAGAATAAACAGCTGTATGTTTTTCCCCTCTGTCTCTGAAAACTTCATTTAGCTCCAGGCATGGGTTTGAATAAGCTGTATCATGTTTGCTAACACCAGCTGCAAATTTATTCTGTACAGAGTAATGTACACCTTGTATCAGACTCAGTATGAAAAACAGTAGGTTTCATGAAGATTATGTTGCTGCATGTAAAAAAAGTCTTGATTGCACAAGACAAAATGCTTTATCTAGGTGCTTATCCAAGTGCAGAAGCTTTTCTACCAAATACAAAATACCTCTTGAGAAACAGGACAGCAGAGTCTGTGTAGGTAGGTGTGATAAAAAGACTTCTTTGCCTCAATGAAATAGTCAGTAAGAACGTACTGGCCACTAGGCCAGTAANATAGGTGTGATAAAGACTTCTTTGCCTCAATGAAATAGTCAGGAAGAACGTACTGGCCACTAGGCCAGTAACAGAGTAGTATTTCAGTTAAACAAATGATAACTTACACTTCTAGAAAGTAGTAATGCTTCTGCAAGAACTGTATGTAGACTAGACCCTTAGACGTGTTGTCAAACACCACCGCTCTTATCCAGGCCTAAGTTCTTTTTAAATCTGAGGAAGTTAATTTCTGTTCCCTGCTTTTACATGATTTCATGTATTACTCCATGAGATGGCACGCTCCTGTATTCAGTGCCTGCCTTCCAAGCCTTACTTTTTCAATTCTAATAAGCAGTCAGCTTGCGAGCCCCACTTTCTACAGCTGCAGTTTACGATATTGAACAATATGAAGGTAATTAGATTTGGGTTCCCCTCTTTAAGGAATTCAGGGTGGCGCCAGACCTGTGAAAGGATTCTTTTGCAATGCTCTGATATAGCTGGTGTGCTCAAAGGACTCCTGCCTGAGCAGCGCCGGGGTTGTTGTGAACTTGGGCATCTTGACTGTTCAGATCTGTGCTTGCACAAGCTTAGCCAAGATATGAATCAACTCCAGAGCCAAGAAAGGTAGTGGTGGTGGGTTTTTAAGCTACTTAGACAATTTTCTTACGTTGAACATAATACTTGCCAGCAGGTAGAACTGAGCCTTGGGTATCATCTAGGAGTTTGCTGGGTATGGACAGTAAACAAGAATTGTCTTCCAATTTGAGGCCTCCTTTAGTTAACATGAAAGTTAAGTGCTTGCTTTGTGTTTATATCAACACTTTACATACTACGTGAATCTGTATGAGAGGTTTGGGGTGGTCTTTGTAGTTGACACAGTATGTGAGCAAAATGGCGCTCATGATTCTGTGAGTGGAAGAGATTTTTGTGTGACCTTGGCAGCAGACGTGGGTATAGTGTTGATGGCTGCAGGAGGGACAAATGGTCTTCCTCTTAACAAGCTCAGTGTAAGTCACAGCATCTCAGATCACATTTTCTGGCACCATTTTCAGTGTTCCTTGGGTAGTATTTTGAATATTGTCAGCTTAAAAATTAATTGTTGCTCAAGAATATTTCCCTGATTTCATTGGTGAATATCAAAGCTACAGCTCATGAACAGAATAGTTTTTCCTTTCATTTCTTTTCCCTTCCTCCTTCCTTTTTCTCATTCAAGCTGGCAAAGCCTTGCGGATGGGGATTTTTACTCTCTGGTCTCACGCCCTGAAATACAATCTCATCATTCCAGAGCAATTTGTGGTACGCATTTAGGAGTACCTCTGCTAGATACAGGGATATTAAAGTTAACAAAAAGCATGTAGTTTAACTTCTAGAACCCATGCTAAAAATTTGGTGCCAATGCAAGGAAAATCTGCTTTTTATCCTGGTGAAAATGACTCCACTGAATTATTGAGACAGTAAAGATAAGAGTCCCACAAAGGTATTGTAGGCAGCTTGCTTTTCTTGTCAAAGAGATCTCAGAAATAATTGACAAAGTAAAATGAATCACACCTTCAATTCCAGGGAGCTTGTATCAGCAAATGGTCAATAAGGAGAAATAGGCAATTCAGAAAATGATTTGTTCCACCTGTCTTCAATACCCTTTTCAGGATAGGGGAACTTGTCCCTCAGAAGGAGGAAGGGATGCTGTCTTGTATGTGCAGCTATCATCGCTTAGCTTTCAAACTAATTCCACTCCCAACTAGCCTATCCAGCCTTTTTGTTACAAGAAACAAACAAAAATGCAGCCAGTATTTGCAAATGCAAAATTCTGCAGAAATAGAAGTCATTCTGCTATATTTCACCCTGCTCCACAAAGCAGCAGAGAAGATTTTTTAATTTACCCACTAAGAGCAAAGTGCTGATTTGGCTCTGTGGTTCTTGGAAACCATCTTTGCTCTGCTATTTCCTGTTATTTTCTCAAGCTGTGTATTTCAGAGGTGAACGGGGACCTACCCAACATGTCTTTATGTCTGTAGAGGTACGACATGATTCCCTGGACGGATGTAGATGGGTGTTATTTGCCAGTAAGAAGGAAATGGAAAGTGAAAGCATGGCAGAAAGTTTTCTCATTTTAGTTTTGAGGATTTGATGCTTATGGCCAACACACCATGGTTAACAGCCTTCCCCAACGCTAACCTTGCTTGACGTGTTCAGCAGAGGCTGCGTGCTAAATCGCATTTCCGAAGACTTTCAGCACTTTGCATGATTGTTGCTCCTTTCATCCTGAGACATGCTTTACATGGCCACACAGTGAGACCATCCAAGCTTGCTTTTGTAGTGTTGGCAGCGGCCCTGAGCAGCTCCTTTCACACAGCCCTGCTGCAGTCTGACACTGTGAAGTTGTCTGCAGGCCAGACAGTGCTGCAGAAGCAGCAGACACTTTTCAACAAAACTTCTGGCTGTGTTAACAGACTATTACAACTAAAGACAAGGCACCGGCACTGTGTTCGTTTGAAGGATTGTGGCGATTGTCATGCTAGTGTTTGTTGACATATGTACTTTACAGAATTTTGTTCATGTGTGTTGGGAGGGGGGAATATACTGCTGCAGTGATCTGGCACCTCACCTGCATTGGTGGCCTTATTTCAAACCTTTTTGGATGCCAAATTGGACAAAGTGCTTTCAGACTCTGCGGATGAACTGGCAGGAACTGAACGGTTGTCCTTAAATCTATTTGTACTTTCTGTTCTGTGACCTTGGCAGATCAGTGATTGGGAAAGTTGTTCACGTGCCATCTGCACCTGCTGGCTTCGCTGTGCCGCAACAGGCCGTTTCCTTTCCAAACACGACTGGCTTCTGATACCAGTGGGAAACTGGCGGCTCTTACCCGAAAGCAGTAGATTCCAGTTTCCTCTTTTGGCTTTTCACTGAGATAGGAAAGGAGTTGTTATTGTTATGGTCCCAGGGCTGTGTGTCAGAGCTCTCTTCCCCACGCAACTGCTTTTTTAATCATTCAAAACCAGTTTGTCAATAATATATGGCATTGTATCTTGCCTTGTGTATTGGATTGCCCCAAGATCATTTTTTCCCAATATCACAGGCTTAATTCTAAACAGAACTGCACAACCTATGGTGAAAATATTTCCTTCTTCTTCCATCTCTTGGTCTTTCTTCCTCTTTTCTGTGAAAAGAGTGTGCAGAATAAAGTGGCTATCTGGTGGTAGGGCCTAAGAAACAACATAGTGGAATTGAAGTGTACTTTTCTATTTCTTCATCTTGTCTTTTTGATATGACAAAGAGTTGTTCGTTGTTCTATCAGTTCTCTTCTCCAGAAATGATGGGAAGCTGTGGCGACTTCCTCTTTGTAAGGGGTGTTTAAATCACCCGGTGGGGAATCAGTGGTGTTGGGCAGGATGCAGGCAATTGCCTCATCTCCAGCCTCAAGTATCACTTTTGCAGAGAACTGCAAAGGAGCTATGTTGCTGACAGCAAGGTGGTGAATTTTGTTTCCACTCTTAACAGCATGAAGCAGCTGCATTGGCTTTACAAGTGATTCAAAGATGTGCTCTCCCAGAAAGTTTGGGTAAATTGTCGCATCCAGTGTGTGTCTTCATAAAAGTGTAGTGTCTTTTTCGTCCTTTTGGTTACTGGAGATGGAGGTAGAATCATGTGTTTTTGTCTGCGCTTTCATGTGGTGTTATTAATGAAACAGGTAATCCTATTTGTCTTAAAATCAAGGCAAATATCTCTTGTGTTCTGTCCATCTGTTCCAGACACCAACAGCATGCTCATCACCATGGTATTGGAACAGTCTGGTACACAAATAGCAATCAGCAGTTATTAACATAATATTATTACTTGGTCCATAAAGCTGATATTGGCGAAGATACTAGATGTCATACACTGTGGGATAGTTTCTCAGCAGATGTACTTCGTTCTGCCAGAATATGACAATATTCTGTACAAAAATCAGTAAAAGGATGCATTTTTTATTATTTCATGCAAGCAGCATAAACTGCCAGTATAATATATATCAAAATTTTCTCTATATATCCAGTAATTTACAATCCACTGCTATCTAGTTGCAGAACAGCATTCTTTAGAAAACAAAGGGGTTATTTTTACATGCGTTGGATCAAGTCAAACCACTGAAAGTTCCTTTTTGCCCTCCTTTCTCTCCCAGCTGTTGATGTAGACTGATACAGGGGTGGCTTTTTACATGCAGAAGGCCACTTATCTCGAACTAGATGAGCTAAGGTTTATTCAGCATGCAATCTCCTTCTGTAGTATCGGAGGGGTGGCATGTGATTGCAGCCCACCAGGAAACTTCAGTAGCTCTCTTTCTGCGCACAGTAAAGCAGTTGCTTCAATACCTTTCAAAAAGAGTAAACCTGGCTCTCTGCTTTTCTAGCCTGTGGAAGGAACATGGACCTTTCAGACCAACTTTTTTCAGGACTTAGCTTACCAGAGAAGCAGACTGCAGTCCCCCAAAAGATCCTGAACATTCTACAAAGCCCGAGGATTCCCCACTTGTCCTTACTCCCCTTCATACATCTCATTTATACGTTTCAGATGACTCCATTTTGTCTGGTCACTTCTCGTATGATATAAAGATTTTTTTTGAGTTGAACAGCCACACTTTCAAAATCTCTCATACTTAAATCGTTGGTTAAATGAGTAAATTCCTCTCAGGTGGCATATTTATGACAATTTGGTTAAATGAACAGCACATCTATATATAATTTTTCTTCCCTTCTTAATCAGAATATATTCCTCGGAGACCTATTTTGCAAGCTTGCCTACAGAGACTTCTCTACAGAAGCAAGACGGAGCCTTTCCAGATTGCAGTTTCACGGTTGCAGTGTTACAAATATGGAACAAAAGTGAAACCAAGGCATTATGGTTCCTAGTTTTCACATACGACGACTTTTGCTTGCTTTGGATGGCAAATTGCTGCTGAACGAACATTTCTGTAAGCATTACAGTGTCCGTGCGAGTGCTGCTATAATGAAAGGGAATTAATTTATCTGAGCTGGTTATGATTATGTTGGTAGGCACAAGCAGATGGGGCGAGCCATTATTACTCTTTCAGTGAACATGAAACTTACCAGTCGTGATCTTGGTTCTGTCTCCATTTTTATATCAGTAGATGCCTTTTGTTAATTTAACTACAATAATTATGTTTTACAATAAACTAATTAAAAATGTAAATGGATTAAGAACACTGTTGCCGAATGGGCTGTATATGTGTGGAGCCTAACTGAAATGGGTGGCTAGGCCAACAGGAATCTTGTGGCAAAAAGGGGGATCGTTCCCTACAGTTCCACTCTGCCTTGAACACTCAGCTGTTGGCTCGACTGTGGGACGGAGTCTAAAGTATAGGGTGACTTTCATACATGTCTAGATACAATGAAGGGCAAAGGGCAGCATTTATCCTGTCATTCCCTCTTATCGCTCTCGGTTATTAAGCAAGTGGTGGATATTAAGATCAACTTTGACTTAAACATTGAACAAACATTTCTCGTTAGACAAACTATATGTGTGCTGTTATATTTCTTTCAGGGTCTGTCTCTCGCTGGATACATGCCAGACTGTCCTTCAGGATCCAGTCCAGCGAGTAGGAGAAAGAATGTGTTTGAAGTTGGCATAATTGCAATGAACATAAAGGTGTAGTTGGAACTTTCTTGGAACACTCTCTCTATCGTGCTATCATAGGCCAGTATCTTGGTTCTCTGCAGTCATTGGCTTTGGGGCACTGTTCTTGAGAAGAATGAGTCACTTCTGGCTTGGTGTAATAGGTTTATCGGGACTGAAAAAGCTATAGCTGGACTAAATGCTGTATCTGCAGTTCATTTTATGTAGCTCTTTTTATCATGTACAGTGACTGCCCACCAAAAGAAAACAAAGATGCATCGCTTTCAGCTTTCATAAGAAAGATTTGGAACGGGTTTTGTCATATCCGTGGATAGAAAGTAGAGACGGAGGTCTTCAGCTTTCTCTGCTCCCCTAGTTGCGATGTACATCACAGCATTACATGTTACCGCTGCACAGTTTTCCCATGTGCTCTTAATTTTAGATAGGCTGCACCCTCCTCAGTAATCTTTCAGCTTTATGATGTGGAGCTTAAAATGTAACCACTAAAACAGAGTGGGGTCATTACTTTGCACAGTTTTGAATGACTACTCAAAGTCGGAGTTGGGGGAGAGTATGGCCTTACAGTTTTGCAGAACTGAGTGCCTCCAAAAATAGCTGCTCTGAGTGGGGTGGTCATTCAATTTGCCAAGTGTTGAATTAGTACATGGGCGTACTCTAGAAAAGATTGGGTGGACTGTTTTGAATTAACAAGGGAGGCTGGGGACTCTGATAATGTTAATTACGTGCTGATGGAAAGCACAGTAGTCCATTTCTGAACTATAGTTTTAGAACAAAAAGCAAAGAAAAATCATCACAGCAGAAGCTGTGCACCCTTGTTCCCATGAATGTTATATCTCTTCCGTGAGGATCTCCTGTGGATAACAGGAAAGCAAATGTAGTTATCCTGTTTATTTTTTTCTTTGAGTGCTATCTCACATAATCTCTGTGGCTTTCTGCCCCACCCCACTTTTTGATGCTCTTCATTTAGGTATGATATTACAATGTCTTTTGAACCATGTATTTTAGCAGATTTTCGTATTTGGACATAAAACCCCAACTATGGAATGAATATTACATGGGGCAATGCTGTGTTAGATAACAGCCGAATTTGAATAGTTAATCTCAGGTATTCAAAATGTGACTTTTTTTGCACAGTATGAAAAGAATCTCATTAGTTAATGAACATAGGCAATGCATGCAGTGCGTAGGGAGTGATTGCATTTAACTATGAATTACTTGATCCTTAAATAGCTTTAAGGTAAAAGAAGCAAATAATTTCAGTACCCGATCTTGAATAACATTATTTCTAATTATTTTTCACCACAGTAGCCAGTGGAATGTAAATTGTTTTTTTAATTTCTTAGTGGTGAGTTTATAGCTTCTGAAATTATGTATCTGTTCTCTCTCCTTTTGTTCGCATTTTTTTAGGGAAAAACCAGAGCTGCTTCGTCAATGCCATTTCTATACCATGGCTGGTCTCGGGAAGAGGCCTGCATTGATGAATTAGTTTAACAACCCTCCCAGCCATGGAAGAATACATCTTGCAAGAAAATCCATAGGTGACTAATAGGCCAGACTGGCCACCCCTCATGCACAGTGGTAAGCAGTCTTTTGAGATCTGGGAAGAAACGTTTTGGTATACCTGGAAATCAGTCTAGATCTAAATTAAATTAAGCATCTAAATACAGAATTTGGAATTAAACATGGTGTGCCTTATGAACAAAAACACAAAAGGAAAATGAATTTCCACTGTGGCTATTTTAGTCTTGAATCATGCTTTTCTACCACATTTCAGCAATGTGTCTGGTATCTTAATCCCTTTGCTTTCATGTTTGTTTGGTTTTTAAGTTTGGTCATTACACGGTGTCATTTAGAATCAACTTAGTATCGTTCCATTATGCTGAGTGGTTCCAGTGAATAACGATTGCAGGATTATCCTACTAGTAATTAAATGTTGCTTGAAAAGGAAACACCTCTATAGAATTTAAGAGTTGCTTGCTTTATTTAGATCGCGTGTTTAAAGGGCATGGATAGGTGTACTAGGTCAGTGCGGACATGGTGCAACCCTAAAAAAAAAGACAAAAACAAAAAAGCAAAAAGAGGGAGGGAGTAAGAAGACAGCAAGAAAGTGAGAGGGGGGGAAAACAAATTCACCCAATCATTAAAACTTGGAATTGCATGGAAAATTTTCCACATGTAGCTGAATCCCGAGCGCAATTTCCGAATTTTGCCTTTGTACAATCCAGATAAAGGGTTCGTGTCTGTACTCATTTTCACTCACGGGTGGGTCTTCAAAATTTGCAAGTGATAAGTTGTGTAAAATAGAATGCACAGCCTATTTGTTGAAGCCTATAGGTGCACCTATTTCAATAAAGCAGAAGCTAGGTTCCCTACCATTTGTGGCCTAAAGAAGCCATTGAATGCTTTCTTCTTATACTGGCTATGCAGAGTTTTACCACTTGAATTCACTAATGTTTTAAGCAGAATGAAGCCTTTATTAATTTTATTTCTTCAAAATCTGCTACCAAAAATCACGGTATTTCACCGTTCAAAGACAGTTCTTTGCTTCTTCAAAGACTTTATTAAACTGATCTGTACCATCCTCCTCACAGGACTGTAGTGGTGTACCCTCATATGATACAAATGATAAGCTTCTGTCTGAAATAATAGGGATGATACCTAATCCCGAACTGACATCTGAAGGATTTTAAATAAAGGTTATCGATGACAGGTCTGTAAGCTAGCCTCGGTTAGTTCTGCCTGTCCTATGTTAGGATGGAGGTGAAAGCATTTGACTCTCTTAACAGATCCAGAACCTGAGCTTTTTTCCTTGAGCTTTTGTTACATTTAAGGATTCATGCTGAATAACAATAATAAAAGATTAATCCCATCTGGTTTTCTGTTGATTGTTAGTTTAATTTAGTGTGTGACTACTTAAAAGTTTAGTCTGCCAGCCAAGGAAGGTATGCAGTTATCAACACTACTGATAGGATAAACCAATTATGTAAGCTTATTTTCAAATCTCCCCAAATCCCATCATATGTAAACAAGTAAAACTGAGTTGAAATGCACCTGTTTACAGAAAGATACAGCATCTAACAGGGGCTTCATTTAGAGCTTTGGGTAGACTAAGAGGCCTTGTTGACTGATTCTTTGCCTGTTGCTGGTTTTAGGCATGAAATACAGCAGGCAACTGAAAAAGAAAGTATGGATGAGAAAAACACAGAGGTGTGAGAGACTTTTGTGCTTAGAAGGCTGTGGAGGCCCAAGTGCTGAAAAGCTCAGTATGTGCTACATTTTGGGGGCCCTAGTTAGTGCTGCATTAGTTAGAGCTGTATTTCTCAAACGGTGTGTCCAACCATTGCCCTGGCAGGACTCCAGATTAATCCTCTGCAGGGAGAGGGAAAGCGCCTGTGGGGCTTGGCAAAAGTCACTTGTCCTTTCCTCACGAAGATATGCATTTGTTCCTGGGTAGTGTGGGAGGCGGCTCCTCCTTTTCTCTGCATTTGTAGCCACTGTGAAAACAGATCATTCTGGAAGACAGTCTAATATGCAATTGCAGACCCAAACATCACTGTAGAGGTCTGAGACTCTCAATCCTGACACACAGCTAAAGCATACATGCACATGCAAGCGGCTTCACAAGCCTATTAATAAATGCCCCAAACCAACTCAGATGGAGCTTACAAGGGATGAGTAGGGAGAGAACAAAACGCCAAGGGGCAAGAAAGATGAAAAAGCACAAAGAACAGTGACAAAGAAATTTAAAATGTAGATCACAGAAAGCATAGAACGGTATAATCTATGTCATGCCATGAAACAAGAGGAGCATTCTGTTGTGAATCCCATGTTGCAGCGTGCCACACACAAAGTATGGAAGATGCTGTGCAAGGCAGGTGTGAAAAAAAAAAAAAA
>VZSC01012451.1:22431-92909 GCA_013398225.1 Steatornis caripensis
CCGCTCACA
This sequence comes from Steatornis caripensis, assembly GCA_013398225.1. Classification (NCBI taxonomy): domain Eukaryota; kingdom Metazoa; phylum Chordata; class Aves; order Caprimulgiformes; family Steatornithidae; genus Steatornis; species Steatornis caripensis. The sequence continues at coordinate 22,441 of VZSC01012451.1, forward strand.
GGGGGAGCCGTGCGGCGGCGGAGGGCGGGCGTTGGGCCTGCTGGTGCGGTCCCCGGGGGAGCGGGGCTGGGCTACGGGCACCGGCCCAGCCCGGCGGGAAGGGCTGCCGCACGGCGGGCCGTGGAAAGTTAACGATGCCCCCGCTGTACACCGGCGCGCCGGGCCCGGTGGCGCGGGTGGCTGCGGCACCCCGCCTCCCTGCCCTGGAGCGCCGGCGGAGGAGCGAGCATGGGCGCAGCTGACCGCGATTTTTCCCGACCTCGAAAATGCCCACCGGAGCCCAGGCTCCAAGGAGCGGGAGGGGCGGAAAACACCGGCTCTTTGTGAAAGCCGATCTTCCTGGCCGGTTGCTACTGGCGGCTTGGTAGTCAGAGGTCCACCCTTCACTTTAGCTGCAAGTCATGTGTGTGTCACATGGCTCTTGCAAAACACTTCTTGCCTATGTAGATTTTGCAACGCTGTGACTTGATAATGAAGTGCTCTTGGGGCTGTCTTGAGCTGAAATAGCGTTTACTTGGAAAACCTGGTGATGGCACAGCTTGGGGGATTTTTTTTTTTTCCGGAGGGTCCTTGTGCCTCGTCGTGTGAATATGGCCTTTTTCTCTGGAGTGGGGATGTCTGAGCTCTCCGGTCAATAGTTGTCTGTATCCTGGCAACTGTGAGAGCACTGGCTTGCCCACCAGGATGTTGGGGACAATAAACCTGGTTTTGCTCATTACTTTTTTTGAGTGAGTAAGAGGAGAGACTTGGGGTTAGTTTTAAAAGCACTTTAAAAACCAGCTGCTGCACTCAACACTTTAGTGTTGAAGAGTGTTTTTAGGATTCTCTCAGTGATGCTGGCTTTGCTAGCGCTCCAGTTTGGAATGATCAAGCCACTGTGCTGTCTAATGCAACTGAAGTGGTTATGGTATTGAAACGCACCTGTGGTATGACATTACTGTTCTAGATGCCCATTGTCTCTGTTCACAGATGATGCTTTTAACAACTTTTGTCCCTGAAGCATGCTTTTCTACACAGCTGAGGCTACTGACTTGTGTGGTCATGGCTTTTGTGCTCTCTGCTTATGGCAGCATGGTTGCAGGCCTATTAAAATCACCTGAAGAGCAAATAGGAGTAGAAGGCAAAGTAGTCATCAGCTAGTGTGAGGGAGTTGGTGAAAACTAAGAGGTACAGCCAGGAACTCAAGTTACATCTTGGCAAGATCATGTAATGAGTTTGCTTCTGTGGCTTTGGAATACACCGGACTGTTAGCTGGAGGTAGTCAGTGGGTGAAAGACCAACAAATTGTTGGTACCTCTGTGGTTGTAATGACTCTGAGAGTTAAACTCAAATTTACCTTGCAGACTGGTGGGTTTTGTGATGGAAAAACTGCCTGCAAAGTGTTAGGCTGCTAACACTGCAGAAACAGGTTGAAGGGGGCTTTTTCCATAGTTTTTTTCCTTTTTCCCAAACCCCCTCAGCTTTCTAGACTCTGATGCAGAGAGTAGTTCCCTGCGATGAGATGCTGCTATGGAGATGAGGAAAATGTTTTCAGGGAGACACATTGTCAGTGAAGAGTGCTCTTTCCTGGTGGTGAGGACAGCTGAGCTCTTGAAAGTGAAACAGAGGAAAAGATGTACTTTAAGATTAATTTGTGGTATTAATCGCCACTTCCTGACAGGGTTGTGTGTGCAGGATGAGGGTAGGAGATAAGGGTGCAGTGAGATGGGCAGAAAATATCTGTTGCTGTAATATGTATATTTGGATCAATGTTAACCCAGGAATAAGACTTACAGGATTATAACACTATTCCTTCTAGTTACCTGTAACAGATACAGATGTCTGTCTGTCCTTTTAGTAGTGCCTTGCTTATAATGTAATGCACTTTCACTTGCTTATCACAGCTTCAGATCAGGCCGTTGCCCCAAATCCTCTCTTGTGGGCATGCCAGAACTCTCTGAGGTCAGTGGGATAGCTAGTTAAAGTTTATTAATAAAAAGACCTGCCTCCTTCAGTTTTCTTAGTAAAGTTACAGGATTAGAAGCTGCAGGTGCAAAGGTTTGAGGGGGTGTGTGCATGCTTCTGAGAGCTTCCTTGAAGCTTCAAGGCTGTGGGAGAGCCTAGTGGACTTGTTAGTCTGCTCTTTCTTTTTGAGTGAAGGAGCTGAAGAGGGATGGATGAGATATTAGTGCTAGCATTTGGAAGTTAAATTCTCAAAACACTATGATGTTTAAATGAGCAAAATGATTGGCTCAGATTGTGACCAGATCGTGTTAGGTTTGGCATTTCCTACCCGTTTTGCAACTTGTGTGTAGTAGGCTGACTAGCATAAACACACTGCTGGGTGAACTGTCCAACANCTGCCTACCTAGCACTGGGATGTATTCCTTCCGTGTTACTCCCCACCCTCCCCCCACTATGATGTTTAAATGAGCAAAATGATTGGCTCAGATTGTGACCAGATCGTGTTAGGTTTGGCATTTCCTACCCGTTTTGCAACTTGTGTGTAGTAGGCTGACTAGCATAAACACACTGCTGGGTGAACTGTCCAACAGCCAGGTGGTATTGAGAATTAATCTTGATCAGTGCTCTGTAGTGTCTGGATCTTGTTCTAGATACCTTCTTCAAGGGGAGATGAGGAAATGAAGTGCTTTTTGGAGTAATCTGTTTTTTTGCATTCTTCAGAGGTGTTAGAGAATACCTGGTGGAGGGGGGGAGTTCAGTCTTGAGTAGTGGTGTTCAGTAGGCGACAGTTGAGTGACAGCTTCTGGGTTGCTGGAATCATCTGAAATTATTTGTGTTCTGATGTTTCTAAACAAGAATCTGTGATGCAGAGTGGCATTATGTCTTCTGGATTCTGTTTACTTCCACAAGCAGTGTGTAATCAGAGTGACAGCCGTGCTCCTCTTCAAAATTTCTTGGGTGGTGGAACAAAGAGTGGGGCTTTGAGGCTGCTTTGAGTACCTGTTTATGGTAAACTTGCAGCTGACATCAGTGATTAAAGCTTACTCCAGCAGTTCGTTCTTGGAGACAGATGACTACCTAGTCTTGTCTGTTTTGGCATAAAACCTTCCTAGCATTTATAAAAATCCCCAGATGTTTGTCTGCTTGTATAAACAACAGTATCTTAGAGGCCCACAGGTCTGTGGTTCCACACAGCTTTGGCGAGGTCTGTCTTCAACTAGATTCCCTGGTCTTCTGCTGAAGTTGCGTCCATTTTTTGTGCAATAGGCAGGAACAGGAGGATGCTACTCTCTGCTCAGAAAATTCAGGCTTTTCTTGGAGGTGCCATTTTTTTTAAGGATGCAATTCAACTTAGGATATCTGTCCTTTATCTCCTTGGCAAGAGGAACTTGCTGTATCTTCTTCCTGATGGGGAAGATTTGAAAGCCTCACTCTTACTGACAGTACCTGCCTGCCTTGCTGCACATATTCTTCCAGTGTGCTTTCTCTTACGGGTGCTAATTATGACTTGCTTATATAAACGGTGAGAAATAGTAGAATGATAAATCTGAGTTCACACCGTCTCCAAGTAGTGTGGAGAAGGCTATGCTGCAGAGCTCGGCCTGCTGTATGAGGGTTCCCTATACTGGAAGAGCTGAAGAGTTAAGTCTTCAGGTTTAAAGAGCAAAATACAGTGGCTTCAGAAATGGTTGTGTGGCTCTTCAGGAGCAAATAACCAAGGTTGGCCTGCTTGGCTTGTTGGACGCATCACTGCTGTTGAACCTGTTAATAGAAATATTCTACCAGTGTAGTTCAGTCCAGAAATAGATGTCTGCAAATTTTTATAGCTTGTTTTCATTTGTATTTGATTTAAACTGTTGCTGTACCCTGAGAGCTGTCTCTAGCGTTACACCATGGGTAACAGCCTGCTCAAGGGGTTTTCAAGGCCCCTATATAGGCACCTGCTGTATTTTAAAAGGCCCTAAAGCAACTGTACCTAGAAAGGAATGTGCTATACCATTGGAATATGGAATGATTTTATTTTTTGAAACCTAAATAGCAAGGTTCTACTTAAATTATCTCTAAATTGATGCAGGTCTAAGCATTGGTCTTGCTTATCTGGCAAAACTAGATTTTTGTGACACAACACCCGTTTCTGAGGTCAGAGGCAGAGCCCACTCGGTAAAGGCTGTTTGCAACTGTGCTGCAGACTGACTGGCCCTGAAAGGTCTTGGTAGCAAAGAAGTCAGACCCAGTGTTTAAGGCTTCTGGGTTCTTGTTGCATTAACAGTAGTGCTGTGTATAAACACTTATGGTTCTTGTTTGCTTCTGAACAGCAGAAGACTTAATAGCAGGGTGGATCTGGTTGGGAGCTGCCCTTAGCGCTAAGAGTAACAGAGGAAGAAAAGTTACTTGATGTTTGGGGGCTCGGAGGACCTGAATTCCTCTTGGAAGCAAAGGGAGGCTCTTAAGTGAATCTTTCAGACTTGTAGCCAAAGCCTTACACCAGGAAGGAATTAGGTCTTTTACACTAACTTTAGTGAAGACAATATAGTGGTAATATTCATGTGTTAACATTCTTAAGGGGATTAAACATGCTGCAAGCTCTAGTACTTTCAAATGTATTAGTGCTTACTGTAAGTAGTAATTTAACTTCAAGATTGCTGAAAATGCTGGCTTTGTAGAGAACTGACCAACCAAAACTTCCTGTTGAAGTAGGAAGGAGCTGTTTAGAGGCTGAGGAAATTGTGGCTTCAGTTCATGCATAATCCAGGGGAAGAAGGCGTAGGTCTAGCAGTGGACCAGATCTCTGAGCTGTTGTACCTTACTTTGGTCTCCAGGTTAGAGTTTCTCTGCTGCTTCTGGGGAACTAAATCATTAGTTTTAAATGTTTCTTGCTACGCAGTTGCTGTTGGGTAGTCACTTGCCTCTGTTCCTGGGTGATGTTGGTGGTTGAGGAGCAGCAGAGCTGGATAGCTGAGGGTAGCTAACACTGGTCAGTGTGGTCCCACTTCAGTGATCCTTGTGCTTTATCACAAAAAAGTGTTTTAAGCTTAACTGTGCATCCTCAACCATTAGCTCATCAGTGTGGCTGTGGTGGAGTTGCTGCAGGTGGAGCCCCAGGAAACAAACCTGTTATTTTGAAGCATGCAGGGAGGCAGTGCTCAGACTCCAGGCTGCAGGGTGGGATTTTGGTGTCACCACAAGGGTGGGTCTAAGCTTCAAGAAATGTGTATGTTGTCTGTGATCAGCAGTGTAAGAGTACAAGCAGTAATAGTGCTTCTGGTCAGTAAGAATGCTTCAGCTATCTTGAAGCTGTTAAGATATGTGGGTTGTGATGTAATGTAACTTACCTCCCCTGAACAGTTTGGGTTAATTCTACTAAATTCTAATTCTAATTTTAATTCTAATTCTACAGTTTGGGTTAATTCTACTAAATGCATCTTGCCTTGTATTAGTAGGTGACTTGACAGGTAGAGTAGTGAGTTCTGTGACCATAAACTGCTAGATATCCCTTGACTGTTTTCTAAATACCTTAAGTGCTTTTAGCTTTACGCTGAGGGGGAAGGGTGCGTTTTTAAGGCTCAGTTTATTAGTTGCTACATTTACTACTACTGACTTTTCTCTAGCCTTGAGAGAAGTGCTGCAGAAACCGATGAAGGTTTCAGTAGAGTGTGTTCTTGCAGCCTGGGACCAGCCAAGATGACAGTCATTTGGGCCCTGGAGCAGAGGAGAGGCGAAAAGCTGAGCAGTTGACCATCTGCTTGGCTCTTATCAGCTGGGGATGGATGCAGTTTCCTGGCTGGACTCCTGCCAGCCAGAGTCAATGACAATACTGGGGAATAATAGGTGGGGACAGTTGATTCAGGCATCTGCATACACTTTATCCTCTTAGTTTGGTTAAGTGGGCATAGAAATATGACTGTTGTAAACTTGTGGGAGAATGAGAACAGGCTTAATCCTGGACACTATGGGATGGAAGAGTTGTAAACCTAGAGTGGGTTGGTCTAGTACTTACAAAGCAAAATAAGTTGTGTAAGTGGCAGTTTGTTGCTTTTTCTCTGCTGCTTGATCTCTGGTATTACACTGCCCTGTTAGTCTTACAGCTAACACAAAATGTAGTGTTTTGCCACCAAGGAAATCTTTGCCACTGTTCGAAGTATAAGACCAGGCTGATCACTGTGCTTGTTTCCTCAATGTTGGGAGGACTCAATGTTAAGCAAAAAAAAAGAATTGTTGCCTCTTCCTTCCAGTGTGGCTTGATAATTACTAGTGTTGTACCTGGCATCTTCTAGAGAGTGAATGTATCCTCATCTGGCAATGGCTTTGGCTTTATTTTAATTTGTGAGAGGCAAGTGGAGTATGTGGTCACTGTCAGCTGCTAGTAGTCTATCTTGGAAGGTTGATGTTCATTTTGTTTTAGCAGGCCACTAAACTTAGCAATCCTAGTTTGGATATTTAAGTTGCATATTGTGCTGTTGGATTCTGCTGGAACTTAAATTTGGGTAACTTAAACTGAAGAAAGAATTGGCCAGCTATATCGTATTTGTGAAGCTGGGAGTGGAATCGAGCCTTTGCCTTTAAGGGAGATGGGAAGATAATGGCTCTGGTGGACAGCACGCTATGACTGCCCTCTGTGTGTTACTCAGTCACTCAACCAGTGAGGCTTGTGCTTAATGGCAAAGCATGATTTTAATCTTAGCTAGACCACAAAGGGCTGAAGTAGGACTGGGCTAGTCTTGGTGATAGTCACACTAATACCCCCAGAGTAACTTCCTAGGAAAGCACAGTTCTACACAAAACCACTGTGTTCAGAGCATCTACCTGACACTTCCCTTAACAAGTAAATTAAGTAAACTGTGGGAGTGTCTAAACTGGTTAGAGAAGCTTGGAGTTGTAGGTGACTTCCATAGTGGTGAATTAATGTACCCTTCTCAAACATCATACTACACTAGCTATAAGGAACTTGGTTCTTGATAGCGTTTTTCATTAAGTGACTAATTTTTTTCCTTCTTCAGTGACTATTTATTCAAGCTACTTCTGATTGGAGACTCTGGTGTTGGGAAATCTTGCCTTCTACTTCGGTTTGCGGTAAGTGATCATGTGTGAAAGCTTCATGTAAAAAAGCTGCCAGGTACTTAGCAAGAACTTCTCTGCTACAAAACAACTACTTGAAAGGACTGATGCATGTCAGGTCTGGCATGCCAAGGAATAATGAAAGTATTGCAAAACCCTCCTGTCTTCTGCATTTGTTTCTAGCTGAGGTATTTGAGTAATACAGAAACAAATAATATCAAGAATATGTCCAGTTAAATTTGATTCTTGTTCTCCTGTTACTTGAAAAATTTTAATTTAACTTCTGTCACTGCACTAGTGGTAGAACACTGAAGGTGGAGGAACATACTTGAATTCTGGGCTGCTTGCCTTCAGGCATGAAGAGTACAAATGTATCGGGCCAATGCCTTGGTCAGTTACTACTTGATCTGAATATTTTCTGCCAGATCAAGTTTGATATCTTCATTGAAGAGGCCTACCAATTGCTTAGCCAGAGGGAGAAGAAAGTTAAACACTCTAGAAATAATATGGCCTTATGCTTCCTTTAGTGAATAAGTGTGTAGTAAATGTTACAGTTGCTGGCAGGCTGCTGTGGCTGAAATCTGATGCAAGAAGCTCTAATTTTCCTGTCAACAGGAAAAGTTAAAATGGGTTTGACAGCTCTTGGTAGAAAAAGCTGGAGTCCAGTGAATTCCTTATTTAGGTCTGTGCCACAGCGCGGCTTTATATTGCCATGGGAGGAGAGGAAGGAAGGATGAATATGGGGCATTTAGTTTAGAAACTGAATGTGATAGTACTGCAGGATGATGGCAGCAGCTTCACAGCCTGAGCAATTGTTCTGGGCACTTTTGGAAGGAGCCTGTTGTGTCTGGTGTTATGAATGTGAAATGGCGGCCTGGTGAGTGCAAACAGCATCACCTAAGCTAAAGCTATTACGACTGCTGTTTGTGTAGTGTTAGGACAGGGAGACACTAAAACCAGTATGTATGCTAGAAAGATGTAAGCTGCTCTGCTCACAGCACTGGAGGCAGTGGATTGGAAGTTGACATCAGGGCTGGAGCAGTACTCCCAGATCAGTCTAGCCTGCTTCTCTTGCAGATACTTTTGAATTAGTTTTGGCTTAATGTGAATCATCCAACTTGTCTTTTTTTTGATAACCAAGCATGGCCTGAAGCTGACTATCTGGTGTTTCTTGAACTAAGTAGCTTTTTCCTTTAGAAGTGTGACTTTCTAACTCCGTTCTTTTACCCTGACATAAAGAATTATCGTGGCATTCACTTACCTGTGTTCTTCCTGCTGCAGGTTAAACAGCATCAGGCTTTTCAAACATACCGTTTTGAATATTGACATGTTAAGAAATAAATGTCATGTCATTCTAAAAGGCTTAATGCTTTATTCTTACTTGCATGTGTTCCTTCAGGCAAATGTATTACCTAAGGTGTCTTCCATTCACAACCCAAAGAAATCCCTTGCTTTTGTGATAGCTGTTAGTTGCACAAAGCCTTTTGGGGTGTATTTTACCTGAAGTTCTATTCTACTGGCACTTTGGGAATAGAAACTTTCTTCATGCTGACATGATTGCTAGAAGGTAGCAGAGACTGATCCAGTGCTTCCTGTGTGCCTTAAGGCCTGCTGGAGGCTCTGCAGCCAGGTCCATGCAAGCTGTTGAACCAGTGCTGCTTTTTCCTTCCTGTATTACACAGAGTGCAGAGCAGAGGGCTTAACACAAGTACCCAAGCTGTAACTCTGAACTGCCTTAGCAGCCAGCTGTGGCAGCAGAGGATCTGAAATGCAGATGTGAGAGGCTGTGCCTTGGTGGCACTCCACTTGTAGGTAGCTGCTGTGTAATACAGATGCAAAACAGTCATGGGAAGATAAAAATCTGAGGCATTCTAATAACCATAATGGTAATTTGAAGTAGCTCTTCAGTCTGCCAACATGAACAAAGACTTTTTTGAACTACTGTTCAAAAGGACTTAACACGATTTCCAGAAACGAGTTTTATTGACTTTTTTGGAACATAAATCTTGTTGTGCAAGGTGCTTTCAAAGAGACTTTGCAGAATTTTTGAAAAGGAAATACTTGGTTAAAATACCTAGCTACCTGCTGGACATTGCCATGAATGATCAGACTGTTTTTGCCAGGGTGCCTGCTTGTTGCATAATAAAGTAGGTGACTGCAGAAGAGGCTTGACTTTGGTTCACTCTTTCTTCTAGGATGACACGTACACAGAAAGTTACATCAGCACGATTGGTGTGGACTTCAAAATCAGAACTATAGAACTAGATGGGAAAACAATCAAGCTTCAGATAGTAAGTAGTATTTCTTAACTCCTGGGTACTTTAATCTCTTGAAGGACAGAATTGCTATCATAACTATTGGTAGTTATCTTTGTACTTTAATCTTTAAAATAGAAGTGATATCTTCCCTATTCCAAGAGGCTAGGCAGTTTTTACAAGATTAGAAGACTTCCTGTGACCTGTCCCCAAGGAAGGATGCTCATCAGGGCTGGCTGCCTGAAAGAGGAAATGGCCTGTTACTGATCTCATGGGAAGAAAAGAAAGCTTAAGTATTTAAAAGGCACTGTGGGCTGCAAGCTGAAGAAGGGTACAGTCTTGTGCTGGAGTACTTGCACAAATCCTTGCTGAACACTGCAGAACTAGACCAGTTTTGATGTAAGTGCAAGAACATCACACAGTTTTCCAAGATGCCCAAGTTCTGCAGCAGCCGTTAATAGCAGGCTGCACTGTCTAGTGCTGGAAACACTGCTTTTGTAGACCTGAATGGAAAAACTGACACAGATGCTTGTAACTGGCCTGTCTGCCTCAGCACTGGGCAGTGTTTTCTGGTTATGCTTTTGGCCTTTTGCTTGAATAAGCAGGGGAAGAGACTTGGCAGTTCCTTCCTCTAATCTTGAAGCACTCTAAAAGTGTGACTGGTGTAATCTAATATCTATGAAGGTCACACAATCCTTGTCAGCCACTGCTTCCAGCTCAAGCAGAGGCTGTCAGGACTTGAAGGCAATGACTCAGGGATTCCAGGCTGTGTTGTGGAGGAGTCCAGTTTACAGCCAGAAGCCTAAGCCTGGGTCTGAGCCTCCAGACTCCAGTGTAGCTGTCCGGAGTCCAGAGCAGCTCACTAGGAATGCTGTCACTACTGAAATCTGTCTGAGTTTGACTGTTTTTAATATACAGCTAGCCCTGTTCTTGACATGGCTCCAGGGAGAGAAATGTTTGGGTGAGTGCTGTTCCTGTCCTGGTGTGGGGAGAGGTCAAGCAGCTCATGTGCTTCCTTAACTCTCCCAGCAGGAGAAGGGAACCAGGTTTGGTTTGTGTTTTTGCACTTCATCCTCTGAAGGGGATGTTGCTTTTAAATACCTTTGCTGCAGCTCCTGTACCAAGGAAGCTGAAGGGAGTGGTCATGTTAGAGACCCACATCTCTCTGACCTTATTCTTGACAGGTTTTCAAGCCCTGCCTCCTGTTTGTTCTTCTGACCACTGAACCACGGCTTCTTCATGGGTCAAAACTGCTTAATGTTTTCCTCAGCTTGTGACCACACTTGTCTGAAACAAAGCAAATGAGCGCTTCTAGAAAAGCACCTACTGAAGTGTAATTCTTCCTGGTTAAAATACCTTGGTCTTCTGAAATCCTATTTGATGTGTACAGTTTCAGAGCTGCTTCTGTGACTTAGATATGCTTGTAGCTGGATGGCTGATCAGCTGAGCTGTATTTCTGTGAGCTAATGGGTTACAGTGGTACAGCTATCTTGCAGTAACTGATCCTGTTATTTGTCTTGTAGTGGGACACAGCGGGACAGGAGAGGTTTCGAACTATCACTTCCAGTTACTATAGGGGCGCTCATGGCATCATAGTTGTGTATGATGTTACAGATCAGGTAAGTGTTAAACCTGTGTCTGGAGTTTCTCCATGTGGAATGCACTAGGCTGATAAGTAAATAAAACTGGGAATTGAACAACTTGGCACTTCTTAAGGAGACAGTCACCGTGTTCTCCAGGCTGTGTTAAGGTTTATCAAGCCAAATGTATGTGCTAGTCTCTGGTTTGGGGCTAAACACAGAAAAGGAGCAGTGGGATCTGTGGCTCTAATGCAATTGTATATTAGGCTTAACCAAAAGCTGGCTGGGCAGGTAATTGATTAATTGTTCTATGTGAATACTTCTCATCCTGTGTTTGGTAACAGGAAGTCTGAATTACTGATGGAAGTTGTTGAAAGATTTCTGAATGTACTTGAACTTTGCACTACAATGAAAATGCATTTGAAACAGAAAATGGTCAGCATGTGTGCAGGATACAACTGAGCCAGTGTTTTCTGTGAAAGAATCTCTGAAGATTACTGGTGCAGTTGTCCTGTTTGAAGGCTCTCGAGAAGCATAGAGTTTCCTGAATTCATAGAAAACGAACAATCATGTTCAATCGTTAACTTGAGTATCAGTTCAGCATAGCAGGGCTGCATTTCTGGCATCAAAAGTTTTTTCCAGAATCTCTGCAAGAGTGTGGTTTGCACTGAATACCTGGTGCTTTGTAAGTGCCTGGGATTCTTATGGTTTCAGCTGTGTGCTGTGTCTTTTATCTGTGCTACAGGAGGAGGAGGAAGAGCCCCAGATGGTACAAGTTCTTGACTATTCAAGATACAGAGCAGGGGAAAAATGAGGGGAGTGTGGCAAGGGAGGAAGGGCTGATTGTGTAGGGCTTGGAGCATGGACTGAGGAGCTGTATAGACCCTGTGCTGACTCCCCTATGCTGAGGCCATCAGGGGAGTGCTGCAGCGTTAATGTAGAGAGTTCTCCCTCTCTTGTGGTTGTGAATCACACTGATCAGTTAATACTCTTTCTCAGTTGTTACTGAGCTTTTGCTGAGTTGTTGCTGAGCTTTCCTTTTGGTTAAGGGTCTTGCTTACAGTTCTCTTATCTCCTAGGAGTCTTTCAATAATGTAAAACAGTGGCTGCAGGAGATAGACCGCTATGCCAGTGAAAACGTCAACAAGTTGTTGGTGGGGAACAAATGCGATCTGACCACAAAGAAAGTAGTAGACTATACAACAGCAAAGGTATGTTGATATTAACCTGCATTGGCTTGGTTGAGCACCTGGGCTGGATCATAGTGTACTTGAGTAAGTTCTAGTGCAGGGAAGCATCTTGGTGCACAGACATCACGGTGCCATAAATGCAAGCAGTTTAATGACCCCCTGCAATGTGAGTAGTCATCTGTTTGGGAGTGGGGAGGTGGTCTGGGAACCTTGTGGCTTTTACAGCGGTGCACCAGGAAATGAGGTGAGCTATGAGCCGGTGTATGAGCTTACTGTTCACTGTTTCTTGATTTGCAGGAATTTGCAGATTCTCTTGGAATTCCATTTTTGGAAACCAGTGCAAAGAATGCCACAAATGTAGAACAGTCTTTCATGACCATGGCTGCTGAGATTAAAAAACGAATGGGTCCGGGAGCGACAGCTGGTGGTGCAGAGAAGTCCAATGTTAAAATTCAGAGCACTCCAGTCAAGCAGTCTAGTGGAGGTTGCTGCTAAAACTTGCCTCCCCCCTTTTGTCTCACAACAATGAATTTGCAATCTGAACCCAAGTGAAAAAAAAAATTGCCTGAATTGTACTGTATGTAGCTGCACTACAACAGATTCTTACCGTCTCCACAAAGGTCAGAGATTGTAAATGGTCAATACTGACTTTTTTTATTCCCTTGACTCAAGACAGCTAACTTCATTTTCAGAACTGTTTTAAACCTTTGTGTGCTGGTTTATAAATGTGTAATCCTTGTTGCTTTTCCTGATACCAGACTGTTTCCTGTGGTTGGTTAGGATGTATTTTTGTTTCGATGTTTCTATTGGCATGTTTAGATGTCAGGTTTAGTCTTCTGAAGATGAAGTTTAGCCATTTTGTATCAAACAGCACAACAGTGTCTGTCACTTTCCATGCATAAAATTTAGTAAGATATATGTAAGATCTGATTTGCTAGTTCCTTCTTGTAGAATTATAAATGGAAAGATCACACTATCTGATTAATAGTTTCTTCATACTCTGCATATAATTTGTGGCTGCAGAATATTGTAATTTGTTGCACAATATGTAACAAAACTGAAGAAATGTTTAATAAATATTGTACTTATTGGAAGTAATATCAAACTGTATGGTGATAAATATTGTCTTAATTTGTATGGCTAAGGGGGAAATCAGGTTTGCATTGTGCACAAAACGTATCTGTGTGCAGCCATGGCTATCAGACCCAGTAGACCAGAGACCTTCCCTGCAACTAAAACTAGTGACTATGCCCCAAAAGCCTGAGTTGGCATGGTGCTTAAGGCACATATGCTGTACCAGAAATGCCCAGCCAATGCTTGTGGAGGCATAATGCGCTCTGAATGTACAACAGTTCCCTAACTTAGTCTTGGAACTTAATTTATTTCTCAAGGACTTGATGATGTAGGGAATTCCTGTCTGCTTTGCGGAGTAGGGGAGAGAACACTGTTCCCCTAACATGGCTGGTATCAAAGTAACCTTGAGGTGGTTTAACTTTCTGCCACTATGTCTTTTCTATATACTGTTAATTCCATCCTCTTTTAATCAGTACTCTTCTGACTTAGTGCAACAGCTTAGCTTCTATTGTTATGCATAGAGGCATCAGAAGGATGACACAGGGACAGTAAGGCCCCACATGAGACTGTTGCTCAAAGTAGGCGCTATCTATCTCTAACAATTTGGAACTAACCAGCAGCCAAGAGGTTTTGGACAGTGTGTGATTCTTTGTACAGAGCTAATCAAATCATTAGTGCCTGATGTCTAGCTAAAAGCCACAGGAAAGCTAGCCTATAACACTTCCTATACATGTAAAATTGTTCAGCTTTATCTAAACTCAAATGTTCAGCCTATTCTGTAAATATTCTCATGTTTGAAAGACCATGTAACATTCCCCTAGTAGCAAATATACCCTGTGGTAGTAAAAAATATAGCCTAGGTATGTTGTGAGGTATAAACTAAAATTGGTGCAAATATCCTCTGATTTCTTTTTGGGGGGGGAGGGATGGTGACTTTGGCTAACTGCTTTCTTCAACATAGTTGCATCAATCAACAGGCAATTGTAATACATAAAAGTATTGTCATGGTTAAGTTGAACTCTTCCACTTGAGACCTTCACAATAAAGTGATGTGCTTTCTATTAGAGATGTGCTTGTTGGTATAATTCATTCTATAATGTGACTTGCTCCTCCTTGAGGGCAGGAGCAGGAGCAGTAGCAAGTGCTGCTGAGATTAGGAAGTGAACCAGGACCTGTATTGAGGGTAAAACATCTTCCCTTCAGAGAAGTGCACAAATGAACTTAAATGTCAAGATGCCTGCTGCCTACTATCCAAAATAATGTTAATATATACAGTAATAAAAGCATTGCAAAACCAACTTGGGCTACACCAGTTGTTTGGTGGTTATTTTTTCCCCCCTGCCAAAGTCATTAGTGTGTCACTGTGCTGGTGCTGTTAAATGCCAGAGCCTGTGCTGGTCAGGCTGGAGGTGTGTGGAAGAGGGTAGAGCAGCCTAAAACTCCTGGATGAGGGCACTTTAGTTTCCTACCTGTGAGCTGAAATAATAAGTACCTTTGCAAGTGGTGGCTGACAGGCAGGGGTAGTGTTTCCTTGTGTGTAACTCCCACCCTGCCCTGCACCAGGCTTGGTTCAAGCATTGCCCAAATCCCTGTAGGTATGGGACCTGGTGTTGTTGGTAATACCAGTGAGACCAGTCTCACTGGGACTGTCTCTGCTGATCTGTGAATTGTCACCTGCAATGTGTTGTAATAAAATCACTGTTTAAGCTGAGGAGGGGGAAGATGGGAGTAGCAAAAAACCCCCACAAACCCTGGTGAGTTGTTTGTTGTTTCTGCCTGCTTCAGCTCAACAATGCTTTCACCTTCTACTTGTGCAGTACAGAAACTTCACTTTGTTCTGTTCACAGAATTGGAGGAAATGAGGTATTCTGCTCAAGAACACGACGATCACCCTTTAGTTTAAAGGTTAATTAAAGCCAAGTACCAACATTGTGTAGTTGTACCTTTTGGTTAAGGCTGTAGCTTTTTTTTTTGGCCGCTTACCTTGTTATGCTGCTTCACAGATGCCCTTTTCTGTGGCAGAAAGGGCTTGGACAGCCCTTGTGAGTGTTTTGTGAGTAGCGATGAACTACACAAGCCCTGAGAAGGGAAAGGCACAACTCTTCACGCAGGGAAGCCAGCACAGCACTGACACGGCTACTGCAAACAACAGGTAACAGCGGTTTATACGTAACCTGGTTCTTCCCTCACCTGTTTGTTACTTTATCGAGATTTGTATTGGCTCTTTGTGTTTATGTGTAAGAAAGAAAACTGAACGTTAAACAGGCTCTGCTTCAGCAGGGAATGGAAATTATAAACGAGTTCAGTTTGCTCCCAGGAACCAAAAGGAGTTGCTATTTCTTGGCTTCTAGCACCTATTTTTGAAAAGCATAACCAAAACATGAGAACATGGCTATTAAAATCACACGGCTTTAGTTAGAAGGGAGTTGCACAGCACGCTATGGATTACTCAGTTAAAAAAAAGTGTGTTCCTGACATTTTGCTAACACAGAGAACAGGCCACTTCAATTAAAAAAAAAAAAAAAGGAAAGCTACATTTGAAAACAAAACCAAAAAAAAAGGCCAGCTGTACATTCCTCGCTCACAAAACTCCCCAACGTACTCAGCTTTGAGACAGCCAAATAACTGCTGTACAGCTCGCTTTTCTCAAGTCACAGTTGAACAAAAAAACCCAAACTGCACTCAGCCCGGGCTGGCTAACTCCGAACCCAGCGCTCGTATGAATTTGGCATCTCTGCAAGAGCTGGTCTGGTGCTCACGGCATTTCTTCTCAGCCATCCCGAGACTGGCTAACGAAGCCCAGGTCTGATAGAGGCAGCACCTGAAATAACATGGATTAAGTTTGCTACTGTGCTTTGGCTGCAGGCCAACAAACCAACCCAACCCCCGTGCTACCCTTATATCCCCTCCACATATGCTCGTTCGTGTATAGGATATAGCTCTCTATATATTTAACAAATTAAAAAAAAAACCCAAAACACCCTACTGAAGATAGTGTAATTCTCTAAAACCCTAGAAATACTGTGTCCCCTTTGCAACTCCAAATTTTAAGGTGTGCGGTGGAGTAGACCATAGGGATATCAACAGTCTGGTTTCCCTGCCATTCCTAAATTCCTACCTCTTGGTGCTCAGAAGCCCTGAAGTGCCTTCCTGTGGCTCTGGACCCCGCGCCTTTCTAACACCCACGATCACTTTGTACCGACGCAGTTTTATAGTGATCCTCAAGTCACAGCACGAGTGCCTGAGGGACCTGGCAGCACACAGCAGCCCCCGTTTACACCACTGTGCCCCTGCCCTCACACACCATGCACCCCTCCACACCGTTACGCTAGCACTCCTGCCATGCCCTCCTGAAACGTTTCTGTCTCTGCAGCTGTACTTGAAGGAAGATGTTCGAGAAAACAACAAACAAGTTTTCGAGCCCGTATTTTAGACCTGAATTCACTTGTTTCCCTTTCCCACCATGACATGGCAAGGAGAATTTTTCTTTGAGGGAAAAAACCCCCAACCAACCAACTGAAAAAAAAAAAAAAAACCACACCCTTTCCCATCTTCCCTCTGCCATCCAAGTGATTTTGGTAGAGCAGGTGTCTGCCTGACAACGGTCATCCCCCCCCACCCCGACTGACGGGGACCTGCCTGCTGCCTCCCCGGGTCCCTGCCAAGGAGCTGCCATTCACTCTCATCCCGCTCTTGGGTTTCATCAGCTGGTTCAGTGACACACTGCTCTTCCCTGACACACACTTAAAGGCGATAGGGCATCCATTTTGACATCACCCTTGCTTGCTTCTCTCTTTTAGGCTTTCCAAACATCAGAATAAAAGGAATAATAAAGCCTGATATATAGTGTTTGCTAATTTAGGCATTTATCTTCCTATGCATCCTTCCCTCTCACCTGGCTGAGAAACCACAGAAAGGCTGGTTTGCCCCCCTCCCCGCTTGCTCACCCACTGAGCAGCCGCCTGCTGCACCCCCTCGTCCTCCATCCCGTCCTTGCCCTGCACGGGACCCACAGCCGCGAGAACGGACTCGTACAAGTGCTCTGCGTGGGCTTCTAGCTCTTCTGACTGCTTCGCAATCAAACCCAGTGTGTCCTTCAGAGCTGGAAAACAGAACGTATGATGGAGGTGGTAGTAACGTGCCAATTCAATGTCTGTAAGAGCGGTAAGAGAGAGTTCCGCTTGCCCAGACAGACTTTTGAAGGAAATCAAAGTGTTAGAAATCAATAGGCTGATCCTATCCAAGGTGTGATGCAGAGTTTGGAGGGGGTGGGAAGCGACCTAGGAGGCTCCAGGTTAAGTGTGAAGATACAGAAATAGGGGCTCCCAAAGGAAGCCTTTGGCACTGTGTAAGAAAGACGACTGAAGCCCCTTTGGTGACTGCAGACACAGCCCGCCCTTTAGAAATGCCTTGTGCAGGATGCACCAAATCACTGCAGCAACTGCCCCACACGTGCCATGACAGGCTGGGCTGTCCCCCCTCTCCAAACTGGCTGCCAACACCTGCTCCGGGACGTGCCGAGTACAAGCAGGCTGTCAAAATCACCTCCTCCTGCTCTGGACAAAGGCATCTCCTCCCAGCTGCAGGCTGGCAGCATCCCACAGCCCAGTGGGAGCTGCCCACGCTGCGGTTGAGATAAAAACCTAAGAAGGGACCCGTAAGGGGCAGAAACACACCCATCACCCATGCACGATGGATGGCACAGTGCAAGGCAAGGGGTCAAGGCGTGGTGCAGCTGAAAGCACTTGGGAGTAATCGCTTCAAACCTCCGAGTCACCTCACCTCCAAGTCTCCACCCAGCAACGGAGATGTAAAACCCTTTTGGGTCCCATACAGCTCCTGAATGGCAAACTCTGGTCACTGCTTCCCTGCTCGTGCACACCCGGGGCCAGGGATTTCAGAGGGGCAGAAGCTACAGCCAGCATCGCTGGCTGTGTCCACCACCAGCCATGCTCCTGCTCACCTGGTGAATTCGACGCCATGCAGTCGAGGAGAGCTTCTCCCCTCTCCAGCACACTCTCTGTCAGGCTCCGGTGGTCGGCCACGTCTTTCCTGAACTCCTGGGAAGCGAAGGAGAAGAGGAGCACTGCTTAGAAGGGGCTTTTGGAAGAGACACACGTGCAGCAGGTTGCCTGGGAAGCAGTTTCCCCAGAGCAGGTTCCCAGTGTTCCCAAATTTGGCTTGGTGCACCTGACTTACCCCGCATCACCCACCTGGACCACACCAGCAGTGTCTCGCTTTGTGCTGCCGGCTGCCTGCAGCACCAAAGAAGGGGGAAGACAAGCAGGCGGCAGTACCTACCAAGTAGCGGTGCAGTGATGCCTTCATGCTCTTGGCACCCGGCGAGGCTGGGACCCAGGTGTTGGTGGTGTCCACGACCGTGTACAGCCAACGAATTAGCTCTTCCAGCTGGCAGCAAAACATCTACTTAACAAAGCATAACAAAAGGGGTTACTTAGCTGTTTCTGCAACAAAGACAGGGCAGCAATAGGTGAGCCAGTGGTGTTTCAGAAAGCACCTGCTCCCTCCTGCTCTCCCGCTGTGGGGCTGGCAGCATTCGCCTCCCCTCAGCACACAAACATCCCTGAGCTTGGGAAACCAAGGGTTGACAGGAAAAAAAAAAAAATGCAAAGAGCAAAGTAAACCTCTAAAGACACCTGAAAACCACTGTGTGGCAAGAATTGAGGGTCACCATGACACAGCTGCTACAGAGAGGTGTTGGAAGCCAGTGGCACCCAGGCTGAAGGGAGAGGTTTGCCTCCACCAGCTGAAGAGACACCCGCCTCCTCGCCTGGGCCACACAGTTAATTTGCAGTTGCTTTTCCCCAAGGGTTCGTCTCGTTCAATTAAGTGCTTTCATGTATTTTTAAAGCGCCTCGGTAAGGGATTATTTTTGTAAGATGCTGCCTGAAGCCCAGGGGCCTCTGCTCTCACTGAAACCAGACTCCAGCCCTGCTCCTGCTCCTCAGGAGTCGGGGTTTTGCTATAAAGCTGAGCTGCTTCTCCCTGGCACCGCCATTTGGGGCAACAGATACATCCTAACACTGATTCTTTTTTAAATTGGCGGAGTTATTCTTTTTTAAATTGGCAGAGCTACACTGGTGTTTGCAGCTATGTGCACAATAATGATTACTCTCTTGCAAACAGCCCAGCACCACTTCCAAATTCAGCCTGTGGCTGGGGTGGAGAGGACGATGGAGGGCAAGGCGGGGAGCAGCCTCCTCTGGCCGGGGAGCACAGCACCGGTGGCAGGATGGTCATGAGGCATCACTTGCCTAAGTGGCTCTCGCATCTTCCCTGGTGCACGAGTACTGTAAGACGGGCGGGCGGGGGGAAGCAGAGTGCCGCATTTCCACCGAGTCTGGCCCTGTGATGCTGAGCCCCAGGAAAAGCGAGATGGGCTCTTGCTCTATCAGAAGAAATTATCTGCTTCGCTGAGCTCCCCTGCATAAATTACCAGCTGCCAGGCAGTAAACATCGTGCAGAAGGGGAAGCCTTAAATGTGCCATAAATACAGACACATTTTATCCAAGATCTTCCCATAATAAACTTTATTTCTCGTCTCAGCCTACCTTAACACACTGGGCAAGGGACTCGCTCTGCTGGCTCTTCTTCGCTTGCCCCTTGACCCGCAGTTCATTTAGGTATGTCCCGTTCAATGCGTCCCTGAGACTGGTCGGTAGATGAAGCGCCCGCAGAGGATCCCTATGGATCTGGCGATGCGATTCAGTGTTTTCCCAGCTGGGCTTTCGAGAGCTGCAGGGATGCCACAGCCCAGCATAATCCTCAGTATTCCCTCTTTCATCCTTGCTACCTGCTCCTCCAAAAGGAGCCAACTCAGACGAAAGGGGCTGCCTGCCATCACTGTGACGTGGAAGGTTGCGGTGGTCATGCCCAGGTGCCCTTATAGTTAAGGAAAGATCGGACAAAAACTGAGCCAGCCTTTCCAGCTCCCGCAGTCTCGGAGGCAGGGAGAGAAATTCCTCATCACCCTCCCACTCTTTCCTCAGGGGGAGCACTCGTGTTGTAGGTANCTAAGTGGCTCTTGCATCTTCCCTGGTGCACGAGTACTGTAAGACGGGCGGGCGGGGGGAAGCAGAGTGCCGCATTTCCACCGAGTCTGGCCCTGTGATGCTGAGCCCCAGGAAAAGCGAGATGGGCTCTTGCTCTATCAGAAGAAATTATCTGCTTCGCTGAGCTCCCCTGCATAAATTACCAGCTGCCAGGCAGTAAACATCGTGCAGAAGGGGAAGCCTTAAATGTGCCATAAATACAGACACATTTTATCCAAGATCTTCCCATAATAAACTTTATTTCTCGTCTCAGCCTACCTTAACACACTGGGCAAGGGACTCGCTCTGCTGGCTCTTCTTCGCTTGCCCCTTGACCCGCAGTTCATTTAGGTATGTCCCGTTCAATGCGTCCCTGAGACTGGTCGGTAGATGAAGCGCCCGCAGAGGATCCCTATGGATCTGGCGATGCGATTCAGTGTTTTCCCAGCTGGGCTTTCGAGAGCTGCAGGGATGCCACAGCCCAGCATAATCCTCAGTATTCCCTCTTTCATCCTTGCTACCTGCTCCTCCAAAAGGAGCCAACTCAGACGAAAGGGGCTGCCTGCCATCACTGTGACGTGGAAGGTTGCGGTGGTCATGCCCAGGTGCCCTTATAGTTAAGGAAAGATCGGACAAAAACTGAGCCAGCCTTTCCAGCTCCCGCAGTCTCGGAGGCAGGGAGAGAAATTCCTCATCACCCTCCCACTCTTTCCTCAGGGGGAGCACTCGTGTTGTAGGTAAAAAACTATTTGCGCTTTTCACGTGCCCTTTGTAGGTTGGACAGGGGGTCCCTGTGGTACAACAGCTTCTCCCATCCGCAGCAGGGCGGCCAGACGGACCCGGCCCAGCTGACTCCTTCGTTACATCCCTAGCAAAACCTCTAGAAGGGCGAGAGGAAGCACTCTTTGTGAAGGATGCTTTTGCGATAGGTAAAGGTTCATAGCACAAGCCAGCTCCTGAGCAGCCTCTTTTTCCAGGTCCTGGGGTGGAGAACCTCTCTGCAGAGGCCATGAACCTCTGACGTCCGTTTTCTCTGCTTCCCCGACCCTGCCCACCTCGGCCATAGATGCTGGTGGACCTTGACGTGCCCTCAGGCGAAACAGAAAAGCTGTCCAAACCTATTCCTGAGTCGTGTAGGAAAGGCTCCGGCATCTTTCCCAGCTTGTATCTTGGCTTCAAGGGATAAGCATAATCCAGCAAGTCCTCGTACTCTTTATTAGGGTTCCAGTGGGGCGAGCGACGGTCCGGAGACGGAGGTAATGAATCCGGTATGGCACATGCCCAGTAATCGGCTTGGTAGGACGACACCTCTCCGATGCGCTCCGCGGTGGCACGGTCATCGAGCAGAGGACTGAAGGGCTTGCACGCCTGTGGCGCCCTGCCTTCTGCCGCACCCCACTGACAGCGTGAGTCCCGGGAGGCGGTGGCCACAGGAGAAGGCATGTCCACGCTGGCTGGCAAGCTTCGGGACGGCTCTTTGGTGAGGCTGTTTTCTTCTGAAGACACAGTGGAGAAGCTCAATGCGGAGCGGCTCCGCAGGGCACTCTCGGGGCTGGGGGGGGTTTGGGGCCGCAGGAGCTCCAGGCTGGAGGAAAGTGGGGATTCAGCTCCCAGCCTTTGGCTCTGCCGGCTGGCACGGGCATCGTGGCAGCTGCCAGCAAAGATGCTCTCCTCTGCAGAGCTGCGCCGGCTGTGAGGGCTGGACGATGGCTCCCAACAGCCCGATACCTTCATCTGCTCAAGGACAGGGGGGAAAAAGGAAAGGGAGAGAGAGAAAAACACATAAAACGAAGCACAGCATCCGTACAAAAGGCCCCTTTGTGCCAGGACACGGAGATAAAAGCCCAGCCTTGGACCTGCCATGAGGAGAGGCTGGAAGGGGAACTCTGTTCTGTCTGCAAGACAGCACGCAGCTGCTTGGAGCCCGGAGTGGGGCCTGTTTTTAAGGAAAGGCATCCTGAGGGCTTGGGAAGCTGCACGAGTCATTTGGCAGCAAGAAGCACTTATTTAAGGAGCCCCGACCTGAGTGACTTTCCAGCTCCATGGTGGCAATACGGGAACAGAGGCAACGGCTCAGGTGTCGGAGCCCAAGCCCTTCCCCACCGCACGGCTTAGCCCGGGGCTGGCGTGGGCACACTCTGGCTGGAAGAGATGGAAAGCCCTTGCTAGGACAGCCCAGACAAACAAGTCCCCACCTCCCTGGGTAGCACCAGTGACCAAGCAACTGCGTCCGCTCATTGCCACGCTCTCTGTCCCTTGCGGGCAGGGCTTGGCTTCCTCTGCCCCTAAAAGCCGGTGCAGGCTGTCTGATAGCTCCAGGCAATCCATCTCCACCCCTGCGCAGTCCCACCTACCATCACCCTCGGCCTTCCTGCTCAGTGGGGCTTCAGAAAGTGATTTTCCCACATCCACAGCCATCGGGACAGAACTTCGCCCGCAAGATGACGACAAGCCTCGGTCTCTCTGAAATGCACAACACGCAGTAGTAGCAACTCACTGTTCCCACCTCGACTCTACGCCAAGTAAAGAAACAGAGTATCTCTGATAACGGAGAGCTTAAGCGTGTTCTGGCTCAGACCCGAAAACCATAAACTCACATCTCGGTGCGTCAAGTGGGACAGAGGAAAGAGCAAACCTTAGCGTCCCAGCAGTGTTTTCTGGTTTTGGGGACATGACACACAGGGAAAATCTAATTAAAGCTCTGGCCACGCTGAGAACAAACCTGTGCTTTGTACCTTGCTGGCACGGTGCAACCGTCTCCTGAATTAATGGCCAGTCTCACACACAGTTTGTGCACCGTGAGGCTACTGGGCCCAAACGAGACATCACTAACTCGGACGCAAAGCACCTGTTAGCGTGGCTGAGCCCTGAAGGCTGTTGGGGTGGAAAGCTGAGGGTTTTTTTAAGAGCCAAACTCAAAAGTTTGGAAGCCACCCAGAAGTGAGCAGCATATATCAAATATTTCAGGGGGAGGTAGGAGGCTGTAAAACCCCAACCTGGTGCTTAGCTCTGCAGCTTCTACCTCAATTCATCAAATTAACTCTTTCTGAAATTAATTAATGGAAATACTTGCTCAACCGATGACACATTTTCAAGCGTGCTGTACAGCCAAGCCCACCGCATCTTGCTGCAAACCCTTCTAATATGAGATATTATACTCGAAGCCTGAGCCCAGAGCGCTCCAGGCATGGAGATGCTCCGCCACCACCCTCTTGCTGCCCACGCTGGACTCGAGCGAGGAGCTGCAGCGGGACAACCGATAAGCCAATACAGCACATGGGAGGTCTTGTTTTGTGAACGTCAGCCAGAGCCGAGCGCCTCCACTTGTGTTCGCCAAGCTGGCAGGACTCAAAACCACTCTCAACACAAGGCACACCTCACAGGCTCCCCGCAGAGCACTGAAACCGGCTGCCTAAAACCCTGCACACAGGCTCTGCGCCGCTCAGTTGCGGGCGGGCATCCTCAGAGCCCCGGCAATTCCAAAGCCTCTTACAGCAACTCCAGCCCGAACCAGGGTGCTGGAATTAAGAAAACACTGGCAGAGTGGTTTTGCTGGTACTCACCCACCTAGTGCCAGGCTAGCGATGGAGAGGCCAGCCAAGGGAGCATCAACAGCAAACTCAACTTAAAAATAAATTAAATTTAAAAAAAAAAGAAGAGGAGGAAAGAAAGTATGCCCAAACAATACTTGGAAGTGGGAAACAAGTTGATACTCACACCCTCCATCAGCTCTTTTGTCACGATCTCATTTTATGATCCACCCCTCCAGCAACGGGGGTTTTCCCACATGCAGGAACAAAGAGTGGTGGCGGCACAATGCGACGGGTCTCCCGGGGAGACCAAATCCTGGACACAACCCGTGGCAGGCACCGCAGCTGCCTTCCCCCTCCCCGAGAGCCGGCAGCTCACGCAACTGCCAGGCAGCTATATTCAGCACGGCAGCAGCTGCGGAGAGGGCGAGTAAAGCCTGGGCCCTCCCAGCCCTCCACGCAAGCCATGTCCCTCCACCGACACCTGGACTCACCCACTTGATCGCTCTAGTTGCTATGAAAGACAACCCTATGCACATCATGTTATCCTAAAAATCGATGGTAGTGTGCTCTTTTTCCCCTCAAAAAGGTCGTATATCGAAACAAAAAGGCACGGTAATAAACCAAATTGATAAACCCACCCCTGCTAAATTCCCTACATATTATGCAAAAATATATCATTAAAATATACGTAAGCATATACCTCTCATTTAACAGAAGGTCAATTTCTGATGCCAACAAAAGAGTACCCCAAACCACTCATGACCCCACGTGCTTTTCACACACAGCGTGTGTGCAATTTCTCTAGGTACCCATCACACAGATTTTTAAGGCCAGAGGTCTTCGAGCCCCAGGAGGCAGCCCCCTGTTACCTGCCAGCCTGCACCGACTCCCATTCGGTCCCTCTCGATCAGTTTTGTTCAGCCAGGTGAGCAAGTATTAGCAAACTAAATGACAAAAGGTCAAATCCAACTTACAGGTGATTTAAATGAAAATCCCCTGAGACAGATTTGTTTATCGGCTTTGAAAGCCAGGGCCTTGGCTGCAAGGAGAAACCATGGTCACCAGTTGGATTCCTCCTCTTCCAACCAAAACCTCACGAGCAAAAAACTGCTGGGGTGACAAATCGCAAGGTACTGTGTATTAAATTCCAGGATCCACTTCTGAGCCACACAGCTGGCTTCAAATTCACCGTGTTGGGTGCAGGTGATTCAGCAGAGGACATCACCAGTTACCGCAACGCATCTCACCAGCTCTAATCCCGCCTTGCACGTACTGGCAGCGCTGTACATCCAAAAATGATCCAACAGATATAAAACTCAACAGAGAGAACGGCGCTGGGCACCCGCAGCTTAGGACACAAACACCTTGACAATCAGTTCTGTTGTCGGGTAGAGATTTAAAAAAATATATATAAAAGAAAGAAAGGCTTAATAAGGCATCAAAGCAGACTTTAAAGTTTTAAATTGAATGTGCAGTAATTAACAATCGGCCTCCGCACTGCTTTATTTTAAAGAAGATGCCACGTTAAATTCAAAGCCGTGTTGAACATCGCTATCTGCATCAGATTTAGCGGCTTGAGTCACGCATCACTCAGTCCAGAAAAAACAACTATAAAAACTTACATAAGCTTGACCTTAAATCTGAAAAGCATGTGTTAACCAAATTAAAAAAAAAAACAGGTCACAAGTCATCCGTTGTTTTGGTAATGCTATGCAGGAGCACAAAGCTTGAACTATTCAGAACTTTCAAGACTACTTGAGCTTATGGACGCAGCATGCGCTGATACACATTGCTATGATGCCATCAGTCTTTTAAAATAAAAAAGAGCAAGTGCTGGCTCACAGGTTCCTTAAATCTCCAGAAGCTAATTGGGAACTAAAGCGAAACGAGGAAACCTGCCAATACACAACGAGTGAGAGTAAATCTGCTTTTTTCAGAATTTGTAAGGATATTCCAAGGGCCACCAGAAAGTTTGCTGCATTTTCAAAAGCCTCTTAATTCAGGCAGCTAATTTCAATTAATTTCAGGGGGAGCTGGACACGCAACCACGCTTGGATGCAAACCAGATGGGGAAGTCGCACACACCTCGTACCCAGAACGATGAGGGAAAAAGTTGTATTTCAACACAGACTGAAAACGCAAACGCCGCAAAGCGCAAGTCTCAGCTACACGAGCATCTAGAAAATAAGGTTTCTCACCATTTTCCAACAAAAACGCAAAAATTCAGAAGTCAGGTTGCCGGTGGTGGGGACGCATCGCGATTAACCCTCACAGCGGGAAACAGCCAGCCCAAATCCTCACGCAGGACCGACACGGCTCCGAAGAGGGACGTACGACCACAGCTTCAGGCGTGGCGGAGACCTTCCACCGGCCTTAAAAACACGGGAAAGCGGCCAGAAATCCCCGCCGCACCCGAGCCCTCAATCGTCTCACCAGCAACGGGGCGGCGCAGGAACCGTACCCGCAACTGTTTTTTGAGATAACAGGTGAAGACAGTGGCCGTTTCATCCATTCCAACAGGGGAAGGTCCCACAGGGATCTCTCAGGAAAGCGATCCCCGAACTTTTCCGCGTCGTCAAAAGAACGCTGCCTGCCAAAGGGCTGCACGAAACCCAGCGGCCAAGGGCTCCGTCCCAGCGAGTGACGTCCCACCGCGTATCACTTGGCCGGTGGCCCAGCAAGGCCAGCTCACGCCGATCAGCTTCCGTCTCCCACCAGCTCTGGGTTTGCTGGGAAGGGGTTTTTTTTGCTGGTTTTGGCGGGGGGAGGGGGGAAACCAAACCGCACTGCTCTTCCCTTTCAGGCCTGCGAGATCTGAGGTTTGGGTTTTTTTTCCTCCTTTGCTTGCATGCTTTCTGCCCGAAAAGCCTTTCCGCAGCTGAAAAACCGGCAGATTAACCAAACCCCAAAAGAAATACTAAGGCACCAAAGCCGAGGAGGCACCGCACTCGGGGGGTGCCCTCAACTGCCGGACACACGGATGCAACGCGCCGCGGCTAACGGGGACGGGCTTCCAACGCGAAAGCCGCCCGCTTTCCCCTCCGCCGTCCCCCGGGACTCCCNCTTCTACGTCACAAGGGCGCCCTTGCGGCCCGGCAGCCAATGGGAGCGGAGCGTGGCGCTGGGCCCCGCGGCGCGGCCGTGACCCCCCGCCCCTCCGGCGCTGGGCGGGGCAGCGGCCTCCCCGCTCCGGGCCCCGCTGCCGGCCCTGGGCGAGCACGGGGTATACCAGTTCGCTGCCTGCCACCGGGGGATGTGAGGAGCCCCCCGGGACCGGCGGGCGCTGCCGTTGCTGGCGCAGCATCACCTCCGGTGCCCTTGAGGAGCTGGTTGNCCGCTCCGGGCCCCGCTGCCGGCCTTGGGCGAGCACGGGGTATACCAGTTCGCTGCCTGCCACCGGGGGATGTGAGGAGCCCCCCGGGACCGGCGGGCGCTGCCGTTGCTGGCGCAGCATCACCTCCGGTGCCCTTGAGGAGCTGGTTGCAACGTCAGGGTGTTTCCTTCGATCCTGTATATTGACCTTCCCGGGGCTGAGCCGCGCGCTGGCAGCCTCCGCCGTGCTCCAGGCCTTAGCACGCTGTTTCTGGGGTGGGAAGCCACCTGAAAACGGTTTTGTATCAGCAACGGCTGTACGCGTAATGGCAAATGGGTTTTGGCATCCTACAAACGCAACACAAAGGCCCTTCAAGAGGAGGTCACACGTAAATCACGGGGGCTGGCAGGGCCCTCTGGAGATCCCCCAGCCCAACCCCCTGCTAAAGCAGGTGCCCCCAGAGCAGGGTGCACAGGAACGCGTCCGGGCGGGTTTTGAATCTCTCCAGAGAAGGAGACTCCACAGCCTCCCTGGGCAGCCTGTGCCAGTGCTCTGTCACCCTCACAGTGAAGAAGTTCTTCCTCATGTTCAGGTGGAACTGCCTGTGCTCCAGTTTGTGCCCATTGCCCCTTGTCCTGTCGCTGGGCACCGCTGGAAAGAGTCTGGCACCATCCTCTGGACACCCGCCCTTTAGATACTGATAAACATTGATGAGATCCCCTCTCAGTCTTCTCCAGGCTAAACAGACCCAGGTCTCTCAGCTTTTCCTCATAGGAGAGATGCTCCAATCCCCTCATCATCTTCACTGCCCTCCACTGGACTCTCTCTAGTCGTTCCCCATCTCTCCCAAACTGGGGAGCCCGCTGCAAGACCTTCCTCCCTTGCAGCAGAGCTTGTCGGATGCCAGTCGTGCCCTGCTATTTGGGCAGATTTCTGGGTTGAGTCCTCATGGCACACATTGAAGCGGGATGCTGTGGGGTTTGTACCCAGCCGGTCCCTTCTCTGGTGGATGGAGCAGCCATATCCCAACACGTGCCCATGTCCCGTAGAACATACAAACCTTTCAACCTTTCCCCTTGCTTCTGTCTGTAGGCTGATTCTGGGTTTTGGCTGCATCATCTGCTCCTGGAGCTTATTTCTTAGATAATGCTGAGATTTCCTAGAGGTCAGTTAAAGCACTTTATGAACGACATTCCTGCCAGCTTTAGGCCATGAAAGACCAAAGAGATGTCTTGGGTTCACTCAGCAGGCTGGTGGCAGGGTGAGGGACACAAGATAGGTATTCCAAGTCCCTGGCTAGTGCTTTGATCTGCTGGTCACACTCCTCAGCCCCGCAGCATGCTCCAGCTCTACCCTCCATGTGCTATGGTCCAGATGTCCAGCTGCTATGACCAGGGTTTATTCTACTGACCTCAATGGAACCGGTCCCATTTACCATCCTGGAGGATCTTGCTTTTCCTCTCTAGAGAAGCAGAGTGGGAGTATCTTTTTCAGGGCTGCTTCAAAAAGCGGAGCTGTAACGCTGCGGTATAACATGGTATGGAGCTCTCAGAAGAACTCACAGCCAAGAAAAAGCCCACATCATCTCTGTTCCTGCGTAAGATTTCTATATCTAGGGTTTCTTTGACAAATGTTACAGCAGGTCTTCCAGAGGGCCGCACATCCCCCTGCCTCAGATGCAAGCTTTCGAGAGTTGGCTTTTTGTGGGAATTCGCACAGGCAAAGCCCTTGTGAAAGAAAAGTCCTTTAAAAATGTTGTTTATTACGTATTCTCCAGGGAGCCAGTTGCCTGCCAGCAGAGGCTGTGCTGATTTCAGGCGAGTCGAAAGGCTGAAGCAAACACGGATGGGTCATGATTCATACCCAGGCTCGGCTGTTTTTAGCTGATTTAAATTACTTGCAAGCTGCCAGACATTGTTCTCGGAGTTGAATAGTGCTCGGCTGCAGTCTTAGCTCCGGCAGGAAAGGTTCGCGTCCTGTTCCGCCTCCGATCAAACAAGTGCCAGGATGTCTATGAGAACAGCCAGAGCGCCACAAAATCTTTCCCCTCTCCTTGGGCTCACGCTGAGAGGGTGTCAACAAACAAGGCGGGGAATAAATTGGTGATCTAAAGGAGAGGTTAATTAAAAACTGCAGGGAAATGATACTGGTTTTCATCTGCTGACATCTGGCCCTCTTTGTTAGTAACTTTGCTGAAGAGAAACTAGTTTATTTGATCTATAATATAGGGTCAAGTCCAGCCAAACTACCACCCAACATCACTCATAGCTGGCAAGGACTAAGATGGGTGTTTTCTTGCTGATTTTAGACCTCAGGATTCTTTCAGATTTGTTTTTTTCATCAAGAACGTTCTCCAGCAAAAAGAAATTATGTCACCCAATCTGTGGATGACAGCACTTCAGCAGTAATCCCCGTATCTATGACATGAAGTAGAACTTGTTTAGGATGATCAGATTTGGAAGTGGTACATGTCTAGTATATGAGAAGCTGGGATATGAAGACTGCATTTTCTTCAAAAACTTCTACTTTCTTGGTAGAAATATCCATGGTTTTGTACAGAACCAGATCCGTCAGGAGCACCGGTTTTATGTATCCTGAGTTTAATATGCCCATAACCAATGATGCGCTGTTATCCAGAGTTTTCGACACATCAATTTGTAATTTCTTTCTACCTTGAACGGCCTCACACTACAAGCCAGATAGACAGTTAACACTCTGCGACGAAACCTGAAGCCTGGATGTGCACCATATGCTCTCATGTAGCATCTGCACTATCTTCGGCATCGGATTCCAGTCTCACAATACAAATGTTTGGGATGGATGNACGGTCTCACACTACAAGCCAGATAGATAGTTAACACTCTGCGACGAAACCTGAAGCCTGGATGTGCACCATATGCTCTCATGTAGCATCTGCACTATCTTCGGCATCGGATTCCAGTCTCACAATACAAATGTTTGGGATGGATGAGATGTCAGCAAATGCAGGGCTTGGACCTGACCTGTTTGTTCCCAGAGCATTGCTAGCAATATTAACAGGGCACTGCATAGAAAAGAAAAACTGGATGTAATCACTTTGCCATCTTTTGGCCAGCAGAACGGCATTATCTGTGGGGAGGATTTGCCGCATTAGGAAAATGATTCCATTTCTGAGGCTGTGCTTCAGACAGCCAGAAAGTTAATATGACGTGTGACCCATTAGTAGACCTGCCTATTTTCAGTGTTATCATCAAGGTGGGAAGGAGCTGCCACAAGCCTTCTTTGTTTCTGTTGGCTGCATCAAAGCGATTGACGTTATTCCTATCCTGTGTTAAAATTGCTGAGGCACTGATTTACGAAAATACCTATGTTGCAACCTGACAGCACTGCATTCCTCACTCCTTAAGGACAGGCTGGCTGGCAAACTCTCTCACCCGTGGTTCTGGGCAGGAGCCATCTTCGTACAAACTGCTCAGGACTCTGCTCGCCGTGTACTCGCTCTGCCTAACCCCTCTCTGAAAGGTGTTTGCGGGGACTGGTCCTTCACTTCTTGAGGCTAACAATCCTTTTCCACAGAGGTCAGGATTTCCACACCTTGGACCATTCCCCTTGTTCTCCTCTTGATTCTTACCTTTTGGGCCACGTTTCTTTGAAGCTCAATACCTAGGCCTGGTCCAAAACTCCAGTGTGGGTTTGGCTATGATTAGGCAAAACTGGTATGGTAGTCCAGGCTGTGTTCCTGTTTACACACTCTGGTATAGTATCTCCCTTATTCACAGCGCAGGGCATTTGACTAATGCTTCTGACTGCCCATAACTTCTGGATCCTGCCCCTTGATCTACTGTTTCCCACCAGTATTACTGCAGTTAATTACTCTCATCTGGACTAATTCTTTGCAGCCTCTGTTGCCCAGACCTCTCTTTTTTTCTGGTGTTGCTATGAATTTCAGCCCTGCGCTTTTCCATGTCCCCTGACCTTCTTCTCCAGGTGGGACCTGCAGATTTTTTCTCTAGTCCAACATTCGTGTCACTAATCAACTATTTACAGTCCTGGACCTACGGTAGGCCCCTGAGGAATCCAGTTGTTTAGCTGGACGGTCACTCTAGTAATGTCTAAATAAGCAGGTTCGAACTCAGCCACGTTAGCTTCTTTATTAAAGTCATGAGAAGACTCATCGAAAGCCTACAAACCTTCCCTCACTCTTCTAGATCATCATAGCTACTACTGCACTATTACTAAATATTTCCTAAAAAATGTAGCTGCTTCATTTTCTTCCTGATTTTGGAGAAGCGCCTGAAAACATGACTTAAGCACACCCAAGGCAGCTGACAAATGAAACATGTAAGGCAGGATTACTGAAGAACAGAGGAAAAGCTAGAGCGACTTCTACTTCAATGTCAACGTTGAAGTGCAGAGCAACGAACCCCAGTGCTAGCAGCTGGGCAATTTCTGTTCTTTCCCACTCGGTTGCTCAGCCGGACAGAGTGGCAGGATTTAGCCCCAGCAAAAGGTTAACGCAAATTGTACTTCTCCTTTCTGGCCACACGATGTACCCATCACACCACGAACAGCCTGGCCGGACTGCCAGCAGCAGGAGACCCAGCCACAAATGCAAGTGTTTCGCCTTTCCGTACTCCTCCAAAGCGTCTCCTTACCTCTGTCTGGGCCCCCTAAAACATCCACACAGCTGCAGATCAGGTCCCGTGGTGTAAAGAGAGATGAATGGGATGGAGTTGGTGTGGTCCAGATGCTTCGCCTTTCCTTGTGTTGGATGAAGGCAACACGTTGCTGTGAAATAAAAATAGGAGCCAGCTGGTCAAGAGGTGTTGGCAGCTTTTGATCAATGTGAATTATAATGGGCAATGAATAATTTGGATTGATTTTACTTTTTAAATGTGAGATTTTACTGCTGCTTTCAGTGGGGAACGTGAGGGATTTCTTTTTCATTCTAATTGCTGGGATGTCTTAGTCCTTTGTCATTTGTGTGTTGTCCTGAGCAGGACCGAGAAGCTCTTCAAAACCAGAGCTGGGATCTGCAGGAAACAGTCATCAGTGCAGAAATCTGTAAAAGAAATATTGGGACTGGAATGAATGAAAATTTCTTCATGTAAGCATCAGAAGAAATAGCAGAGCAGGGGATTTAAGAACAGCTTCTATTAATAACAAATGACACCATTCCCAGCAAAAAAATTGAGGCTGTGTTGTTTTTGTCAAGCCTAGAAGGTCTGCACACTGATAAGACCATAGCGCACACAACTCAGTCACGAAAGACCCTGCACTCTGATAACAGGAGGATGGCAGCGTATCACATCTCCTGTTCCTTCTCCTGGCAGCCTAGCAGGAAGAGAGACTGCAGCAAAGGACCACCACAAAAAAACCCCATCGATTCTTAACAATTATTAAAGAACTGTCCCAAAACTGGGAGGTTTAGTGAGGATTTGACAGCCATCATCCCTTGTTGTGCATGTTGCACGCAAGTGATCGGGGCCCGACCACTTGAAGAACCATGACTCATTGCTTGTGAGCTGAGGGAATGAACTCTATAAGAAAATGAGTGCGGGCAGGGAAAATCAGCTTAAAATATAATCAAACACCATAGTTCCCTTCTGTCAGCTCTATACTGAGTTTGGCCACACTGGTTTCCTACCTCAGCAAGAATGGCATTGTTGTAAGGATAAAGCCCAGTGCTTTCAGGATGCTCAGTAAATCAAATTACTCAAGACAATTAACGACGCAGTACCAGGGAAGTTTAATCTTAATGATTTGGCTGCTGTTGGTTGGAACCTACTCGGCTTGCGAGACTGGAGTTGTGAAGGTTTGTAGGCTTCCCTCAAACTTTAGTAGCTGTAGGCATGCCATCTAATTATACTCTAGCACACCACAATGAAGAGAATCCAGAGCTGCCTGATTGTGTACATGTTCTGGCGACACAGTAATTACAGCAATTTACATTGCATTGCTGATCACTATCCTGCGGAGAGGGTGAAGTCCTGTTACCCAAGCCTGTGGCGTGGCTTTGCGTTGCGTCTCTGGTCCTAGGTTTCAGAGCCAGTTTGTAATTTGCCTGGTCCCTGGTACATATTTTGGCAAACCCAACCCTTACTATCATGAGGATAACTTTCAAAACATGGAAATAAATTCCAGCTGCTACCCTACTTGCCCAGTCTAAAACCACAGCTATCTTCCGTAGCATGATGCCTCGACTCTGAGATCCAAGATGCAAGAATTTGCAAGAACAGCAAGCTAGCTGTAAGCTTGCCAAGCCATTTTCATGCACATCACAGCTCACGAGACGCCGGAGAGGTACAACGTACTTGTATGTCTGACTGGATGCTCATAATGGGAAGATAGCAGAGATTTTATTTTCAATGAGCTAACATCAATCTACATATTTGGAAGATGACCTGTTAGCACAGCTATACGA
This sequence comes from Steatornis caripensis, assembly GCA_013398225.1. NCBI lineage: Eukaryota > Metazoa > Chordata > Aves > Caprimulgiformes > Steatornithidae > Steatornis > Steatornis caripensis. The sequence continues at coordinate 55,840 of VZSC01012451.1, forward strand.
CACAACCTGTTCGACCCAAACCATTCATTTCACAACAGAACGAAATGGTGCTGTCTTCCGTTTAACTAACTCACAAAGCACTTCCCTATAATTATATCTATCTTTATCAGACAAACTGGGGATTAAAAAAAAAAAAGGACTAATCTGCTCCTTGGCCATAATTGGATTTCCTCTGCAAATATTAAGTTATAGCAATAGCAGCAGATTTTCTTAGAAACTTATTTTTAAATGCTTTTCTTGGTGTGAACTAGACAAATGTGTGTTGCCTGCCTAGAGCTTTTTAGAAGGAAGAAGTGGGGAGCATTTTCCCCAAAACTCTCTTCATCTTAAAAAAATATTAAATTATTAATAAATTGGAAAGCATGTGGCCAGATTGGTAGGTGGTGATAGAAAAACAGAATAAAGGAATTGAACTTTAATTACAACTTCTGCCAAATTTTACCTCTTTTTTGAAATATCGTAAGAAACTTTATCTATAGTAATGCCTAGCAAGTTCTAATAAAGTGTGGCTTGAGTCAGCTGGGACTCAGTCATTGAAGACAAGCAATGATTCCTCGTTTTTCCACGGGTCTCGCAAAGCTCCATGTTCCAATGGCGAGGCACTACAGCTCTGACAACCACCACTTACCTCAGAAGATTTCAGAAAACCTGCTTGTTTTAGGCAGCAGCCGTCTCTGTACCCAAAGCTGGCACTGGAATGGCTAGGGGCTAAGGTGCCGAGAGGACTTCTCTATTAGCTTGCTGGTCTGGTGTTCCTCCAGGTATCTCCTTGGGATTTCAGCTAGGGAAGCAAGAAGACAAAGACACAACCATGGGCTCAGAGAAGATTTTGGGAAACCACCACACTGATGGTTTCATAAAATTCACATACTAAGACACAATACCAGTCTTAATTTCTAAGTCATACACAGGCAGGTCCCTGTAATTATGTTTCTGTCTTTTGGTGCTTGCAATTCTTGCAAATTTTGCACCCTTGCTTATTAGTTCTGAGACCGGAATTTAATGCTTGAAGCTAACCAAACCACACATATAGTAGGTTTTTTTCCAGGATTTGTGATATTCTGCATTGTGCATTTCAAAATATAATCATCTACCCTATGGAAATGTATGAGCTTTTAATGGAAAAGCTGTATCAAAACAACTTTGATAGCAAACCCAGGCCCTCAATTCCGGAATTAGCACACTGCTCAGACTGACTGTGTGTGTCAAATGCAAAATTACCCTAAACTTAACAGTCCAGTTGCCTACTGCAAAGGATCTGCTGGATTGTTTCTCCCACTCCTCAATCCTCCTCCAGGGAACAAAGTCTGTTTGCTTGGCAGAATAGGCAGCAGGTCTGTCTGTCAGCCCTTGTACTCCACTATGGCACACATCAATAAAAAATACCTCCTAATCTGGGCTCTCCCAAAGCCCTTCAGAGCTGAGTACCTCTGCAGAGGGCTTGGAGAAGTGCTACCCTGCGTAGGCTTGCCCTGGGGGCTTAAACGGAGTGATGTGCTGATAATCAGTGATGCAGGCAAAGGGCACAGTCTGGGGAAGTGGACCTGAATACTAAGTCACACAATTCTTATTCAGGGGCATTTCCAAAGGAGTCTCAGAGAGCTTGCCAGCTGCTTAGGCAAGGCTGATCCAGCTTAAAGGCCAGGTCTTGTCCAAACAAAGATGGAAACGTGAATTCTGTTTGAGGTGATTTTTATTTCAGATTGAGAAGCTACACAAAGAGAGAACAAATATACATTGCCATGAGAGAAGGGAAAAAAAGAGAGCACATCCTATTGTGTCACCCTCCTAATGCAACAAACCATCTCAACCTGAGCCACAGGACTGTTTTCTCCACAGGGAGAGTTTTTACGCTGAAGGCTGCGCTACACAGTAAACATCTGTAGTATCTACCCCAGGGTCGCACACTCCCAGACACAGCAACGTGGTCTTTTTTTGCGCATGTGCACGTACGTCTGTTCTTGGTAGATAATAAAAACGCTGATACAGAGTCACATGGATCAAATCCATAGCTTTAAAGCAGGAACAGTTACAGATGTTCACAAGAATCAACACACCCATATGGCACACGTACTTACTCAATGGAGTAGTTACTCTAAGCATTAGGTTTTATCTGAAGGCAGATACCTTTGTGTCAGTGATACTGGATTGTACTGGAGCAGACGGCAGTGAATTTCAGAGTTCATCTGTCATTTTATTAAAGTAATTAATCAAATGGTTTAGCATATAAAAATACAAGAATCCTCCCTCCTAATTAGAGTAATTTGTGTTCACGTAGAAATAAAAGCACACACACACATCAGAGGCAGGACTGCTGACAGCTTACAGGGTAAAGAAAATAACTTTCCCCATCCCACACCAGGACATCATGTTCTCCCTCCTGTCTCCGGGGATAATGGAGTCTCTCACCTTTGGTGCACAGTTATGGTCAAAAGCCAAACAGCAACTCGGAATTTGTCCTGAAAGGAACCAGGACAAGGGACTTTGAAGGATAGTAAGGCAGATTGTGTACCTCTGCTGCAGAGACTCCTCATGCCTTAGGGGTGGTCCTGCTGTCCCTGAACCTAGAGGGATTAATTAAACATCTAATCAAAATCTTCACCCTCACAAAGCAGGGAGTGTGTCAGTCTCAGTTTGCCATAAAGAAAAAGTAACTCAGAAAAAGAGGCTCATCTCCCGTTAGCAAAGGTACACTCAGCTATCTGTAGTGCTACGCATGGTCTCCATCCTGTACAGCACGTGCCTTGCGGATGACCTTACAAAAGTGTAGCCAGGATAGTGACAGAGCAAGACTAAATTCTTAACAGACTGCAATATCCAGGGATGGCAAACACATTACCTCCACAGTGGTCCTCAGGGAAGTAATGTCAACAGAGCATCTACTGTGGGCCAGAGCAGGGAGGCAGCCAGGGCTGGGCTAGCTTGGTCAAAATTATTTGACTTAAGTGTAAAATGTCACTGAAGTATTGCCTTAATGAAGTAGGGTTTTCTTCAGCCCAGCCCCTCCTCCGAAGCTGAAGCTACGTCTTCATCCCCTCATAACACGATGTGAGACAGTCTATATCCTCACATGGGACTAGAATATCCTAGGCTATCTTTATGTTTCATCTATGTACTACAGGAGCCTGGTCCTGCTGTGGTCTGGACAGACTCTAAGGACCACAGCAGACTCTGCAAAAGGGATACAGAGAAGGAAAACCGATCAAAAAATGAGAAAGCTTTGTATCTGCATCAACACTGACCATGTAGAAAACACGTTTCTTGTGGGAGGCACCATAAGAACACCATGAGCACATAAAATGCCTCTAGTTATAGCCAACACATTTTTAAAGTGTTCCTTTACTGCTGCTTTACTGAACATGATTATCTTAAAGAGGACCAGACCAAACCCCTACGCTGCTAAGGAGGTATCATGTCCGTCAGAAGTCCACAAGCCACTGAAAGCTCAGGAAATTGAGATAGACATTGAGATAGAATTTGATAAGTAACTATACCGTGAGCTCTTCAATGAAAATGAGATTTTCTTTTTTTATTAAAAAAATCCATCCTAGAGGGAAGGTAACTTTTCTGCTTCCACACTTCTCCCCTTCTACTCCTCCAAAAAGAGATGTGATCATCCTGCACTAACTTGCTATTAATACTCTGGTATCAATACTCAAATATATTTATAAACCCTCAGAAGTTAATTTTGTTTAGGTAGGTGATAGTTGTTAGCTAACAATGAACTTGGCTTTGGGATTCAAGGTCTGCTCCTAGCCTGGCTTATTCATTCTTTGTATGACTCGAGAAAGCGTTCTTTCACCTTTTTCTATGTGCTTTCATTCTGCAGCTGTGAAATGGTGCCTGCTGGTCACAAATGCCTGTAAAGACCTCATGTGGAGAATGAATACCGTGTTAACATTAACTTCCCAAGCCGGTGCTCAGATACGAAGACAGAGAGCTACGGGAGCCAAATAAGGCTCTTGATAGCTTCTCGTCAGACTTAAAATATTCAGTGGCAACTGTCTCAATGTGTTGCCCAATGTCTGGAAAAAGTTTCAGATCATTTGTCATACCCTTTTCCCTCCTCCCTGAAACTGAAGCAGCCAGTGAACATGGCTTTCATTAATATGCTCACAGAGATAACAAGGTTGTCTTTGTCCTTGGAGAATAATGGCTACCATGCACTTATCTGAGGAGCATTTGTCCTAGCTATCCTGCAAGGAGGAATGTGGGTCAATCTCTGATCCAGAACTGTACCGTTATTTCTCTGTGGTCATGGCTAGCAGCCAGCAGCAGCTTATCAGAGCTCCATGCTGGCATGCTGCATGCTTCGTTGTTGCTCAGTGACGGTGCACTTCAGAAACATCAGCGCTTGGCATCTGCCTCTCACTGCAAATCCCATCCAGTCAGCATGCAGGGATTCACATCGTCTCTGCTACATGCCGGGCAAACGCCTCCAGTCTTTTTGACGCTATCGGTGTCAAAACGCCAAGGAAAAGATACTTTCTTCAGTGCTTCTTTATCCACTTGGTTACCCTGTCCTCTGTGATGCTCCTCCTGCAACCCTCCAGCTCTTCCTTCTTTTCTCCACCTTTTTGCCCATACTGCCAAGACAACTTGTTTCTTTTAGTTAAAAAGCTCTTTCTTCCATTGAAACTAGACAGAAATGAAGGTGTCAAGGCTCCTAATTTAGATGCTGGACCCACAGGGAGGTCTGTTATTTTACCTGAACCTAAGCTTTCAGGGCATCCTGGGTCATGACGCAAGGAGGCAGATACGACACTGTGCCTCCTTGACTAAATCACATCCACTTTTTGAAATGCAACTCACACTGACACTAGCTCCCCTGCTTCCCCCGAGTTAGCCCAGCAAATGCATACACTGGATCCCCTTTCCATCACACAGTCATTCATGCTCTAGTACAATGCAACTCTGACTTCACGATGCATGCATTAATTACTTGATTCCTTTCATATTTTTTAAAAGTTCATTTAAACTTATTTAAGATTTAGTGCTCTGCATCTTTAGGAGTGCTTTCCAAACACTGTGACACACTATCCTCCACGCTATTGCCTCTGAGAGACAGGTACATATCTGTAAACTTAATTTACAGAAAAGGAAGCATAGGCAGAGGATTTATGCGACCCGCCTAATCCTGTGCCGCTCATCAGTCACAGGATCAGTCATTATAGGCAGGTCTGTGAGTGATTATGAACTCCCATGGCCCAGTTAAAATCAATTAAGACGTGACATTTTTCCTTTGGTGAGAGTGTCTTTTGGTCATTTGACTTCCTACCTGAGGCCCATTGCTCAAAGCCTGTGGGAGAGTCGGGATTAAAAACTATGATTTCCAACAGGAGGATGCTTTCCAGTGGCTGCAGAAATGTGCTGTGCTAGCAGAGGACCAGAGTGAAGATTCAGCCCCAATTGTTGACCAACACTGCAAATCTTTGCAGAAAGAGGTAGTGGGTTTGTACATTTTGCAAGCTCTCGAGGACATAACCTACAACATATGGCAGGGTGGTCAGTCACAACAATACCAGGGCCTTTGACCTGACTGAAAGAGAAACTGCCTAAATGTCTCAGTTTTCAATATTCCTGCTCTAAAAAATGGAGGAACCACAGAAGAACACGTCCAAGAATGGTGACACTGGGTCTTGTCCATCTCTGGCACTGGCCACAGCAAATGTCCAGGGAAGAGTATAGGAACGGAGCAAGCACATATGAAACCTTCCCGCCCCTCATGCTGTCCCGCTAACCTCTCAGCACCTCCAGCTCAGGGCATTGCCTCTTCAGGCAGTAATGGGGCTGCCCAGAAAAGACAGAGCAGAGGTTGTTTCATGAACTGATTTGGTACTTTGGCTGGCTCCACATTTCTGTTCTGTTCGAAGGACACAGTCCTGTTTGTCACATCACAGCAGGGGAAGCCCTGGATTTGGTCCTAGTCTGTTTTCAACACAAAAGCCATCCTGATTGCAAGAGCCATCCCCAGAAGGGTTTAAAGTCCTTTGCAATTACTGAATCTTGTAGTGCAATTACTAGCACACCAACGAAGACTCGGCCAAAGCTCAGTTCCTGGGAATAATGGGTCTACTGAAAATATCCTAATAGCAGCCAAGTGCTGGCACCCTCCATCGCTCACTACAGCTTTTCAGGCATCCATAGCCACATCTCAAAACATAGAACAAGAACATTTTTCAGGATGAGAGACAGTTACTGCTCCACACTCTCAGAGCAACTCGTTAAATTACTAAGTCTCACAAGCCTCTGGTGAGTTAAGGACAGGAGCAAGGCAGAATGCAAACTACTTTCCCAAGGACCAGCTGGAACCCTCAAAACTTTGTCCACTCTCCCATTTATACCCGAGCCACTGATACATAAAACCAGCACAGGGCATTCCAGGAAACGCGATGAGATCAGGCAGTGACGGATAAAGCATGGAGTGGAAAGCCAAACCTGGAGAAGACGACATAAAAGATGGTCCAAAATGGTCAAAGAAACTTCACTGAAAAGAGAAGGTAAAAGTGAAAGAATAAAAGGCATCAGAGACAAAATGGGATTGCATATGCCACAGGCTTGCAGGCTCTTTCTCTTCTGTATTCCCCAATCTTTCTCCCCAAAAGCAATCGCTGTACTAGAGGGTAGGACATGAGCTGTTTGCAACCTGCTTTCCTAAGGAGAGAATTTGTACCTAAAAAAAAAAAGACTAAAACCAAAAAGAAAAATAGCATTTTCTAGATGAAATTTATTTCCTCCTGAAACAAAAAGGAACTGACTAAAGGTTTCCAATTTACAGTCATGTTGGGAGAACATAAACATATGTCTGCTCAAGAGACATTGGAGTTAAGTACAACACCAGCACCAGATTCGCGGAGTGCCTGGGTGAGAGCAGAGCAGGTACTACCAGCTGCACCTGCACTGCTGCTGAGCACCTTCTCAGCTCATAGCCCTTGGAGCGAGGCTGCACAGCGACCTGAAATAGGAAGCTCCCAGTGTAACACATTGCACTGCAAGTCAAGGACAGCATCTAAAATAAAACGCACATCCTTCAACAGCCCTTTCATTTTTCTCCCAGTGGTCTTTCTTACCTGTAGACCTTGACCGCTTGAAGCAAATGGCAAATCTTCTGTCTTATGGGGTTTTCGATCAAGATTTGTGTTGTTACAAGGGCAGTTGTGGGAATGTGCCAAATTTTTTACAGTCCAAGAGAGGGTAATATTGGATCTTTTACGTTTGTACCTTAAGAAAAAAAATCTGAAGCCAAGTGGAAAGACTTAGAAGATGTGGCATGGCCATGGTGAGGAACCAGGACCTTACAGAAAAACAAGAAATGTAATTTCTGACACAGATGATACACAAAAGACCAAGATGATATTCTGACAAGCAGTAGTTACCCAGCATTCCTGCTTCCATGGAAAACACTCTGGGATCCCTCTTGCTGTGCACGAACAACAAACTGACACCTTTCTAAGTCTAAAGCAGGGCTTCTGTGAGAATACAGATTTCTGGCAGGTTAAGACCCGAATACTCATGGTTTATACAAATCCTATGGCACCTGTTTCCAGGAGCAGGAGTGTTAAGATTTCCTTGGTTAAATTCCTGCTATGAAAATGATTTCACCTCCTTAAATCTGACTGCTCTAACAAGCTTTACATGGGACTAGACATTCACTTTGATGCAAAACATGGCAATCCACTAGTCGGGGCTGGGAGAAGCATTCTTCAGCAAGGACAGTGAGCTTCTGCGTTGCCATTGGAAAATACTGGGAAGGCTCTGAGGCATTGGCTTTAATTTACCATTTCCTGGGACCTACTGTCAGAAAGAATGTGCAACAGCCTATGGCATGCTGCTACAAGGATGTGGCGCAATCAAGCTGCAGCACCACAGGGAAGAATCAATACAGCAATGGCAAGGTGCTGCCCACAAGGAAGCCCAGCCTTTGGACTCCCCTAGGTGAGTACTTTTACCTGTGGGCAGCAACAGCTTTGCAGTGAAAAAAATAAAAATTGAGAAATGTTCTAGTCTGAAATGGTGCTGTGTTGCTTCATGGGAATTGTCATTTGAGTGCTGGCTGCTCTCATGTCCTGATTCCAGCTGCACGGTGTCATGGTGAAGGAGAACATCAGAGAGGCTAAACGTCTGACAGGGGATAAAATGCAACTACAGAACCCAGCCCAGAAGGACCCATCATGATTTTCAGCTTCCTTGGTCTAGAATGAAAGTATCTGGGGTTCTGCTGCATTCAGATTTTTCAAAGAAATACTTAGACTTGATTTAAAAAAAAAAAGTAGTTTTCTTGAGAACCATTTCTTCAAATGTCCAACATTTTTCAAAACACCTCTTATTTGTTGACTTTCATTGTCAGGTACAAAGTGCGCTTTTGGTTTCCTGAGTTGAAAGGAGTTAGGACAATTCTAATGGGAGGAAATGCAAAGTCTCAGTGGGTCTTGATCTGCTAGAAATGAAATAATAAATACTGGCAAAGGATGTCCCTAGAGAATGGTGTTTGTCCCTTCCATTTTGAGTATGAGCCAAGGAATGATCAAATTTTGTAGATGTGGCTATAAACAAACTGGTTAAAAAGAAACTCCACCTGCAGTTTCTCAGTGGGCTGACTAATCCTTTCCTACTTCGATTGTTTGCATAGCCCTGCCGCCCATGATTAAACAGCTAGCAATGACGCACTCACTGTGTTTTCCCTCAGAGGTAGCCACATATCATTCTGAGTGTCTTTTTGCAAAATTCGTTGTGTCCCTTTACCAGGAAGGATGCTTTGCTGCTATGAAAGGCTGCTGCTGCTATGAAATTGGAGCTGCCTCTTCCTAGTGCTGTGAATATAAACATCAGCAACTGGATATCTCTCCAAGATAGCTTCCTCTGAAGCAAGAGAGGAGAAAGAAAAAGGGAGACCTAGCATTACTTTATATCAAAGCTAAGTGTAAATATATATTGCTGAATTAACAGTGTGGAGACTGACCATACGCAATCATCTTGCTAAAGTAGCTAAGGGAAAGTGTCACAAGCCCAGGCAAATCTTGGCATTATGCACAGCCATATATTTTGTAACTATTTGCTGTCCAAAACGCCAATATAAATCAATAGGATCTTTGCAATGAGTTTGCCGGACTTTGTTCAAGTTTGGGGTGCAAATTCAGGAAGTGTATTGTAAAGGAAAAAAAGTGGAATCAGAATCCAGAAGCATTTGGCTCAGCCTCAAGCAAAGGTTACCATCTGACACTAAGTAGTACCCTGGCCCAGCACCACCCAGAATTATTAAATGTAAGCTGCTGCCGGAAGGAAATTTATAGCAGGACCAAACTCCTAGCAGGAACAGGTATACAGCTGTCCCAACACACAGAGATCACTGAATTACAGTGCCAAATTTCCCCTTTCAAGCCAACACTCAGGCTTGCCTGTCGTCAGTTCCCACATGATGTGTGTTCAGATTTTTTCTTCCCCTGTTCAGTTTTGCTGAAAGAGGGACATGACTTAAATTGTTTGGACTGATCCATTAAATAAACATGAGCAGGACATGGAGTGCTAGCAAAGGAGCATGTGTGTTTTCATACGGGAAACTGACTTCTTGATGTTGTCACAGGCAAGCCTCTTTCAAACATATTTATGCTGGAACAGACTCTACCTTTTTTTCAGCCCCAGAGGGATTACTTTAACAAAATTTCTGTTTCCTCTATATTTTTTCCTTAACAGCTTGGTTAGAGGAAAGGAGAAAACCAGTCCTTGATCTGCATGAAGATCTCCTGTTTGGTCCCAAAGTTTGGGAGTTACTCACCAAAAGGCAGGAAAGCTGCTATGAGCTGCAATGCAGTGGGGGAATGGAACAAGGGTCAGACCCCTAATAAGCTATTAATTCAGATACAAACCAAAAAATTAAAAAAAAAAGAAAAAGAAAAAGCTAGTTTCCAGGATATATTTGATGTTTTTAAGGGATGAGAGAACAGGAGAGGAAGGGGAGCAGGAGAAAAATGTTGCTTCATATTGTGTCTGTAATGGTCGGTAAGCATTTCCAGGACAGAAACTAAATTTAAGCAACATTTTTACCCACTCTGGAGTTTCTAGACTGCATCTCAACTTGAACAGCAGCACAATAAGCTTACTAATTTTTCCCTACAATAAGCACATACTGGGTTTGTCTGTTTTCCCCATCTCCAATCCATGTGAGTCTTTACTAACAGAAGTCTTGTTAAACCAGAAGTCTCAATGGCATTGTTTTCTCATACATGTTTATATGTGTGCACGTGCAACACATACATGTATACGTATGAATCATCAAAATCCTATTATAAAATGAGTGTTCTTTCTCAACACCCCTTCTCTGCCCACCCCACCTCCCTCCCCTTCCCCAGACCAGCATATTTCAAAACAGACTTGGAACTGAAAACTTCCAAGAGCCATCCAGCCCTTGTTAGCACTGCAAACGTCTAGGTGCGTTAACAAGTCCCCGGTCCACCTCTAGGATGCGTGTTGACAAACGGCCTCTAGTTCACAATACTGATTCCTTGGACTCAGGGTCTGCTGTACTGGTTGTGTTGGAGACTTGTTTTTTGTGGGTTACCAAAGGCGATGTTTCCCCTTCAGACTTGCTGTTAGCGATTGCCTCTACGTTGACTTCCTTTAGCTCCTGCTCCTTTTCTTTCTTTTCTTTTTCGTTCAGGTAATTAAGGATGCCTGCTCCTAGGGCATCCCCTTCCACATTCACAACTGTGGTGGTTCGGTCCCTGGTTAAGATCAGAAACAAAAAAACAAAGGAGCAGGCTTTTAGCTTGAGAGAGTTACAACACAATAAGGGGAACTGATTCACCCCTGCTGATCCACTAGCATCTAGTGGAGCTAGACAAGGGAGATGTTGTTACCGTAGGTATTTTCTACAGAACTATCATCACCATTTCAGAATTAAAAACGTGCATCAGAGCTGGTTAAGGTCGGCCCAACCGTTACTATCAGCTGGTTCTGGTCTCTTGGCGGGCTGCAGCAATGGTACTGCTTTTTCTCACGCATCCTTCTTCTCCCAGCCCACCTCCTGCTTCCCCAGGACAGCACCTTTCAAACGCAAGTTCAGAGCAGGAACTTAGTTTGCATTTATCCAGAAGGTGACTCAGAGCACCCAGCTCTCTTTTTTAACTATAGAGGCTCATATCTTAACCCAAACACCTGCTTAAGGGGTCCTTCCAAAAGCAGGCAGAATGACTGCGTTCTCTGGATTTCTTGCTAGTAACACCTGTCCTAATCTTTGGTCCTACAACTCAAAACTACTGTGTCCCAGGATCTAACGGAGAAGNTGGGCTGCAGCAATGGTACTGCTTTTTCTCACGCGTCCTTCTTCTCCCAGCCCACCTCCTCCTTCCCCAGGACAGCACCTTTCAAACGCAAGTTCAGAGCAGGAACTTAGTTTGCATTTATCCAGAAGGTGACTCAGAGCACCCAGCTCTCTTTTTTAACTATAGAGGCTCATATCTTAACCCAAACACCTGCTTAAGGGGTCCTTCCAAAAGCAGGCAGAATGACTGCGTTCTCTGGATTTCTTGCTAGTAACACCTGTCCTAATCTTTGGTCCTACAACTCAAAACTACTGTGTCCCAGGATCTAACGGAGAAGATTTATGGCTTATAAAGACAAACAATTTCTTCACGTGCCTTTTGAGACTTCCATTAGTCATTTGGCAGCCTAACTTCAACTTGTGCTCAACTTGTAACTGCGGTCCTCTCTGGTAATTAAACGGCTGGCATTAAACAAGACATGGGACTCTTTCCGCCCTCCCTCCTTCCCCTTTTTGTTACCACAAGGCTGAGTTCCTGAACTAGAAAACAGCGCTGACCACAGAGGGATGCTACATATTTTGAAACAAAGGCAGCCAGCACGACATAGGCTGAGGGCAGCCCAGAGAGCAAATAAGGGCAAGCTTTCCACTCTTGACTCCAAGCACTTGCAAGTACAGCTTGTTGAATGCACAGCTACTACTGTAATCCCTTAGGAAGACAGGATACAAAGGGCTAGCCAATGCTTTGCCCATCTCTCCTGTTCTTTGGAGGTGTCTGATGCCAAAAAGGTTACAGCAAGAAAGAGTTCGATGGCCCTAATGAAGCCATAGGAATATAATCATGCTCCACAGACATATGCGGTGTAGGAAGGGAAGGAGGTAATACAGCTGCCTCCCTCCCCAGCCTCCGCAATTCAAAACTGTCCTTAAGCATCCTAATTCCCACATCTGTTGTGGAAGTACACCATCTATATAGAGAGGCTGGTGATTCCAAAAAGCAAAGCAGAGGGATTATGTACAGTCTAAACCAGGAACTGCCCAGAAACCTGTCAACTGGAAAAAAAAAACCCCAATGGGATTCAGATCGCTTGACCCATACTGACCAGTGATTTCAGCCCACTACCCAACTTCAACCAGATGTCTGGAAAGCAGATTGTGCTTTTAAATTATCATATCATGCTTACTTCACTAGCATTTAAACTCTTAAGCATGCTGTAATTCATGAGTGCTCAGATGCTTGTTTGAGGAAAAGCAGAGGCGCTCTTTTCCAAAGGGCTCATCCAAGCTGTAAGAAATCATCTGCACGTGGCATTTACACTTATCATGCACTTGTGGCTGGGTCCCCAATACTTAGAGCAAAACAAATTTTCTAGGCTTCCCTTAATCTAATTTAGGTAGTACAGAAGGTGAATTTAGGCCTTAACGAGGACATAACTATGCTAAGTGTTGAGGTAAACTTTTGCAAACAGAGCTGGGCAAGGAGATTCTCTCTCATGTTTCAAGGAGGATGAATCTTGGGAAGAAGAGGAGTTGAGGAAAGGCCTGACCTTTCAGCTCTTTCCCAAAAGATGGAAAGGTGGTAATACTGTGCACTAAACTTGTGACTCCCAGCAGCATGTTCCAGCTGTGCACCGCCCTCAGCTGTGATGAGTGGCCACAAACCCTCTGTGTCCCTGCCCTACCAATGGACGGCACCTCTCTGTAGCACTTTGTGTTGGTGCTTTGGCTAGTCCTGAACTGTAAAAATAGTTCAAATAGCTGGCAACAGCTTCTGATGGAGACTGCTTCACACATGGGACCAAGAAATCTTTCCACCACTATTCAGACTCTATTTCCTTTTTCCTCCTTACCTCCTAGTGTCAAACTAACTTCCAGCACTATCAACACCTTCTGGAACAAACTTTTAGTAATCCTTCTAAAGGGAATTGAAACCAGGAAGAAATACGTTTCAATAAAGGCTGAGTAAAAAAGCTGAAGAGGAATTTTAGCATCCTAACTGCTTTAATTGAGAAGGGACCACCTTTTCCATTACCTGTCAAGAGTCACCTGTCCCGTAGGCAGCCACACCTTGTACAGTTTTATTTTATACTACACTACTTTGACTACCCTGCCACGTGTTTCCAGCTGAATGTGCTACGTGTCATGCAACAGCAGATACAAGTGGCCTAAAGTACTTACACAATCCAGTCCACTGCTAATATCAAGGAGAGATCGTTGGTCGGAAGTCCAATGGCCTCCAAGATGATAGCGATGGTGAGGACTCCTCCAGCTGGGATCCCGGCTGCACCCACGCTGGATGCGGTAGCTGTCACACTGCAAATCAATTCACGTACTCGGTTAGCAGGAGCTCCGCAGCTCTCCTCTTCTACACTTACGTCAGACAGTACCCTGCTATGGGAATTGTAAACAAACTCTACAGCATGGGACACACAGATCATTTGCTCCCCAGGCAAACCCTTTCCTGCCTGCTGATGCAAAGTAATGGGGACAGAGCACAGTTGCTCAGCAGGCATCCACAGCAGCTACCAAGGCAATGGCTCTGTGTTTAATACCATGATTACCTTTTCAGAAAAAAAACCCCAACCAACACAACTATATCCTGCTGCCTTACTAATGTATCCATTTCCAAGTCACATATCCGTTCAAATATGCCGTGTACATTACATGTCGTGGCCTCAAATGTGTAAAGGCAAACCCTACCATGCAGGGTACTGTCCCTTCTCTGTGTCTCATTTGCATTAAAACACAAACACTAAACTAGGAGCTAGAAACCTGCAGTGCATGTGCTATAGACATGGACCACACACCTTTTCGTGTGCAGATGTTTGCAACTGAGTTTTCCTTGGTCTACCACTGTATAAGCCTGTGTTAACACCCTATTCAAGAGTACTTGAAAGGCTAATTTGGCCATCTGCAAAGAAAACAATGCCCCAGCCCTGCCTTAAATAGACAAACAATATACTGGGAAATGCAATAAAGGAAGGAAATAAAACCTGGCCAGGGAGCGTAAAAAAAAATGCAAGGAACCAGCCCTAGGAGGCAGCTGGTGGATACAGCTATGGCTTCTCGGCACAGTGAGGGCTGTAGGATCCTCACTTAAGAGATTTTGAGGAGGAAAATGAAGAGAATGACACTTCATGGGATATGGGAGGATATTCCAGGCATGGAGAGGAGAGAGTCCTAGAGAAGGATGCAGCAGTGAGGTGGTGAAGGGGATAATGGGGCAAAGCAGTCAGGACAGGAATGATAATGCATCTGATCTGGGAAGGCAGGGATGCAATGGTAGGAAGGGCAGAGGTAAGCAAGAGCAGAGACTTTAGCATGAAATTGATACATAAGGAGCTGAGAAGCTGGCAGGATTTTCTAAGACATCCAGAGGGGGATTCAGGGGTAGCTTTTTGGGTAGAGCAGCAAGCCTCAACTACCCAGCTTAATGTGAGTGGAGGGTGGGGGAGTAAGATGCTTAAGGAAGGCCAGGAATTTTGTGCAAGAAACAGCTTTAAACAGCTCAAAGTCTGTTTCAGAATTAAATTATCCCTCCCAGGTTCCACCTTTCATTAAATCAAGATTCTGGCAGATCTTACAGAGCTTGAAAGACTCCATCCTTTAATCGCCCTATAATTATGTTTCACAGCAGTTTGTAAGCTTTAGGTCAGAGACGAGGAATGCAAACTGCTAGCTATTAACAGAGATTCCACAGGCTTGAATGTGTCTGGAGGCCAGAAGGATGTGGTTGCAATAGCAAGCAACTTACAGAATTGTGAAGATTTGCCCAGGGTTGAGGTCGACATTGTTCAGCTGAGCAATAAACACAGCTGCCATACACTGAAAAATAGCAGCTCCATCCATGTTTACAGTCGCCCCGATAGGAAGGATAAACCTGCTGATCCTCTTATCAACTCCATTGTTCTCCTCAATACACTTGATCATTGACGGAAGAGTGGCTGAGCTAGAAAAAGAGCATAGGGAAAAATCAAACACAAAGCATCAGGGTGCACTGAATGGAAAGCCACTGTCTCAAGGCTTTCATGTTTCTAACATACTGCAGACAGGACTGCCAAGACAACAGTGTAATTTTATAGACCATCTCTGTCCTGATAGCAATGAGGCACCCTTCTTGTTGGTCTTAAGCAGCAGCATTTAATAACCTGCTTCCATCCAGAAATGGCTGATATGGACTCTAATCTCCTAGAAGCAAGAACTCATGACTTAACACAGTATACAGCCTGACACGGATGTGAAATGATCAACTCTCAAACCACAAAAAATACACCAATAGATGCCAATATAAACACAACAGATGCATCAGCAATCTCTATTAATGTTGTACTAGTACCTTCTCAAAAGAATAGACAAATCATTAAAAAAAGTCACTGTTGGATTTATTTCTTGCATTATAAATTACATGGTTTTGTTCACATACCCTCTCCTACTTCATGTACTTCAGCTCCTGTGACAGACATGCATCTGCTTTTGGAGATGATCTGAAATCATTTTATAGAGTTATGATACTTGATCAGGAACAATATTCACTCCTAAGACTCAACACAGTTTGGTGTTGGGATATAACCAGTTTACAGTGACAAATAAACCCAGGCTATAATCCCAAAAGCAGCACAGAAACTCACCTGGAGCAAGTGGCAAAAGCAGTGGCAAATGGTGTGATAAGTCCTAAGAGAAAACGATACGGATTTTGACGTGTGGATGCAAAATAAATAAGTGGCAGAATGATTCCTCCATGGATGAAGTGGCCCAGAATAGAGGCAAAGATGTATTTTCCCAGACTGGTCACCAGAACCACAATATCTTCCATTTCCACTATCTTGCTCCCAACAAGGAACATAATGCCAATAGGTACATACCTGTGTAAAGAAATATTGCCTGTCATTAAGTACAAACAAAAAGCCTTGAAAAATATGCCATTTTCCACCCTGGAGACAACATTCTTCTAAAGAATATGCTGCTCCTACTGAAGAGTAGTGCCTTATTCACCACACAGGTTAAGCAAATTTAGAAGGCCTAACACTCTTCCTTGGTGGAAGGCAAGCAGCCAAACGGAAAAAGCTCTCTTCACCTAGGCCCTCAAAGACACAGCTAGGAGAATGCCAAAGGGAAGCCAAGCGGGAAGCAGAAATGCTGGCAGAAGTGATACAAGACACTAGTGTGAAGTTTCAGTTTAGGAAGGCAGGCAAAGACCCAAAGCTAAAGTCACTGCTGAAGGGACAGCAGATGGTAGGAAAGAGCAGTATCATGTCACTGGAGCAGAGAAAGGAGTGGAAGAGTACGATCTCACACAGGCAGTGACTACCAGCACAAGTATGAAGTTAGGTCATTAAAATGGTAGATGTACTGGGTGCCAACATATTCAGTGTAGGGAAGAAAAAGCTATGTCCACACCAGAGGACTCAGCTAAAGGCTGCTGATGCACATGCCAAAGATAGCAATTAACTCTGCTATTTGCCTACAAAAGAGTAAGTTAAATGATCAGGTTTCCAGAGCCTCCCTCAAGCCAACAGCCATGTAACACATACATTCCCATGCCTTCTATCTAGAAACATGCCACGTCTTAGTACGTCAGCATTTCTTTGAGGTTTCCTTTGTCAGGAGCACTTGGAGCTGCTCCAGGGGAAGGGCCACCTGCGGGCCACAGCCACACCTCTGGTTCCAGTAGTGCAGCTGGGAACAGCCCTGAAAAGACAGAATTGCCCCTGCACCTACAGCACAACAGCTACTGAATGAACTGCAGTAATCACTTCAGGCCCAGGGTCAGTTCCTCTGAAGCTCTACTTGGGATGTCTGTGTCTGAGTACCTCTGCTGATGCTGTCCATGCTCCATCCGTTTCTGCTTCTAAAACTAAGAAACACTAAAAGATCACCCAGCTCTCCAGAACCCTGCCCCAGGCACACGTGTGACTACAAAAGATCTGCCTGTTCATCTCAGGAATAATGAACATTTTTTCTCCCACTCTCTGTTCCAATCCAGTGCCCACGTTCAGAGAACCTGATCTGCGGAGTTAGGACAAACTTCTGAAGGTTTAACTAAGCATGAGAAGGTTTGGAAAGGCGCGCAAGCCTTGACGTTGTCCAGATCACTACTTCTTAGCCTGCCTCTCCCTCAGTGATTCTGCAGCTCCTCTGTTGAATGCAAAGAGCACCTCCTTATGCCCCAGATGAATGTGAGCATCCTCTCTATGTCCTCCCTTGGCCAAATCTCATGGGGAGCCTGTTGAACCTTCCCACTTAGCCTCTGCGAATTCTGTGACGTGGTGCCTTTGAACTACATCTCTGAGCACCCCAATGAGTCAGATCTAGCTGAGACCTGGTCCTGCACAAGCTCTGCAAGCATGAACACTGGATTCAGAGCTGAGACTGGATCCCTCCCCATGAAGAAGGAGGCTGGAGAGGAAGGAACTGAAAGTTGAGGCCAAATTGCTGCTAAACACAACAACAGCTGTTGAATAGGACTAGATATGAGCTCAAGCTCCCTTTTCTCTTGGTATTATGATTTCACTCATTCCAAAGTATCTTGAATGAGTACCTTGAATGAGTATTCCAAAGTATCTTGACAGATTTTGCATAAATACCAGGATGATACGAGAGCCTTAAGGAAGGAAAGAGAACAAGTACAGGCTATGGTGCACTGCAGTGTTAAGAGTCACCTGTGGTCCTGATAATCCACAAAGTAAAGGATTATACACCAAATGATTGGCTTGAAGTGTTAGCATTGTAATCAGCTGAATACAAGAACTGCCTCTTATCAGTATTCAGTGTCCAAGGAATTATACTCAAGAGTAAAAGACTTAAGCTGCTTTGAGACTTTGAATTTTTCAATCCCTTGTGACAGCAACTAACACAGAGATCTGCCTGTGTAAAATCAGGTGTTTTGTTAAAATCTTTCGGCTTCTTAGACGGAGGAAAACAGTAGGAATGAAAAATGCAGAATGAAGGGAGAAAAAAAAATCCTCTGCTAAAGTAAGCTTATAGCTTTTCCATCAACTTTGGAAAGGGAGTGAGAAATGTCCCACTTAATTTGTTAGCTAGCTATCCTCACAAATATTTTCATTTTTGCGTGTGAGGTATTAGTCCTGTTTGTTTCACAGGTGCAGACTAGACCTATCCAGCCACACAAGAACAGCCACGATAGCGCTTTGAGGCCCAGATCAATCCTACCTGACAGAAAACCTGGTCAGGAAGCTGGTCCCACCCCAGCTTAGGTGACCTGCACAGCTCTCCTCCAACGCTGGTTTCTTGCCTAGTGAGAAAGTCCAGTGCGCTCCAGTTCCTAACATACAGACTTTTTTTTGGTGCCAAAAGCTTTGTGAGATCATTCAGAACAAGATTCACCTCATAAACATGTCTGGACTCCAAGAAAGTAAGTGAAATGATCGATTTGCTCAGTAACAGACAGGAGACAAAATAAAAATCAGCCTTAGGAAATACCTACTGTCAGGGATGTGAAATGGGAAAGAGAAGTATCTCTGAAGAAGCAAGCATAAACAAGAAAAATGGTTGATCGCTCTGCTAGTAACATTAGCTCCTGCTTCACCCAAGAAAACGAAAGTGATCTTAGAAGAGGAAGAGAGATTTAAAGATTCACTGCATAACTCAGGCTCTGCTGTAACAATGACAAAACACTCAGTAGCCAGCACTACTGTTTCTGTAGGATGGAGAGCATAGCCCTGGAGACTCTTCCTCCCTTCCATACAAAGGACGTAGGTTCTCCATCACTCTTTGATGGAAGTGGACAGATCGGGTCTGTATTCATGCACTCAACAGGGTTTCTCTGAAACCAGTACCACTGAGTGGGCTATCTTCTGATCTCCTCAGTATCTTTCAGGTCAGTACAAGTAACCTTTTGACCAACAGAAAAATCCAAGCATGAAGCTACAAGAATTATTTTAGACACGCACTGTATTTGCAAGTACACTCCAAGCACAAACATCCCTGGCCTTCACATGACCATATTCCTCACTTGCTCACATCTCATTTATTCATTCAAGGCCAGTGACTTTAGGCACTTGATAGCGGCTAGCTGTGGGCATATGCTGCTTTGAAATAGAAAGCCTTCTTTCCACTAATTAATCAAAAAGGAGCCCTAGAGAGGATTTTTAAGCAACCCTCTGAAGTGTTCCAGACTGATACCTTAAGCTATGCATGACTGTCTAATTTTATTAGACACTCACAGGGCACAAGCAGAAGAAAAGACCCCATTGTGTGACACCACTACATTCACTTTTGCTGTGATGAGCAATCTGGTAGGAAAAAGCTGGAGAGATGGATGCATGGTGAGATTCCTGAACTGAGCATAATATCGTACTACAGATGTATCTGCAGTCACACACTTACTTACCACATAATCCAGGAAACCAAGACCATAGTTGCCTCATTGAACGAATTAAAGAAGCGAATCAGATCTTCCCCTTCCTGGCCAAGCTTTTTCAGTGCCACTCCTAAAACCAGAGCAAACAGCACCAGTCCCAGGATATTCATCCCTTCGATCTCAGTACCAACAGGAATCTGTAGCAACAAAAAAAAGAAGGCTTATTAGATGCGAGACCAGCACAAAACACAACAAAAGGGTCACCTCATTTTGTTGCTCCCTGATCGATCTGAAATAAACAAGCACAAGAACCTATTTTGGGAAGGAAGAACCTATTTTGTTGAAGGGAACCAAACAAGACCTGGACGCAGTCCAGATACAAACCTCCCTAGTTATGAGCTGGCATGGATTCACTGCAGAAGGAAAGGGCCTGCCACTACCTCCCCTCACCCCCTCCAATATGATATGTGTGCTCTCTGCGACGTGAACACAAAACCTCCCTAGGTTACTCAGGACAAGCTCCACCGCAGATGCAAAACAGCACGGGCACCAATCACACATGTGCAGTTAAAAGACTGAAACTTTCCTCCCTGTTTCCCTGTGAGAGAAGATGCGTGTGGGAGAGGCTGCAGGTATAAATGGCAGATATTGGTGATACTGACTTCCTAGCTCTGCTTATTCCACCAAGCATCATTTCACTGTTGGCATTATGATATTCTACCGCCTAAACAAATCACACCGCAAGAGGCTTGCAGCGATCTGGCCCCAAATGTGCCCTTATTTCCTAACACCTCTGATGGGAATCTGCTCTCAGAAACTGCCAGCTCCATTACTTTAGTGCAATATTTATACCAAGGTGAAAACAAGGAGAAAATAAGCAACGTTACAAAGCAGAAAGCAGGGAGAGGGGCAGAGAAAGGCAGCAAACCATGGAAACAGACTCATTCATCTGTCCACATCAGCCATGGGAGAGACAAAGAGAACAGAAGAAATACTTGTTCCCTTTCTCAGAAATCATGTGGCTGCGTGGTAAAATTAAGAGGATAAAAACAAGACCCACCTATTGACAAAAACTAGTCTACTCACAAGTCTGCTCTGCTGGTCCTTCATGGTTTGTTTCTCAAAGAGAGCTGGAGCTTCTTTGGCAATGTAGTATCATACAAACTGAATGAGTGCTCTTGTGGCTACATAAAAATATAATTGTTTTGACAAACTGGGGTTTCCCCCCTGCAACTTGGCAGTACAAGCTCAACATGTCAAATTGTTGTTTTATTTGGAAGGGCTTCTAAAACAGATTAGGTTTGTGTAAAAGTTTTGGCCTTCTGGCTAGTTTAAGTAGACACTATCTCAACACTAAGAAAGAAAAACACATTCTGAGCTAAAAGCTTAAAATGAATACTGACTAAAGAACTCAGGATACCGATCTGCTAAATCTGATGAAACCAGCCTGCTTGAGATTATATTTTTGCTGGAAGTATTCTGCTGAACTGGACTGTCTCTTAGTGGCAGGTGGAAACAAAGTACTGCAGGGAAGGGGATAAAACATAAATTATACACAAAAGCATGAGGGCTAAGCTGCTGTTAACAGAAGCGTTCACAAAGAATGACGGTTCTGGCTTTTTTTTTATTTGCTAGCTACAAAATAATTAGATACAGGATCTGCAATTTTTTTATGGTAGCTGCTTGTTCAGGGCTAAGTCGCCAGTATTTATTTGATTTCCGATGGAAAGAATTGAAAACTTTGACAGGATATTAAGAATGGGGTGCAGCGTATCTCCAGAGATGTCTGAAAAACCATGCTGTTTTCTCCACACACAGTAACACTTTTCTGTCTGGACAGTTTTGTCTATATTCTGTTTTGTGTGCCCGAAAGCCCTACATTTTTCTGTGGCAGAAAAGTTAGACAAAACAAAACTACACTCCCCCCATTAATTGCATAAACTGTCTGTGTACATGGCATGTACAGGTTTTTCCATTTTTCATTTCTGTTGGTAAAACATAACTCTAGGGTAGGTTTACCACAAGGCTGAAGAGAAGCTATCAAAATTTCAGTAACAATGTACGAGTCTCCAATTTTATGACTAATTTATTAGCAGGAAGTAAGTAAATGTGTAGTAAAATAATGCTGCCATGTCATTTCATCAAAACCAAAGCTTTCTCTGGGCAATATCAACTTGGGAAAACCGTGAACATTTTTACAGCAGAAAAAAAAAAAACAGCTGCTGCTGTTCTCCAAGCAGAATTTGGAGTGCTACACTTAGTAGTCCTTCAAGCCTAGCTCTTGTGATCTGGGGACCCCTGAATTCTTGGTGACCGGAGGGAGGTCTCTGTGCACAGCTTCTTAGCTGTTTCCTTCCTCACTGTCATCCTGACATCCCTTTCAGGTCTTGCTCTCCCTTTCTCCCTCTTAAGCCAATTTCATTACAACACACCATCACCTGCCATCACCACAGAGGTAGGCAGAAGGTGCAGCATTTGCAGACTAGTAACTTACTGCAAGAAATTACTCCTGCAAATCAAGTGGACAATCTGCAGCGTTCAGGGAATTTCACCTCCTTGCAGCACAATATGGAAAGAGTCCAGCAGTAAATCCTCAGCGGAAGATCCTCTCAATCCCAGCCTCTAAAACTGGCAAATACTGAACAGACTTTTTTGTACTCTAACAGAAGAGTGCATCACCCCAAACGAGCTGCCAAACCAAGCAGCATTGTGGACACCAAACAAAAACAGCTTTAATGAGAGCTTTGTTCCTGGATAAACTATGGGACATGTTATTGTTTACTTGAAATTATGTGTTCTGGTAGGAAGATTCATGGAGCTCTTCTGGTTCTTGAATCTCTCTGAAGATCCTATTGTTTTTTAGCTCTTGAAACAAAATGCTTATCAAGGAAACAACTGCTGACAGTGAGCTGTCCCAGTAGTAGGTGGCTGAAAAGAAAACACAGCCGTGTGATGTGAGGAAGAGGAGCAATTACCAGTTTGTGTATTTTTACTACTGCCACAAGAGGAACTCAGAGTCCCCCACAGCCTCCCTGCACTACAGATGGGGAACTGAGATAGTCCGTGCCCCAGGAAGCCTTGCTGCCGAAGAGACAGAGAGGATGCAGCCTTAAAAGCTAGGTAAACACGAGGGGAGCATGAGAAGCAACAAAAAGGATATGGCTGAGCAGACATCTACGTGCCCCACTACTCATATTATCAGTGAGAGAAGATAGGGCCTATTAAGCAGTGGTGGGGAAAAAAATATAATCAATGGAAAATTTTGCTCTACGCTATTCATACGGAAACTGGAAAGAAAACATTTCTCTTCTTCAACCAAATAGTCTGCTGATGAAAGAAAACATTGGATAGGAGTATCATCTTGTTTCCCTGGAACCCAACTTCTACCGCTATGATATTTATACTACGTATTATCCAAAATTCATACTCTTCCTTTCCAAACTTAATCCCCATCTATCCATAAATAATACGGTCAGACCAATACTGAAACCGAGCTAACAAAACTGAGACGATGCTTTCTTTTTATTTGGTCTGCTCTTCCCTAGAGACAGTAGGGCGTCTTCTGGAATTAAAGAAGCTCAGCTCTGGTTTCACTCCAACAACTGAAGAAAAGTTTTGGAAAAGTAATAATGGAAATAACCTTTACGTCATAACCGCTGGCAAAAATAGGCACCAGTAACAAATTCAGAATATTTTTCCCTGATATTGCATCAAACAGGAGTCTGATAAGTGGGAAGAGGAAAGAAGAAAACTGAAAAAGAATCTTGTGTTTTAAATTGACAAAAGATGTGTTCTTATCTCTTGAGGAAGAGTGACTGCTTTGAACAAGCATTTAAAAAGTACTTGACAGCAAGCCTATGTCCAGTGGATATGGTTGGCCCTGATCTGTGCTTGGTTGCCAAGGAGCCTCTATCAAACTTGACACTAAAGACAAATAAGAGACTTACTCACTTTTCACTTTCCCCTGCTTAAATGAAGAATAACTCTACGCTCTGTAAGCAAACACACATAACAATGTGCACTTAGATACAGCCCTTCCGTTTTGAACTCGGTTTTTAGCAGCACAAGGCTGCACAGGCACGTATTGCCCGAGGATATAATGAATGGCGTGAGAAGAGAAAATGCTCTTTTGGGATCACATGGCCCTTCTGCAGTCATTGTCGTGCATCCATGTCAGATGGGGTGAGTGCAGATCTGGGCTAATGCAATCTTACAGGCACAGGCAGAGCCCGGGCAGATGGAGGTGCCTTCTGCCCCAGTGAAACCACTCACTGTGCGATCACAGGCTTCCAGGCAAGGGCTGACTTTGCCCCTGCTCAGTTCTTGTGCCGTCCAAGTCACCTGTCACTCTGCCTCCAGGGCTGGTGAAAGTTCTGCCCATCAGCCGAAAGCAGAGTTTGGAAACACACTGTTCTGCATCGCCTGCTCACGTACCTTGCGTGGCGAGGAGGAGGTAATGAGGCCAGTACTTCCTGTGCTCAGGGATATGCTTCAGAGTCCCTCTGGATAAGCATAAACTGCTTTTTCCTCAATGGTTTTACAAACTGGTGGGCAAGGCCAAGCTGAGCCCTTCCATGGCAAATACACACACTACGAGCCTCTTGCCCTAGGGGCATTCAAATCATATTAAACATATAGTAACCCAACATCCGATACTGGTCTCAGATAGTCAGAATGAGCCTGAGAAACAGAAAACAACCCTGAAAGTCATTTCCAAAATCCCATGAAAGCACATGAAATACTTCATTTGGAATGAGGTGACACATCGCAGGCTGGGATACTGGGTCTGTTTCACAGCCAGCTGACTGTAAGACAGTGGTAATCATCGCCGGACCTGCAATATGTTGGCTCTGGCCAACAATAAACATGTTTGATAGCACCATGCTGCAAGAGAGATGGCACTCACTGGGATAAAGAGCGCCTCTGGAAGTCCTACAAGCTACATATGGAATACAACACTGTCTACCTCAGCTACACCTGCAAATTAGTTTCCTTTTTGACACCATTGCAATAGTAGCCTATTTGTAATGTTCTGTCTATAATTTTTACTCCTTCAGACCACTTGTTACCGCTTCAAACAAAATTTCAGCAGCATGATAACAAGAAAAAATTCTCAACTAACCTTTTTTTTTTAAAAAAAAAGTTTTGGGTAGTGGAAAAAAACTCATTCTCTGTAAAATGTTAATGATGAGTAAGGTTTAAGGGGCTTATTTAGCCAGTCTGACTGCTACTTAATTCCAGGTCTACAGGAAGTTATTCAGAAATGTTATGCAGTGACTAATGGAAATTTAGATCAAGTGAGACCAGATCTAAAAGCACAGCCTAAAAATAAGGTCAGGCCAGATCAGTTGAGCCCAAGTCTCCTATCAATCGTAGCTTTCTTGTGTGGCTGTGGGTAACTCATCTGGCTTGCTTGTGTCTCAGCTCCAGGCAAAGAAAAGTACTTGTTTCTTTCCAGTGACTGCTGGGAAGGATTAAAGACTGTGAAGTAGTCAAATATTACAGTTGACAAGGGTTTGTGTAAAAACCTAAGAAGTGACTTTACCTTTTCCCACGTGACATTTCCAGAGGTAGTGTTTCTGAGCACCATCTTATATTCCGTTGCATACTGTAGGTAAGGACAAAAACAAACAAATAAAACCACAATGTTTGCTGATCAAATCATCAATATAACCATATCGTCTAGCATTCCAGAAGAAGGAAATTACCATTAGGAAGACTTTTTCTGGAGACCATACTGTGGAGGCTAACAAGCCTGCCCTGTGCAAGAAGTGACAGCATATGCAGCTCCTTCCCCACGTGGCAACAGAGAAGTGCTCTGTGACCCCCTGAGCTCCCAGGTTTGAGCAGCAGCCGAGGAATTCCCCTTTCTTCCACCCTGCTCACACACTACACTGTCACACTGGCTCCTGCAGAAGTCAAGCAGCGCTTGCACTGTTTCACTGTTAGAAATGGTGAGGCAGGCATTAAAATTGCCAGTAAAATATCTAAAATCTAGGGCAACAGTTTACTTTGATAAATAAGCTAGACACCTCGCAGTAGCAGGGCACTTCTTTGGGCTTGTTTTCTTTAGATATAAAACAGGGGAAAGAAAAGCTTGTGTACGTGCCGATTACCCATGACAACAGAAGCACAGAGGAAAGGAGTGACTTCTTTTCATCCCTGAACATACAGAATCCTGACACTCGAGGTATCACGTAATATCCTACTCTTAATTATATTTTTGTACTGTTCCTATTTTTATTTATGTCATATTCACTTGTACTGTATTATATATATATATACTCAAAAGGGAATTTGATTCTAAGAGTTTGACCATGTTTTTGATACAAAAACAAATCCACAGAATACCATGAAGGCAAAAACTATTATTCTGCTCTTGTATCATAAAGAATGACTCTGCCTCATAGCAATATTCTCAACAGTGCCTACCCCAACATCTAAAACTAGCAATAAGAACTGAACAAAATCTTCTCTGAGCTCCTGTCCATCAGTTTAAACCACGCTATGTTCTGGTGACAGTTATCATCCTACCACACTTAGTCCTCTGTCAGAATTGAAGCCAGGCTGAGCAATTAATCCAGCAAAGGATACAATGGAAAATACTGAAAGCATGAGGCAACAGGTAATGCCTAAACGTATGGAAGCTGAAAAGTCTTTAGCCTTGTCTGTTCTGAGCCCAGCTCCAAATCGTGTACCCAAGGGTTTCCCTGATAGCTCCTGCAAAGTGATAAGCAGTCTGGCACAAAGCCAAGTTGCCACTGCTGCCCAACATAGCACTCAAAGTATAAAAGTTTAAAGAATGTTTTTGGTGGAGGCACAAAACACAGGCTACTAACATGCTTCTGTCCGAGGAGTATTTTTTGAAATCAAACCATTTGCCATGGAAGTTGTATGTCTGATTACGTCACATGATTTTAAAAATCCCACCCACTATAAGTAAATTAACTTTTGGTATTTTCTACACCATCCTTCTAGTCCTTTTTTTTTTTTTTTTTTGGAGACAGAGCAGTCACTTTGTCTGGCTGTGCACTGTAGCTCATGTCCAAAGTCCACACATATCTTACCGTTCGGAAAGCTGCAGCAACAAGATTTGCAGGAAACAGGTTTCTGTAAAATACAAACAAGAAAATTAAGTATTTCTTGTAGAACTTCTAAAACGAACGCACCAAGGTGTTTTGCTCTCAGAAACTGAATTCGTTTTGCAAAGGCAAGCATATTGGCATTAGTGAGGTATGTACTACATAAGATACTCTGGCAGCACAAAGCAGATGTCTTGCTAGGTCTCCAGAGGTGTGAATGCCATCTTCTTTTGCTCCACCTAACCATTGGGCAGGGACACTGGGGGCAATCAGACAGGATGCAATCAGCCAGTGGCTACAGAAACTAGCTTGGCCACACCAGCTGCAACAACAGCTTATGGCCTCCAGGGCTAGGCAGATTTTTAACATCACTCATGTGATTACACTTAGCACACAGCACCAACATGAAGGACAATCCAATCAGCAAAATCCATTTAAGAGAATGGCTTAACCCTTCAACACAACAAGGTCAGCTGCCCTGAACACAGAGGTAAAGCAGAACAATGTTACAGGCCAGAGCTGTCTGCAGGGGCTTGAGTGGTTAAACAGCGCAGACGAAAGTACGGGCAACTCATATGGAAAGTTGCAACATCTGGATTTGGTAGTGCCTTCATACAGAAATGCAAATCAAGCATCAGGTCTGTGCAGAGAGGACAGCACGCAAAGTGACATACACTTCTACTGGGCATCCACTGTGGATGTGCATCTATGAAAGAACAACAGGAAAAATGGTTAACTGGTGGACCATGTAAGGAAAAAGTTGCTTCTTGTATTTTATAGTTGTTTTTTATGCTACACTTCCTTTCCCTGCTTATGGTGAGCAAAGAGCATGTGTTCCCCTAGCCAAATGGCAGCTTTTTTTGCCATGTCAGAAAACAAAATAGGAACAAAAGCTGATCTCTGGGGTCACAACAGGATCCTAGCTGGTGAGGGCAGGAAGACGAGGGGTACAAACTGAAAACACTGCCGGCTGAATGCATCAAGGAGGCATGGCAACGCTCAGGGTAAGGAAACAAAGCATCTTACCCAAAGCCAGTTAACTGTGGCAAAAAACATTTGTGTAGCTGCTCCCCATCCTTTGCTCCTTGCACTGCTCCGAGGAAGCTGCAGCTACCTCCAGGCTGTGCCCTGCTAACATCCCCCCAGTTTTTACCACAGTTACCCTGGCAAACACAATTTTAAGCCAGGGTTTGAGTTGTGATCATTCTACAAATGACATGGAAAGTGCAAATCCGAACCACAGCAAGAAATGGAGCAGCAGAGTCAAATCTTTGAAAGCAAGCAGATCAAAATACGGCACAGATAAGGACTTTGGTCTTTTCCACTGCATAGCTCCATTACCCTGCCACACAGCAAGGGTTTTCCCACAGCCCTGACAGCAATGTAAAGTGCACGGACCTTCATCAAACAAGTGGCTGCTGTGAACTACCTCAGCCTCTCTCCCTGTTGCATTACAAGTGTATTAGCAGACAGCTGCAAAAGCCTAATTGCTGTAAGAATAATTTGACTTCTGGAGTCTACGGTCCACTGAGCATAAGAGAAACAGTAACTTTTTCGCCCTAAAACTTGACAATATAGCTGTCTGTCTAAAAGCAGGAGAGTGAGCTCTAACTCTGCAAAGACACTTAAGAATTGGTCGAATAAGATCAATGGAACAGCTAACGTGCATCAGTTCTTGCACAGCTGGAACTCTCTGGTGGGTAAAAACCTCATGTAAAGTAAAAGAAAACTTACTTTTATCAGGAGTAAAATGTCACATATACAAATGGGTCCAGCTCAGTGCACAGTTTTAACGAAAGAAAGAAAACATGCTGTTGGGAAAATAAGGATACTTCATTTCAACTTTTCATAGCACAATGATTACTTTTTAAAAAAAAAGAACTGACTGGATTTTGAAGAAGCAATGCGATTTAAAAGACTGAAAACCAACCAGAAATCAAACTATTTAAAAAAAAAGTCTGCTTTTCCATCCTGAAGAAACAAAACCAAAGGAAGCAATTCTAAAGCCTAAACAATATGGTTCTCCAATGTTTAAAAGCAGCAGAGAAACCAAACCCTCCATAATTTACACAGTGTGTCAGGCATGGGCCTCAGTAATTAAACACTAACTTAACTCCAAGCATATACTTAAAGCACATACTTGAGTGATGCTAGCAGCCCTGCTACAGCAAGGCAATGGGCAGGTTGTTGCTTCAAGCATGAATAACACTAAAGCTATTCAAATACAAGCATATAGGAGTCATTCCTGTTTATCCTTGGAGCACCGGTCGCAGGACTAGACTCTGAGGCCAGTGAAGAGCATTTTTGATAATCTACCAAGTGAAAAATTTGGATCTTGCTGCTCGGAAGGAGCAGTGTGCTTTCTTCAATCCAATTATGAAGTACACCTGGCTGCAAAGTCACAACAACATGTAAAAAAAATTGTTTTGCCCCTCTTTGTTTCGAATCCTAAAGTTTAAGAACAAAACATGTTGGGTCATAAAAAGCAATCAAGAAATAAGTGGCTTATCTTAAAGGGACGAGTCCTGCACAGACTACACTCATCACTCACCTAAGATCAGTCACTGTACAAATTTAATTAAACTTTAATTACGGGTGGGTCAGACCACAGGTTTTTACCTTAGGATGGATTTGTGCAAGAACACCACACCAGTGCCTAAAAAAACCAGGGTAGGGATGCCATGTGCTCCAGGGAGAGCCAAAAGCTGGCTGGTGACCTGCCTGGGCTCATCATGCGCTTGTGCCTGCAGGCTTTGCTCATCATGCGCGGCAAGGCAAAGTTCACCCACCACTGAAATCCAGACCCAGCTCTCTCCTTGCGAGCCAGCATTCGCCATGTCCCCATGCCTAAGTGGAGGAGTTGCAGGGCGAAGTGCAAACATCCCTCCTGCCCGGGTGAGCCAGTGCACAGGAAAGCTGATGAGCTGGGTAATTGGGCATGCAAGTTAAACGTGGGTGTCTGCCTGTCGGTTTTTCCGTGCAGACCAAATCTTCAGAAGGTTTTTTTGCTTTGAAAGCCCATACCAGATGTGAACGTGGAGCTGAAAGAAATCACCACAGTTGTATCACTGGATTGCTGACTACTGCTGCTGTTTCTAATGGCCCCATCCCTGACGCTGCTATGCCCCAACAGAGAACACAGTTGCCTTTTTGAAGCAGATGTGGGCTATCGCAAGAGCACACCACTGAGGAAACCCTGAGTCTGGGTGATAAGGAGTCCAGGCACAAGCGTCTGGCAGCCTTGGCCTCGTGATGCAGAGAGATGAAACTTGCTGTATGCGGCGAGAATGAGGTGAGCCAGCGATGCATGACATTACGGCAGGGGGACAGATGGGCTGCATGCACACCCCAGGTGCTCCACTGCTGCCAGGATCTCACTCCATGGAGAGGGATGGATTAGCCACGCACAGACCCAACTGCCTTTGTGGCATTAAGACCATAAGTAGGTGATACAGAGAGACTTTACTCCCCTCATCAAGCACCAGTCAAGAAAGTGTCTCTCTGCCTGTTGCAAGTCATACACACAGTCCAAAAAAAATACATATATCAGAAATTCATCGGACAGCTGTCAAGAGTGACAGCTGTGTCCTGGGGCTGGAGCGGCAGCTGGGCTGAGCCAGGAAACCTCCATGTACCTGCGCAACACACAGTGTGAGAAAGCACCCATCTCTTAAAATAGGAACCAGAAAGCAGAAGCACCAAGGGTGGGAGTTCCAGGGTCTGAATACTGTACTCATCACACCATCTCCCCATGCACAGCCAGATAAATGCAGCTTTTTCCTTTTCTCCAGTGAAAAGCTGTTCCCACCAGGCATGAAGGGATCATTACTCCCCTAACGAAATTCAGCAGGAAGGTGTCACTGCACTTTTACTGTAACAGAAATCTTAGTTCAGCTGTAGCATCCACTACTGGGACTCCTAGATGACTAAAGAAACATGGAGCTGTAAAGGGAGCAAAACGGAGCTGTAGCTCCCATCCTTCTCAATTCTGATATTGCAGGCAAATTCCTTTCTTCCTTACCCTGTATCTTTCCACTAGCGGGATAAGGATGGCACAGGAACTCCTTCATTGCATGTGTAAAGGATTATTATTAGTAACTGTTTCTAAACGATTCTTGTGCTAGAGCTCTGCAAACAAATTTGCTCTGGCAGCAAAAGCACGAAGGGAAATCCAGGCAAGCAGAACGAAACTCTTAAAATACTGCGCATTCCTCCTGCATTGCTTCTTACAAAAAAGTTCCACTTCCAAGGCCAAAAACTTTGCTGTTGGAAAACATATTTTTGTGAGGAAGCCTAGCAAAAAATATTCTGTGCTGCATTATCTCCTGGGGTTTTTTTTCAATGAAATGTTTTCAATGGTCAGAGTCCACTAACAGCAACTTTATTGCCATCTGTGGCAAACTGCCAGAGCCCAGTTTGGATCCCTCCAGTACCTTTATTTTTCTTTCTGTCACAAGATTTTCATTCAGTATCACACAACAATTTTCTCATCTGCTTTTTGATGCATGTGGATGCACAATACATGCCCTGGACATACACATATTTATAAGTTCATGCATGTGCTTTAACACAGAGAAACTTGAAAATGCGGGGTTTTTTTTTTTGCCTTAAAGGTCCAGTCTGCATCTTAGTTGCTTGGAAAATGAAATATAACTGGGAGGAAGTCAGTAGTGAAAGGTAATGAATATAAAGAACAAAAGGAAGGAGAATAAATGTTCAGAGGCTTCTGGAAAAAACTCCACCAGACAGTGCCACCACATGAATGAAAACACTACGTTCTTCCAATGAAAAAAATCAATCAATCAGCAATCCCTATACTTCAAGAGAGGATCCAGGCTCAGAAAACAACACAAGCAAAGGTGGACGGTAACATCTACTGCTTCTCTTTTTCCTGAGGGTACCTCAGAGTTAAGAGCTAGCCATCCAGCTATGAAAGCCAGCGGCTAGCCTACTCTGGGGACCCACCGTTGGTGTAACTGCAGCTGTTTCCCAGGCACTTCTTATTCTATTTATCACTACAAAGGTGGCATCTCCTCCTTCTCTCCTAACAGTCAAGTTCTGCTCTCTTTCCACACTGGGATTTCAGAAGCAGCCTTCATGGTTGCTGCTTTCGGGTGACTCACCAGGAAGACCAAGGCTTTAAGAAACAAATGCTACCGGAGCAACCGGTGCCTGAGCGAGAGTCACTGCACAAGTGCTCTGGATCCCATGGTCCACCCTGGCCGTCTGCTCTGCAGCAAAACGCGATGGAAGCTTCTCCCTGCACTCAAGCTCATGCCTGCCTCCCCTCCAGTTCCGAAGGCACTCAGAGCCAACGCACAGGCTTGCTGACAGCGCTGTGTGTACTCCTGTTGGCAGCACAGCTGGTAACCTCTGGCAGAGAGGCAGAAATGGCAGTGAGGAGCAATAAAATTTAAACTGCTTTTGCAGACTTGCCTAGCAGCCTGACAAACCCTGACCTTCTGCTTGGGGCAGACACCTGGACCTCTGAGTACCCTTCCTATAAAAAGCAGATGATGCTACTACCTCTTTCCCTCCTCAGACTGTTACAGCTAGAGCTGGATTAAAAACAGTATTCCTTTCCCAAAGACAATTCCAGTTTCAAAACATGTTTTCATTCCAAAATTGGGCAAAGCAAGCCTATTCCATACCTTTTTTTTCCAGTAAAAAAAAATTTGTGAAATATTTTGTTGAAACATTCCTTTTTGATGAGTGAGGTTTTCTACTTAAGTCTTTTGTATAAAATTACAGCAAAACATTGACCTCACTGAAATGACAGACCAGGATCACCCGTTGTCGGAAACTGTGAGAGGATCAATAGGTTCCTGTGACTGTTTCATTTTATTGAATCAGCAAATATAAATCAGAGCTAAAACAAAACTCTGACCTCGTTGAAACATGCAGTCTTGACAACTGCCCATCAAAAGTGTTAACAAATCAATAGATTCTTGCAAAACACTTGATCCTGCTGTTTCAACCACATTCCAACAAGCTATAGGCGGGCTGCGTTAGCTGGCGGCTGGAGTCACCTCCTTGTCACCAGCTCTCTCCTCCTCACCTGCTTCTTGGTGAGATGCCTGGCGTGATCAGAGCCAAGCTGTGTCTCTGCTATGTCACCTGCCCAGGTGGGTGTTGAGCCCCAGAGCCCACCACATCACAGCTAGCCTCTTCCTCTACCTGCTACCCATTTCACAGCCAAGCTGACAAGCGCTCTTTATTCTCTGTTGCTTTGCCTTCACCACCAAACAAATGAGTAAGGGACAAAACCAGAAATTCTAAACTTTTGCTTCACTCCCTGCATCTTCTGACACTCAGCGCTCGCCTATTTGGTACGACCAAGCTGCTCTCCATGCCAGATGCTCTGGAGACATTCACAAGGTCTGTCTTCAGCTAAGACCACGTGGAGTAAGAGTGGTCCAGAGCCTGGCTTAATGTAAGAGCCTGAACTGGGTGCTCCAGAGAAGCCCACCTTTCTTCATGGACATGGGTCAGAGTTAAGGAAACCCAAAGTCCCCCTTTCAGTTCAGAGCATGCCCTGCTTTTTTCTTTAAGCCATCAGCCTTGTGGAAGCACCTCTTGCTGCATCCCTCGCATGACCACTGAGCTGCAGCCTCTCCCTGCCTTTGGCCATGCTCATCTTTTAGTGAGCTCCAAAGAGCTGTCCCCATGACAGACCCAAGATGACATGAGGTGAGAGGAGATGGGCCATCAACACCCCTGCTGTGGAGCACCAAGGTACTTTCAGGACAGCGCTGCTGTCCCCACCCTGTGTCCTGGGGCAGAAAACTGTGTGCCTAAGCCCTGGCCAGGCATGCTGGAGGCTTGCCTCCTGCACTTGCCAGGAGGGTGCTCCAGCACCTCCAGCCAGAGGAAGGCAGACAAATTAGACCTGGAGGTTACGGCAACTGCACGAAACAAAACAGAGGCAGCCTTTCGGTTCACCACCGAGTCATCACTGATTTGCTACCAAAGCCCAAGAAAAAAAATCTCTTTTACAGAGGTCGCATCTGCATGCACAAGTGCATGTTTGTGTGGAAGCTTTAGACTTGGAAACGGAAAAATGCAAGAACACGACCAAGAATTAAGCTGGTCTCCAGACATTGCTGCAACAATGAAAAGCAACATCTCTGGTCATTAACTAATACACTTCCCAAAAGCAGAAGGGATCTGCATCCTGGGAAAGCCACCCTGTGTCATCCAGGGCAAATACTGACTCGCAGCTGTGTTCCCCTCTTTGGTGTTTCTTCCTTGGGCCACGTTTTGTATCTGCTTTCAGTGCTGTAGGGGGACTCAGTTTACCCATTTGCACCTCATTTTTACCTCTTATCTGAAACTGAGCAGCGAAACCCTGAAGGCAGATCCTGTCTTGTGACACAATTGAAAACAAAGTTTCCTTGCGTCTAGTAGGAAGTTTCACCACCAAAAGAGAGAAAATGAAAAGCAAAGAGCAGGATCCTGCAAGATCCACCCACACTGAAGGCAACATTTTCAGGCCTCCAGGCCCTACAGACTCAAGGCCTCATTGACGGAAGATGAGGTTACTGTGGTACCTTCCACCACAGCAGGGACAGATATCAATGCTCAAAACAGAACACCCATATTTTCAATAATAGTTTTTTTTAAAAATTAAATTAATTAAAAGGCAGAGGGAGAGAGGTACAATTTCCAGAAGAATCACATAACACTCTCCATCCTTGGGTTTGCAGGAACTTGCGCTAAGGCTTGGAGTTTTAGTGACAGCTGTGTCCAGACACATCTCTTCTGGACTGGATTTTGCTGTCGCTGCTGTGACAACTGGACTGCCCAACAATGTGGCTGCAACAGCCCTTCCAAGAAAAAGCTGAATTCACAGCCCACTGTATACACACTGGGGCAAAGCCCCTGGCCCCTCATTTCCCAGAAGGAAATCCCTCTGCAACCCACATGCTTTACCCAAGCCTTGTCACTACAAGTGTTATAATTGTTGGAATTAAGGACTCAATCCCACCACAATTGTAACTCCTTTGAAGATGAATTCTCTGCTTGCATTCACAGACCAGAGCAAGAAGCAGCTTTCTGCTCCCAACCTCAGAGATGTCACTCACAGCCAGAAGCTCACTGGAGCTTCCCTGACCTGTTTCTCAGTTGCATTCTACTCTGTGCTGCATGGTGACACAGGAACGAAACACCAGCTACAGCAGCCACACCAGGATGCACCCAGGGCAGCCACTGCTGCAGTCGTCCTCCCGATTCTCCTGGTTGTGCTGACTCCCTTTTTTTTGTAATTTTCCTTCACCTGCCTATACTTCCATTCAGCTCCATGTCACCTTCACAGCCAGCCCACCTACTCCCACTGTCCTGTTACTACTTCTTAATGTGCTCTGTCAGGAATTGCTGGTCCTTAAGAGAGGTCTTTAACTGTTGGTCCTTAAGAGAGGTCTTTAACTGTTGGTCCTTAAGAGAGGTAGGCTGGGACAAGAACTATGTGGTTGACAATGGAACAAACCCGACTCAGTTTCTGTCAAAACGGAACGTACTTAGCTCTGGGAGAGAAAAGGACGTTAACACAGATTTGCAAATGCAGTTCTGGGGTTGGTTTTTGGTTTTAGAAACTATTTTTATCTTTGTTGCCACATCCATTTATCCAGACACAGCAAAAAAGCCTCTCGGCTGAAAAACTGAACTCATAAAGGCAAACGATCTAAATAAAAATCCTCCACTCAGCTTTGTAATTACAAGATATCCACTAAGCACAACTCTGCAGCCGCTTCGCTGGTACGCAGGTCATCTCCCTTACTCTTCTGTTTGCATCTTGGTAACAACATCTACCACCTCCAAAGCTGTTCATCTTCCAGTGTTTCAGCAAACCTCCAACGCTCCCTATTGATGACTATCACTTTCTAACACTCCCTCGGCTATCCGCAACAGAAGGGACCCAGCTGCAGCTCCCCAGTTTTCCTTTATTCCACCACTTTTCTCAGGCGCCTGTAATACGCTTTTCCATGACTACTCAACACTACTCCAGTGTGAAAAAGTGGCAGAGTCAGACCCAGGATAACAAAACATATCAGCTGTTCACCTCTGAACTTCTGCACCAAGATTCATCAAAGCACAAGAGACTGCAGCTGTAAGTCCGATACTCAAAAAACTGGTTGGATGTTTGCCTCAGTTGTGTAAGTGTTCCTCTCTTATTTAACAAGTTGGACAGATCTCAACAAGACATGGGCTCTGAGAAAAAAAAAGGTGAAGTCAGCAACTTTGCAAGGAAGAATAAGTATAAAACAAAAAGACTACGATCTAGTTAAAAGGGGAAGCTTTGCTTCCAGGTAGTTTTGGGGAATTAAGTCTTATCTTTGCAAGGTGCAGAGGTGGGACGGGAAGCTCACGAACATGCGTTGTGTCCTCATGCCAGACTATGTTTAGAGTATGTCCTTGATGAAAAATTGGGGTTGCATTTCCATGCCTACACCTATATAAGAGGTGGTATAAGAGGCAGGCTGGCATTTGTGCGAGGAGACCGAGTAAAGGGCGGGGGAATAAAAGAAAAAGGTGCGTGTGAAGGATGGTGAGAGCTGCTTTGCCTTGCCCTGCCCGCAGGAGACAGGCAACAACAGGCAGCGGGACAGGGGAAGGTGCCAAGCAAAGCCATGCCTGCCCTGCAGCGAGCACCCAGGAGCTGCTCTCCCTCCAAGCGGGACTGAAAACAGGCCCAGGCACCCAGAGCTCTGAGCAAGACTCGACTCATCCTCGCAGCTGCCTTGCCAAAATAAAAAATAAAGGATGGAGATGCAGAGCACCACACAGCCCTCCACCTGAGCAAGCTGCGGGTACCTGAGCAGAAAGCGGTCACTCTGGAGAAGCCAGGAGGAGGATGAGAAGAAGGAGAAGGAGGAGGAGAAGGAGGATGGGAAGAAAAAAGAGGAGGAGGAAGAGAAGGAGGGGGGGAGGGGGGTGTTCCCCAGCCGCCGGCTGCAGCGTGCAACACCGCCGGGTCTGTCATCATCCTCCGGCGGCGGCGGGTGCGGGGGGGAGAAGCGGGGCGGCCTCACCTGACGAGGTCGAGGAAGGAGTCCACCGTCTCCTTGCTGGTGGGCACGGCGCCCGGCAGCCCCAGCCCGGGGGCGCTGAGGGCAGAGGCGCCGGCGCCGGGGCGGATGATGAAGCCGAGGGCGACGGCGAGGCCGGAGGCCAGCAGCGTGGTGCCTAGGAAATAGGCGAGGGCGATGCCTCCCAGGCGGCCGAGCGAGCGGGCGTCCAGGCTGGCGGCTCCCGACACCAGGCTGCAGACCACCAGCGGCAGGATCACCATCCGCAGCATCCGCAGCAGCAGCTCCCCCGGGAAGGCCAGGTAGGCCACCTGCGCGGGGCCCAGCGCCGCACCGCGCACGGCGGCCCCCAGCGCCACGCCGGCCACCACCCCCGACACCGTCAG
>VZSC01012451.1:93327-123819 GCA_013398225.1 Steatornis caripensis
GAGTCCCGCACGTCCCGCGGAGCCGCCCGCGCCTTACCCGCGGGTCGCACACGGCCCTTCCGTGTCCTCGTGGTTCACACACGTCCCCTCAGTGGTCTCCTCGGTGTCCCCCTCGCTGTCCCTGCGGCTCACACACGTCCACCCGGTGTCCCCCTCAGTCTCCCCACGGATCACACGTGTCCCCTCAGTCTCCCTATGGTTCGTACACGCCCCCTCAGTGTCCCCATGGCTCACACGTGTCCCCATGGCTCACACATGTCCCCATCAGTGCCCTCACAGCTCACACGTGTCTCCTCAGTGCCCCCCTCAGCCTCCCCATGGCCCGCACATGCCTCCTCAGTGTCCCCATGGTTCACGCATCTCTCCTCAGTGTCCCCACGGATCACACATGTACCATCAGTGTCCCTACAGTTCATGCACGTCCCCTCAGCGTCCCCATGGCTCACGCATGTCCCTTCAGTGTCCCATGGCTCACACATGTCTTCTCAGTGTCTCCTCCTCTCCCCAGGAACCTCTCGGAGAGGCAGGAGCCATGCTCTGCACCAGGACAGGTTGTGACTGTGCCCCCTGTCCCCACAGTCAAAGCCATCCAGGGGACCCATGGGCTTATTGGTGGCAGGGTGGCATGGACATGTGGGCTCCAAGTGTGCTTCCTTGAGGAACTGGGCCGAAACCCATGCTTGATCACACAAGTGGGTTGCCTGAGCAAATGATGTCTCTGACGGTACAAGGGGCTGACAAGGGACACCTGGGGCTTTCAAACCCGCAAGGGCCTCACAGGTACAGTACTGTTGTGTTTGCTTACGGAGCCAGCTGCACAAGCTTCCGCTGATGTTTGGATTTTAGAAGGGGCTTCATTTCAGTTCATTCCCTTGACATCAGCAAAGCACAGCCTAGCAGAAAACGCGCTGTGAAAACAACCAGCCACACGTTTGCTTTTTGAGTAGACCAGACTAATTAAAGAGACTGACAGGGCGTGATAGAGCAATAATCCCAATTTAATAAGACTCTTTTCTGCTTTCCAGCCTTGTGGATAGACCCAAAGATCCCTACATCCCGGCTGGAGCTCCTGCGAATTGTCTCCATCTAAATAGGTATCGACACCACTGATGAGCCTCTGCGTCCACCACCACCCACCTCAGAGCTCGATGCAGTGTTGACTCACAGCTTGTTCTTGCACTAAAATTTAACTCAAGATACCAGATATTTTTGATTTTGTAATTTTTTTCCTGATATCTTTCCCTTTGAGGAACACGTGGTTTGTGGAAGTCTGGGAATGAATGTTCAACCAAATTAGGATAAGCAGAGAGAGGAAACAGAGACTAAACTAAACAGGAAAGCAAGTGTCTGCAAATGCTCTCAAAAACGTTCAATTCCACCAACCTCAAAAGGAACAAAAAGCTATGTGGGTCTTTTAAAATCAGTTTTGACTTCTTTTTGCAAATAAGTTTGTGAATAACAAACAATTAACCCTCAAAAATAATTGGGTTTTTCCCCATCAGAAGCATTTCTAAAATGGATTTTTAGTTAGTGTGCTGAGAGTATTCCTTGTGAAAACAGCATCCCTTGGTTTTCCCTTGCATTTTTCCTTGCTGTTCTCTCCCAGTCTCACACTTTTATCTTTCCATTTACACACCAAAGGGGGAAGAGAAAAGGGGAAAAAAAAGGACAGTAGAAAATTATAAAATAAATACAAAAATATTAAAGTCTTTGTGTTTCGGTTGAGAAAAAATTCTAAAACCAAACAACAAGCAGAAAAGCTGTTCCCATATGCGAACTGAAAAGCAAGGGGAGAAATTCAGGGAAGTGTCAACAAGAAGAATGTATTAGATTGGAAAACTCTTCCATAGCAGCACATGTACGAGACCAGTGCAAGAGCTAAAATAGAGCCCTTCCCACCCTATGAATCGTAGTGAGCTCCTTCTCTCCTGGAGGATCTCCCCATGTTCTGCTGGGTTGACTTTGCTCAGCACCGTGCCACAAGAACAGCCAGGTTACCTGCAGGAACACAGGCCTCCAAAATCATAGATCCCACTGCATGTTTTTTAACACATGCTAAGGCTGGGTGGTGATAGCCAACCCTTCATGAAGAACACTTCGACGTAGGGATGCTTGCATCAAGCTTCCTGGTCAATGACACCATGAGAATTCAGATTCCCAGTTTCCCCTCCCTTTTCTTTCCCCTCTTGATTTTCTGATTTAAACACTGATCCAGACAGTTATCTGTCTTCTCTTAACATACCTTCAGATGACGAGGCTTTTGCCAAGAAGAAGACAACAGAGCTTGCGAACCTCCCACCATATGAATGGACATCATCCCAAAGATGTTCTAGGCACAGCTGTTTTTCCGCACCATGTGAGAGTTCATGGATGGCTGCAATGATTAACTCTGAAGCCCTCTGACTTATTCGGTAGGAACGGTTGACTGATCCATTGTGTCATGTTTTCATTTCAGTGCTTGTAGATCTTGGGAGCTTTCCAGTGAGTGAGTCTGCGTGTTTCTAATGCCCACCCCACTGGCGCTTCTAAATCAGGGTTTTCATCTTTCCCTATTGCGACTTGAAGAATTTTTTTTTGTCTTAAATGGATTTCACCTGCACAGGGCTTGAGTGCTTCCTCCAGAAATCAGCAGAGGGATCATAAACAGGCAAAAACAAATCAAAAAAACCCAAAACAAACACGAAAAAACATCCAGTTCCTTTTAAATAAAGTTTAAAAATTCCTTTTGCTTTCAGTGAGGAGACAGCCAACATAGTTTTCACCGCTGTCCCGGGAAGGAAGAGGTCCTGCTGACTTCCAGTCAAATTCTGATGTCATGTTTTGATGGCAGGTATTTGAAATTCCAGACTCAGTGAAGGGAATGAAAAAATCTCAACATCTGTAAGGGAATGAGGTCCTTCCCCTCTATGTTTCAGCACCAAGCAAGCAGAGCATGGGGCTTAGTTTGAGCCATTTCCCTCAGAAAATGTCCCCCTTTGTTGAGGAAAGTTAATATCGGGAAGTCTCTGAGGAAAGGCTTACAATTCCTTTTTCCTACTGCTCATCCATTCCCACTGTTAACAGTTGTCACAATCTTGCTGCAAGCCAGTGGGATGGACGCTTACAATGGGATCTGTGTAATCTAGCTGTTGCCATCTAGAAATTTAATGTCTAGCTCTTGCTTTTTCCATAGTCAGTAGAGATATAGGGAAGGTCACCTCCTTGTAAAAGATGTCTCTGAGGCAGATGAGATGAAAATCCTTTGGGGGTATTTACCATGCTCCCCTGGGTATGGAGAAGACCTAGGTTCCAGGTAATTTCTGTTGTGTGACTCCCTCCACCCCTGACTCACAATGGAGGTCTTGCCGAAACCCAACAGTACAACAATATCGTAGAAAAATCATGATTTTCCTCCCTCTGTGACTTCTGTATATATTATACTCACCCAACATTACAAACTCAAGATGATATTCTGCTCCTCAGAGGAGATTTAACATGGCATCTGAACTGCATCCTACTTTTTTTCTGCCCTGACCTCCAAAATATAAAGGTACCCTGGCTCTGAGGACATCTACATCTGGAGTGAGCTCTGAACTTTGTGGTGGTCTCTGTAATAAAATCAAACCTCTGGATAGCAACAGCTGGAGGACATCAGATTTGACTGTTAACTGCACAGTGCTGCTCATCTCAGCCAGAAATGAAGGTATTAAAGACAGCTTCTGCCTTGTGATTTTTGTTTTCGGGGAAGGAAAGAAGTGGAATCCACTGCACATTACCACACAGTATCTACCTGTCCTATTGCATATGTCAGGTATTATTATGTACTACCACGAAGTTCAAGCACAATAGACTATACATAACAAATACTTCCGAAAGAGCAAAGCCCATGAAATAAAGTAGCGATGGCTACACCCTTAGCTTTTGATAATCCATGGTGATAATAAACCCAGCTGGTGGGTGTTTTCTCCATCACTCATAGGGGCATATCAACACATACTAAGTTGCTGGCGCAAATGTGCTCCAGTGACACGGGTTTCATAAGGTGGAAAAGCCCATAAGAAACAGTGACAATTTTTCACATGTGAGGAAGGTCAATGCAAATTCTGAAAGAAATCAGTCTTGAGTTTCTTTGCTAGGAGACGAGAGGAGAGGAAGGCTTTCAAAGAGCTGTCTGTAGCTCCTTGAGTCTCACACCTGATACATGCCCTCTTAGCACAGGGTAGAGTAGCCCTCAGGCCACATTTCCTTCAAAATCGCATACCAGGAGTGTAGTGAACACTCATCGTGCCACCTCCGCTTCCCTCTGTCTTCCTGCTGCTATCTCCCCTTTCATAAGACCGCCAAGGTGAGCTGCAGATTTCAGGGGCTTCCTTGGGTCTGGCTGCAGGTTATGCTCTGTTCTTGGGAGACCTAACGGAAGCCTCTGCAGGCTTAGAAAGATATCATCCATCAGCCCACCTCCCATGACTGCTTTGATTTGAAGTAGTTTGAAGACCTACGCCTAAAAGCCATGGTGGAGGGAGGAGGGAGCAAGATGAAAGGGAAGAGGGCAGAAATGGGTCGGGTTTTATATTTGTGTGTTTTGAGAGAAGCTTGAATAAAAGGTGCTCTCAAACATCCCAACGGAAATGTTCCCGGCAGCCTGCAGTGTCCCAAGGGGCTGTATTACAGAGTGGCCTTTTTCTGAGGAGAATGCATGAAAAGCATGTGGGATATAATTTGTTTTCCACCAGGTGAAGTGAAGTCCTCAGAAGAGCCACAGCACACTGGCTGAGGCAGAAAGGCCTAGAGCATTTCGTTGGTATGCAGACTTTAGCTTGGCAAGAAGACTTTGTTGGGCCTAGGATGCCAAGCAATTTGGACAGGCTCCAGCCCCATCACAGAAATGCTCTCCGCCTGCTTCTGGGAGGAACATGAATTGTGCTCCTCAGCTCTTCCCCATGCCACCGACCTGCTCAGCCCATTGCAAACTGGATGTGGGACCAGCCACTCCCACACAGCCACCTGGACTGATTGGACTGAGCCTGATTTCAAGACGTCCAAAACCATGGAAAATAAACCCCCGGGGCCCTCAGTGATGCCGGACCTCAAGAATATTCCTCAGGTCCTGCTGCACATCGGTTCCAGGCTAGCAACCAAAATAACCCAGTCCCAAACACAACCCTACCACAGTGTCACACGTGGATTCACCATCTCTCCAGACTAGGTAAATTCTCACGCCTGATCAATAATATTCTGAGGATGGAAAAAAAAAGGTCTTTGTGAGTGCGTTTTCTAATAACAGAGGCAGGCAAGGAATTTTGCAAATACCACTTGCTTGCCCAAACTCCAACATAAACTCTACAGACAGGGATGGTTGACCTAGGGTAAATATTTAACTTTATCCTCCAAGGGCACATGCAGTTTTACCAGCAAGAAGATGAAAAATATAGAATAATACCATCCCCCCATTCACCTTGTTTAAGGCTCCTTTGAATGGCTCTGGAAACAAAGTTGAATTGAACAGAAGTAAATTTAAACCTGGGTGTGTTGTCCCCTTTTTCAAAACCATAACAATGTAAAAACACGAAGGAAAACAAATCCGTTGGTGCTGGGAAAGAAGGGCCCTGACTTGCCTCCCAAGAATAATAGCATTTTCTCCTTCGTAGGGTCCCCCTGAGATTTTCCTTCGAGGGTAAAGTGGGGAGAAGCAGGAACAAAGGGCAAGAACGAGCACAGACTTTCAAGATCTTGGACATGTGACATGCTGTCCTAGCAGGGGACATTACCTCTAGCTGGTGGGGGGAAATGCAGGGTCAGGCTTTTCAAAACAAGCTGGGCTGATCTGAAAACAAGCTGTGTGATCTCCTCTCACGGTGAAGCTTTGCTACTGAAGAAGCAAGGGAAATGACCGGGGGGTTTCAACTATGGCAAACATGCTTGAATGAAGAATTTGTGAGTGCTGCAAGTAGAAGTGCCTGTTGATTTCTCCCATGGTTGTGCATTGATAAAGCGCCTCGCAGGTGGCAGGAGGCGGGTTAGACAGCTGAGGATTTGCCTGGCATTCGAGGATTAATACAAAAGCAGAGCACGCCTTGATTTACATCAGCTGTATGGAATATGCTATAAAAAGCTGCCTCAGGGAGAGAATAAGGCATGAGCAATTTCTGAATGTTCGTTGTGATTCAGTGGCTAGAAGCAGCAAGGGAATCTCTATCCTTACACATTTTATCCCTGATTACGGTATGACAATGAATACTGTATCCCTGATCATGGGTGACAGCAAACTGGGATGACAGCAAACAGGAGTGCTAAGGCTTCTGTCAGGGAACGTAGGGGGTGTGCAGCCGCCCTTTGCCCACTGACCTGTGAGGATGTCTTCCTGTGCCCCCACCTTGCTGCAGGAGTGTGGCAGCTGCCACACCAAGGGGCTGTGGGAGCAAAGGTGTGGACCAAACAGGTCTCTGAGAAGTAACTGCAGCTTTAGAGATCCTTGGGGCCATGCAAAAAAGAGCAGCAAAATATTTGAAGAACAGTCATACTGGAAAGGAAGAACGCAAAAATAAGCAAAGCAAGAACGTGTGATATTTTCTGAGAATACTTTCCAAGTATCCAACAATCTACAGCTCAGATGTTTCCAGGTGCAGTCCTTTGGATTTAAAAGACTTCCACGGGTTTTCCTCCTGCAAATTTGTCTGCTGGCTTTTTGAACCCTGTCATCTCTTTTCAAGAGATGTTGTTAGTCCCGTGCAGAGCTCGCTGCATGCTTCTGTCACCCTCTGCACCCCTCCTGGTTCTTCTGTACCCCTAGAGATGACAGCACAAGAGCGTGGCACAGATTGATGATAGGTGGAAACTCCTCTCCCCTCCGTCAGCTACAGCCGAGGCAGCAGAGTCAGCAGGGAGGAGCTGACGAAGGCAGCCCGTTACAACCAGAGAAGTTGTTTCCCTACTTGACGCTGTGCTTCAGCAGTTAGCACTGCTACGTGCACTGCTGCCAAGGTCTGTGGCCGCAGATTCAAGCCTGGCCAGTAGTTACAAGGCCCCTGATGGCTGTGCATGGATTGGGCAGAAAAGTAACCAGCCTGGAGCAAAGAGCAATCGCTCTGTGTGCGTGTTGCTGTAATGCTGTAACAGGAGTAAAAGTGCCGAGGAGAAAGCAGGTACTTCCATTTTTCAGACTGCTATTTTAGCACCGTGCTGCTTTGCATGAGATTGTCAGATGCTGCGTCACTATAACAGCTATACCTCATCATCAGGGGTACCTGATATGACGTTTATGTCAGTGGTTAGCATAGAGACCTCCCCTCCTCCCTGAAAAATTAAGTTTATACCTGATTGGTATAAGAAGTGGAGACTGATGAAGAAAAGAAGTACTTGATCGTTTATGCCAGGACCGTATAAATCTCTTTTAGGGCAGTGAGAGGCAGGTAGCTACCAGGATTGCATC
Source organism: Steatornis caripensis (assembly GCA_013398225.1). Classification (NCBI taxonomy): domain Eukaryota; kingdom Metazoa; phylum Chordata; class Aves; order Caprimulgiformes; family Steatornithidae; genus Steatornis; species Steatornis caripensis. Next base: position 100,736 of record VZSC01012451.1, read on the forward strand.
TGACCTACTGCAGAAGATGGCTTCTGGCCAGCGATGTGTTCTAACTTGGTTGAATCACCAAGTGGGTGTATTAACCACCTGTGTAAAGTATCAAACCACTAAAAACTTGCTATGTTTGCTATATCCATGAAATATGGATTTAGGAAAGTGTTGCAGCTTCTTTGCCTCTGTCCTCCGAGGCTGCCACAGAATGCAATTCCCTCTTTTGTGATGAAGGGAATTTGGCGTTCAGCCCCAGGAGATGCCTAAGAGCAACCCTTCTAACCAGGCTGTAGGTCTCCAAGGCTTTGAATCCTCACATTTCTGCTCAGAGGTAAACTCACACAGCACTTCAGCGGAGGTTTCGCTTCAGCCAATCTGCCTGTTTTTATGAAACTCACAGAAACACCCTTCCTGTGAGATCTCCACCCTTCAGTGAAATTTTGGTGAAATTGCATGCTGCAATCAAGAGCTGTTAATGAGGGATGGACGGATGGAGCCACACAGAGATACATCTCCCAGTGCGCGTGCCAATGTACAATTTTTTGGGAACCAGGCTAAAACTTACCTTGTGTCTGCTGTTGTCGAAACTCTTCACGTGAATTGCAAATTAGTTGTCCTAATATCAGAGAAAAGGGGATGTAGCTTTTCTCTTCAGTACTGAAAAGATACATAGAAATACATGGAAAGGTGAGAGAGTCACCTATACATAAGGAAAATGGGAAACACATACTCAATGATTTCCTGGGCAGTGAAATAAAAAAACCAAAGTTAAGAGAAAGGGGAAACAGAATCTCCCGTAATGAGACTGCAGGTTAGTATGAAAATAACCTCAAATTCTTGAGAAGTCACAGCAGCGTGTTGCACTGCCACCCTCTCCCTTTCCTCCCATGGTGCTTCCATCACGGAAAATGAGTTTTTGCTGCTGAAGTCCACAGTTTCAGATGTGTTCCTTAGCCAGACCTAGGAAAGTACATAGGTACTTAATGTTTTTCTGGAGGTTGTAATTCTCATTGATCTCAAAGCTTTTGGAATCCGAACTTACGTTATCTATTGTACATTTTTCAAAGCTGAGTAGTGTACCTGTTAAAGTAGGTATCTGAGATAACTGCTGGGAGCAACAAAGGCCTTTTTATTAGCCTGAATTAAAGCAATTTTGGCTCCCTAATTAAGTAACATCATTATCAAATCCAAGAGGAAAAAAACCAAACAACAACATACCCGTGCAGAGTAGATTACACACTGCTGTGGCTGTGCAAGACTCCAGTCACTGCAGGTTTTCAAGTAACAGCCCTGCTGGGAGTTAAGACAAGGAAAACAAGGCAGGAGGAGCATGCACCTCCCACCTGCCTTAAATCAGAGCCAAGACCTCCAGCATTGGGGAGTGCAAGTTCAGTCTGTGGCACGGTGCAGCCGCAGAGCAGGGCAGCAGCCCCAGGCTGAAGCCCCCTGATCCTGCATCAGGGCTGCTGACCCGCAGGGCACGTGTGCTTCTTGGTGGGGGGTGAAGAGGTCCTAAATCAGCCTTGTAACCCCCAGCTTGCAAAGGAGCTTTAAGAAAANGGCAGCAGCCCCAGCCTGAAGCCCCCTGATCCTGCATCAGGGCTGCTGACCCGCAGGGCACGTGTGCTTCTTGGTGGGGGGTGAAGAGGTCCTAAATCAGCCTTGTAACCCCCAGCTTGCAAAGGAGCTTTAAGAAAAATAAACAGAGGCAAAGCCATCCTCCACCCCTTGCTCACACGCCACCTCTTTTCAGAGGTGAAAGAGCGGCTCTATTAGCAGCAGAGGATATGCTGAGCAGAGCCACCGCATCTTTCTGGGGATAAGGAGAGGCAGCAGAAGCGGCAGCTGGAGCAGACTGAAAGCTTTTTCTGAGTGCCACAGGAAAAGAAACCATTATGGGAGCGCGCTAAAAGCCTATTCATTGCTAAGGAAAGGGCTAATGAAGAATGTGGGATGCATGCCGAAAGCTGCAAGCCAAAGCAACAGAAAGATTATTAAAGCGCTTTGCAAAGACCCCCATCTCCTTCCTTTGGCAGTGGCAATTCTGGACACGGAGTTATTTCAGACCTACCCATTGAAATCCTGTAAATAGCTGTCTGCAGGGAGGGAGAAGCTGGGTTACAGCTAAGGGGTTTCTTCGTGTGGGAACTGTAGGTAAAACACCCATATCACTGCCAAATACAGTTAGGAAGGAAGGCAAATGCACACCCTGGAGAAGCTCTTCTTGAATTATCAGACCTTACGGGGAGTGACTTGAACTCCTAAAGGAAGCAAATGTGGCTGGTTTTAGCTGTGCTCCTCATCAGCTGACCTACTCGGCACCGGCCGCTTGTGCAGGGTCTATGAACTCAGGAGGCTGGGGCTAGGGAAGATTTTCAGTCTTCAAATGGGAATATTTTGCTCCGAGTCAGCAGCTACCCATTCTGACAGACAAGAGGGCTGCCTCCCACTTTCTGTCTCCTAATTTCTGTCTTCCTTTCCCACCTGCTCTTCCATTTCTTTCCTGTTCCCCACCTCCTTGGACCTGTTTGGGAAGCGTGCCTGTGAGACAAACTCTAGCCAAGGGGCACCCATCCAAGAAACAAAGCCCCTGATAGATGTCTCCTACAAGCCAGGCTATCCCCTTTGCTCTCTACAGTGATGCTGATCCTATGGCTCTTGAATGAGATTGTTGTGCCCATAAATATTACTTTTTAGGACCCAACGCAGTCTCTCCCTGCAGGACATGACCTGGTGGGAACCCTGTAGTGGTAGGTGCTGTACAGACGTGGCAGGGAAAAGTCCTACCATCAAGGGTTTCTGTGGGATGAGAAGCAAAGCTGAGGCACGGGGAGGTCAACCTGCCCAAGGTTACCCAGGGCATTCAGCTCTTTGATCTGCTTTGTCCTATGCTGTCCCTTCCCTGGACCTGTACCACATATTTGGAAGCAATAGCATGGCTCCAGGCTGGGACCATTGCTTTCCTGCCTCTAGGAATAGCTTGGCAGGGAACCAGCACAAAGGAGGAAGCCAGGCGGTACCCTCGTGGGCTTGCGATGATCTATTGACTGCTTGTGGCTGCAGGGAGACTCCAACATCACCACTTTCATACTCAAGGATTTAAAAGTCATGAGTCTGGTCCATCCAAAATCATGAGACTCTACGGTTTAAAAAGCATGGGGTTTGAAAGAAAAATAAATGCATGTTCTTCATTTGCCTTTGGATCTGAAGTCCTTGAGTCATATTTCTGAGCTTTTCCCCCAAGACTGCAGTGTCTATTCTGCCCTTTGGTTAGAGAACACAAAGCATCTTCCGTGTCTGCTCACTCACACATATTCACAAGACTTTTCAGAACCCGAAGTCTTTGAGCCCCCTAACTCTCTGTACACCTTCATTAAACTTGGACAACGGGTTCAAGTTATGAGGGAATCAACAGGTAGACATACACATACTTGTGCATAGCACCATGAAATACACCTTGTGTCCTTAGAAAATAGGCCAGAAGTTGAGATGTGAAAGGTTAATGGTACTTTTTTAAAGGATAAAACTAAATTTCCTCAGAGTGGAGGAGGCGAAAGACATGGGAACACTTAATGTGTTGTAAAAACAGCCCAGGGGCTGGACCACGAGCCTCTCTGGAAGGAAGAAAGCACATTCAATAACCAAGCTCAGCTGAAGCAAAAACATAGAAAACAAACTGCCTGCACCAGGAATTTGGGGAAAGGGCCAATAGCGGGAAAGGGAGAGAAAAGAGCACAGAAAATTATTTAGTTCAAGTAAATACAGAGCAGTACTTCTGAAGAACATAACAGGGAGGTGCATGTTACAACTGGCCAGGATGAAACGAATCAAAAAAGAAAGGAGAGGCAAACACAGCTTTAGAAATAATGACAGGGAAATCAGATTTTCAGGCAGAGCTCAGACACGTCGGCTAAGTGGAGCCTTGTGAGTCCTGCATGATGCTTAATCCGAAAGGAATCCCAAATTCCAATAACAATATCCACTTCAAGCCAGCAGATGCACTGTCTCACCTACTCCCTTGGGGCACAGAAAAATACCAGTGTTTGGAGTTTGCTCTTCCCTGCATCCATCCCAAATCCTGACTTACCTGCACAGGGATCACAGCTCCTAATGAGGCGGGAAAGGAGATGTTCATCTGGGCCCAGCTAACGAAGGGTTCGGAGATCTGCCTGCAGAAGCCTCGCAACATTTTCACCCCAGCATGGCCAGGTGACGTGCAGCTGAGACAGGAGTGCAGGTCACTTTGATCTCCCTGGTTTCCCTCCCCAAAATTAAGTTATTGGCTTCTTATCAACTATGCTCCAGGGGGCTGTATGTGCTAGCAGGGAGAACGCAGATACCTGCAGTGCTGCAGCATGTTTATGCAGGTGGTGGCTGGGTGGGACTTGGACCCTTAATGATCTGGTGCTGAGCAGAAAGAAAGGGGAGCAGCCAGTGTACGCCAGCACCTGCGCAAGGATGAGCTATGGCCACGAGCCCCATGACCAGAGAGTGGCCACCCCTCGCCCCCAGCTGGAAATGGCCAGAGAAAGAGTTCAGGGCAAATTGTGAGATCCAGCCAGATCTGGAAACACAAAGATGATGTGGACAGGAGGTCAGTACTGCGGGTCTTGCAAGGCAGGAAATTCCTCTGCACTAAAACCCCGCTGCCTCCTTCTTCTGCTCAATCCAAAGTACAGCGCGAGCGGCCGGGCACAGCCATGTCCCACCCTCGGCAGCGTGTTCGCCCATCTTGTTGATTCAGTTCATTCCCAGTGCGGCAGCATGGGGCAGGATTTGGCCCTTTGTCACTCAGTGTCCACACAATCTGTGGGCTTGCAGGCAGTGAACCACAAAAAATGAAGAGCTGACAATTAAATGCTCAAAATCTGCTAGGACTTTGTCCGGAGTGGGCTAAGCAAACAAGCACAGATGGAGTGACCTATGATCTGCACAGTTAAGAGTGTACACTACACTGTTCCATTTGTTTTAATCATATTAATTTATGACCCAGGTTTCTTGCTTAATTAATCAAATGAAGAATGAGAAGTGAATGCATAGAAGTAAGCCTTGACTTGTTCAGCTGGCTTATAACCTCCATTGCTGAGCTGGGAGAGCTGCGTTGATTTGGTGTCTGTAAGGTTTGATGTGCCTGTTCACGTGGTGCAGAAAACAGTGAAGAACCTAACACAAAGGAAGGGACCTAGTTTTTCAGTGGCCCTCAGCCTCAGGGCCTCTCAGCAAAGACTGAGGCAGTGACCAAGGGATGTTCTTGGAAGGATTATTTCGGGCAAAAAAAGGATGCAAGCCTTTGAGATGCTGCTGTGCACGCACAGCATTTGCCTGCAGACCTGGAGCAAGGTTTCCACTTCATCCCCAAACAATTCCCCCAGGGACACAAAGAGATCACCGGGGCTTAGCGTCTTTCACAGAAGAACATCACCAGCCAGCTCCAGCAGGTTCCAGACATATTTTTCTTCGCGGGACATTGATCACTGTTGATCCTGCTCATGTGGAACAAGGCAACACCATCTCTCATGTGCCTCCAGGCGACTAAAGAGGACCACAGGGAAGACAGCAAAAAATCTTCCCTGGGTCAGCATTTACAGACAGAAAACTGTTTTCAAGGAATTAATTCTGATGGTAAGGCAGGGTTGGTTTTTTCCACTTTGAAACCACTATTTTTCTAGCTTCAGAGGGTTGTTCCCCCAATACTGTCAAATAGGAAAAGTAATAAAAAAATCTGTTGCAAATGCCTCCATTTTCTGTTTTCCCTCCCCTCTTTTTCTTTCTGCTGCTTTTAATTTTTGGACCAGCTCTGTTATTGGATAATTGCATTGGCTAATCACATCTAAACAGTTTTAGCAAGATTGGGTAATTACATTCAGAGCGATCGGGCTGAAAATGCACAGAATTTGGTAGAAGTATTTCACAAGAGGCTGAACTGGATCAATAAGAAGGGATGTGTTAGTTTGTGTGAGGGTACACATACACCCTTAGGGTGCACAGCTCTGACTCAAACAGGGAAATACTGTATTCAGGACCTCGAGCCCTGCCCCAGGACCTGGGCTCCATGGAAAGAAATTCTGACTGGCAGTGGGAGAACTCCTAAATGTATGCCTAGATTTTCATTAACACCAGATAAACTAACTCCAAAAGTGAAATACCCACAGATATCTTACAAGCTTCTCTTGTTGTCATATCAGAAACCTCACTGGCAAATACAACTTTTACTTCTGAATACATTTGGTGAAATACAAGTTTCTAATAATTAAACTGTTGCAACCAAGTGTGTCCTTGTACTTTTGGCTCTCTCTTGGCCAGCAGGAAGGCAGCAATTCCCCTTTAGCCTTGTGCATATTCAAAGATAATTTCCTGGGAGCTTATAGCCCACCATTTGCACAGCAGGAATCCAGCACGAAGGGGACATGGGACAGTTTTACCCAACCTTGTGTTGCTGGCTCCTTCTTTCGCCCTCCCTGCGCCTGGTTACAGTACGCAGACTGTTCTCCTGTGAATCTCAGGTAGATGGGAAGGCTGGTGGGAAAGGTTATACACTTTGTTCCTGGCAAGGTAATTAAATGCCTTCATTTTCTGCTCCCAGGGAAGGGTTAAGTGAGGAGCAGGCAGGAACTTCGTGTCAAAAGCCCACTAGCAACATCTCTGATTTAGCTAAATTAATTTGCAGAGCCTGGGATGAAACCTGCACCAGTCTGCCTACTTACTCATCTTTTCTATATCTCTCTCTTTGATCTGAAAGAAAGACACAAGTTTGTGAGTCACAAACAGCCTAATTTGAGAAAAGCCAAAGCCACTTCTGAGAGTCTCCGGCTCATGGGCGAGACTCTAGCCTTGCCAGAGCAAACCTCCCGTCAGTTCTACTGAGGCATCCAACCGAGATAAAACATCACAAAATGTGTCTCATTGAATGACCCTGGCAGAAATAATTTCATAAAGGGCATCTTGTTGATGGTAAGTCCTTCAGGCCAGGACTGTGAATCCTCCACATTGACCATAATGTCCACACTCAGCATGAAGAGGAGTGATGGGGATCGAAGCTGAGTGGACGAGTCTGAGCCAAGGGCTTCAGCCGTGGGGCTTTTTGCGCATTGCAGCCTGCTTGGGCGCTGGAGGGGCACAAGTCTGGGCGAAGCTTCACATTTCCCAGCTGCGTAGGCAGAGTTTAATTTTGCCACCCAAGGGATAGCATATGCTGTATGGGAAGGGAATGGCAAGGACAGCCCTTGGGCAACGAGCCTGCTGTTCCCATTGGAGGAAGAAAGTTGTGGGACTGATGGGACTGATCTTAGGAGAAACTGTCCCCCACGCTCTGGTGACAGGGCCATGGTTACCTTGTCTGATTTACCATGAAACCTCACAGATTTCACTGTGAGGCAAGAGCTCAGCTTTTCTACCAGCAAATAGAAAAACCGCACCCCACCGACAGCAGCTCCCGCAGCAGCGGATGTTGTCACTTGGTGCTCCCCTGCTATTGAGCACCGTCCGTCCGAGCAGAGCAGATGCTGTGAAGGAGAGGGTGAAGGTCTGGTCCATGTAGTTGGTACTCCTGAACCCCAGGGCCTCTGCAAAAGGGAGGAGGGAGGCTGATGTTATGTCGAGGTCTTTGCTGGTTCGGATGCCGAGATGCACAAAGGCAGTGTGCCTCAGGGAAACTGGTGTTTTCTCACACCCTGACATCACCCCTGGGACAAGAGCCCCTTGTTTTCCCATCTGGTCCCAGTAAGATGAACCTTGCTGGAGCTACACTAAAACATACGGCATTGCCTCAGCAAACAGGCTGAGCCAGCCCCCAGCTAGCATGAACGATGTAAACCCACTGGTCTCTGAAGCTAGGATGATGTATAGACACCGGAGAATCTGAAGTGTTGACATAAAGTCCATGGAGTGATTTGCGTCAAAATAAAGAAGAGCAGGGTGTGACTGTGACACAGCTGTGAAAGGAGACACACACAGACACATGCTGTTAGCACAAGGCGGTTGGGATCGATCACGGACCAGCGTCGTAGGAGCTGTTATCACTTGAAGTGGACATAGTGGTACCTGGAGACACCAGTCACCTGCTTTGGCCTGTAAAAGCAGAGCGTGCTTTGTAATTGCTGAAGAGGCCTCCTCTGGAAGCAGAAAAAACTGTACTGCTCCTAACACAGTCATGTCCTTTTTGCTGGTGTAGCTCTTTTGAGGTCAGTAATGAGTGTCCACCATGTTGAACGAACGCTGTATATGCTTGCCCAGCCTCTAACTGCACTTCAGGGGGATTTGATGTCCATCTCTGCTCTCTCTGCATGTAGGGACCAGGTTTCTGACTGCTGGGAAAGTCTCCTTTTCTCTAGTCCGGGCCCGTGGAAGAAGAACAGTTATTCTCCAAAAAACTTTCTCCAAACACCTGTGAGAATGAAGGATTAGCTCCTGCAGAACTCTAAGGCAACCTGTAGCTTTCTGAGGTCCTGGGGATGCTCTCTTTGAGGAGGGAAGCTTGGTCCCATGTCACTGCCATAAGCAGGGTCACCCTAAGCCCTCCTGACTGCCAGCACCAGCACAGACACCATCGCGTGACATTGAGCATTCCCAGTTTGCAGACTTGCTTTGTTTGCATGTTACTTCCCAGGCACGACTTACATCCTTGCTGATGGATGTGTCCACGCAGTCAGCGTGCCAGGCTGGGCACAGCCTGTGCTCTAAACTGAGCCTGAGGTGCTGCAGGCACAGCCAGCAGCTCCCAGGGACACACCCTGGCTCTGAACATGTTTGTGTTCCAGTTTCCTCGCTTGGGTCTTCATCTGCCTCAGGGAAGTTGAACTGGCCAAGATGTGACAGAGTGGAGGACCCTCGGATAAAGTACCCTCTAGGAAGACGATGTATTGTTGTTTGAAAAAACCTCCGTCATCCTGACTTCAGTAGGGTACCACGTTACTTGGGCTGCCTGAGTAAAGTGTGAGCACAGTGTTTTGCTCCTAGCACCCTATTTAGGGGTCATTTTCGTTTAGGGTGAAACCAGGACTTGTACTAATGTGGGTATACCCCCGTCCTACTTGAAGGGCCAAACAGAAGTCTTAATTCCCCTACTGATCTCTTCAAACACTGCTGCTTTGCTCCACGAACCATGCTGCTGTCGACAGTTTGTGTTGTTCCTCTGCTTAAAGCAGGGGCAGCTTTCCATCGAGTAGGCCCTAGCACCAGCACAAGTCCCAGCTGCAAACTGAGCAGCTCCTACATTAAATCCCTCGCAAGCACACAGAGCAGAGGCAGGAGACACTGACACCTCCTGGTGTAATGTATCGCTTGGAAATGATTCACCAGCCGCCAACTGAGAAACTCTGGTTTGGGATATACCCAACACAACACCTGGGATTTTGCTCTGGTGCACGGTCCACCTTGGAACCAGGTCTTCCTTTGAGATGCCAGGAGATTCTGCATTTTTATCACAGATGTGGTTGTTTTCTCATTATTTCTTCAACATCCCACTGTTTCCCTGTCAAGGGTGTGGTTTAGGTGAAAAATACCATTCAGCTCTTAAGTACAGTTTGCCATACAGCTCAGCGTTTGCTAATATCAAAGAAACTTTATCAATTTCTTTGAGAACGTTGTTTTCATACAGGCTCGAGCGCTCTGCGCTCCTGCCAAGCCTAGCAACCTGGGCAAATGTTTCTGTGTCCTTTCCCCTAGTGATGAACCTGACTGTGCCATCGCTCATGGATCGCACCACCTCACTGTCCTTTGCTTGCAATCGGTTCAATTTAGCAGAAGTTTAGCAATGGGAACTAATTAGGGAGAGCCTGCTGGTAAGAAAGTCTTAGGGCAGATGAAAGCCAGACCCAAGTATGTCCTTTGCATCTCTAACAGAAGGGAAATGCAAAGAAAAATTATTGCAACAGATGCAAATCCAGTTCTACATCTCTTGTTATTGAGATGTCACAACACTGAGTTCCAGTATTTTAAAGTATTTGTAGGAGGGTGTCACAAATCAGCACCATCCTGAAAAGGTGGACCAGCAATTCTTTTTTGTTTTACAAGAAAAAAGGGTAACAACATAGCAACCATGCTCGATTTTTCCTATAGACACGTCTTGCTCCTTAAATATTAAAAAAAAAAATTATGAAGAGAACAACTCGAACCAGAGTAACGTTTCGATTTCTGATTTTCCTAAAGAAGCACCGTCCAGGCAGCTCACAGCTTGCTGCACGAGTTCCTCTCCGACGAATCTCAGCTTCGAGATGCTGTCGGTGTGAAACCCATGCTCCCCGCCACTCCAAAATCTTATGGCTCAAAGCCCACCAGGCTGAAAAATGAAGATAGTGGAATAAAGAGGAAGCAAAGCTATCTTGATTGCATAGTGCCACCCACTGTCGGAGGGACACACAGCACCGTGGCCGCTGTTCAGGCATGGGCTGCGCTTGCTACTCGATAAATGACTAAGACATATCGTACAGATATCTAAGACAGCTAGGATATCTATAAGGCAACTCTATACATACAGTTGGATATATACGCACAGCTATATACATCGTGCCGGGGTCAGGCAGACGCAGATATTTATGCGTGTGACCATCCTGAGTCTGGATGGGGCAGAGAAAGGCGGTGATGAAGCGAGAGGTCCTGCACAGCAATGGAGATCCGGAGAGAAGGATGCCTTGCTGGAAAAACTTTGAGTGGATATAGGGGTTACAAGCACCCAGGAAAACACGTCGCTTGGGTGCCAGCCCCTCTTGGTGGCCTGTAGATGTAGAAGAGATGGGCAAGGAGGTTGGGAGGGGATGGAGATAATGGAGGTGCGGGGAAACACAGGCCCATGTGCACATTGCTTTGGTGAAGATGCTTAATTTGTCGTTTGGATTTGATATGCGCTTTGATTATCAGCTATTTATGTGTCTCAGGACAGAGGGAATTATGCAATGAATTTCCTCCGTCCGGACATCAGGTGGAAAAAAATTCACTTGAAGGATTATGCCATGCTCTGGTCTACGCTGTTGTACATCTACGGTAGGGAAGATTTTTCCATCAGTCTTAAGAGGAGCTCAGACCAGAGCATCCCAACGCGTCTCCAAACCTATGAAACAGAGTATCCCGGGAAAAGACCAAGCTGTATTTCTCTATACATCCACCATCCGTGGCCAAAGGCAAGTCACACAGTCAGATAACAGGGTATACGCTGATGAGCTGTGAGCTCCTGCAGGATGGTGTACTCTTCTGCGAGATGCCCTCAGAGAAGAGATCTTTCATTAAGATTGTCATTTGCTACCATTTCCATCCCTGCAGAGGCTGCCTCCTCCTCAGCAGGCACCGTCCCCAGGGAGGGAGCGCTTGTGAAATATTCATACATCAGAAGAAATTACACTTGTAAGTGTGGACTGCAGAGTGACAACTGGCTGGAGGGGCAAGAGAGGAAAACAATAGGAGCAAGGGAGAGAGGGGGAAAAAAAAGCAGAACCTGGGAAACAAAAGGTGAGCTGTGATTTCCCCCTGCCAAAATACACGTTGAGTCTCACCATGGCGATGAGCTTCCAGGGCTCTGCCAACGATAGTTTCTGGTGGCCTCAGAGATGCTCCGGCGCCCATTGCGGTTGGAAGTGCACCTGGCTCTGAGTGTGTGAAGCAAATTGATTTTCTCCTCGCTCAGGGATGGCTAAAGAGTGTTTAGTCTGTGCTTCTGTGAGAATGGAGAATAACATCACCCAAGCACGTGCGAGAGGCAAAACCGTTCCCTAAAAACCGGCATATCTGTGTCACTGGCTTGAGTGGTTTGGGCATCTCTGCAGGGGCTATCCCAGCTTTAAAGAACTTTAAAAAAAAAACCCCAAATCCACATTTTGGGATCTTTGGTCAAATTGGATTGAACAGGGCAGGGATGCAAAACCAGGCCCATTGAGTCCTGCACGACGGGAGGTTTCAGGTCCCGTGATGGGCAGGACACAGCTGGATGCTTGCTGCAGCCCTTGCGTATCTCCAGCACGTAGCTGCAAATCTTTTACATCATGATGGACTACTATTGCCCCAGGAGCACAGTGCAAGACCTCCTTGAGAAATGCATATTCCCTCCTAAACAATCTTGTTTCTTTTACTCTGCTCTCTGTGTCTCATGCTGAGGACGGGATTCCTTAGCAGTGTCCTGAGGCTAAGATTTCTAGCAGCGACAATAATAGTAAAACCAGGAATAATCAGGCTTTCTTAATGCTGTAATCACTAGGATCCCCTCATTGCTGCTGCTGTCTGTTGTCCGCTGCTGCTTAATTTACCCAAACACCTATAGGGATGGAGCCTGAAAGCATCCTATAAATCTTTTCTCAATGGGGTCATTTCCCTCCTGAACAGGAAGGATCCTTACAGCCTCCCTGTGCCCTCCTAGCTTGGTCCATGCCTCCCTCACAGGAAGCATACGCATGCTCGCATGATGCAGGAGCGAGTTTTGACTATTTTAGGGCCTGAAATTTCCCTGTCGGCATGGCAACTTTCAACTCCTCACCTCTGACGGAAGCTGCTTAAAATAGAAAATCCAGAAAGCGGGCATCGTGCTCTGTGCTCGGCAAGGCTGGCTTCAGCACCGCAGGGAGAGCTGGCCTCTTGGGGCTGGAGAGATGCTGAGGCTAAGGAGGACAATCTGTGGGCCATCGCCGCCTACCCACTGCGACTGCAATTTTGAAAACACCACCCGAATCTTGATGATCTTTGTGATCTGAAGGTATCCTCGTTCTGTCAGCCCTTCTTTGCTCAGCACAGCTTCGTCTCGGTATTCTCAGACTCATCCGCAGCCGCTGAACATCCATCTTTCCACGGATGCTGGCTCCATCCTAGATACATTTTCCCCCAAACCTCCAGGGCTGTTCAGTGCCATGGAATTGCCATTTTGAGAAAGTCTTCCCAACCCTCCGAGGTTCCTTTTTATTATTACTCTTTTTTTTGCTTTGGAAAACCCATTGATTTTTACAACTATTTTTCCCCAAACGATTTTTTTTTTCCAGCTCGCACATAAACAATTGCAACTGCATGGGGCCAAGTGGGCATGTGGTGTGTCTCCTCTAATCCCCGCTTAACCTAATTCATTTTCTGTCTAAGAACAAAACTCCATGAGATTCATTCAAGGAGCCTGGATTATGTCTCTCTCAGCCTACAAAGCTCATGTAGGATTAGGGAATAAAAAAACCTAGAAGTCGTCGGCGAGCCACTAAACCTGCCACAACCCAAACACCTAGAAAATCCCTTTCCGTGTCCAAATTTGGCCTAGATACCCAGGAAAATCTTCTCCACCGAAACACTGCCAATGCAGAGCCCAGTCCTCAGAGCTATTTTTAGGTCTTTGAGGATCTGGACCTTGCTGTCATATTTTGTTTCTGAGGTTTTCTTCTTCTTTTCTCCTCTCCGTTACCCGAAGTATTCCTGAGAGTTCAATGGAGCGGTGGTGGGGTGGGATGCCTGGGGGGTTTTATTTGGCTCTCTTGTGGGAAAGGTAGGTGATCTGAAAAAATAAAAGCAATATTCTACGTAGGGAAAAGGGCTTGTTTTCTACAAATACAATCACTGTTGCTTGTTGTTGCTTCTAGGAGAGCAAGTTGACATTTTTCAATCAAAATACTTTTCACTCTCCCTCCAATTGATGTCTTCTTTTCTTTCCTCTCCTGGCCCTTCAGTTTTTGCAGGTAAATTCTATTTGATGTATGTTGTTTTTTTAAACAATTTATGCACTTTCATGTGTATGTGGTTTTGAAAGTGCAACAAATGACCAAGAGGTTTTTTCCCTTCTGCAACTGGGCAGTGAACATTAATATATGGAATTTCTATCTCCCCTGCTTAATTTTATTCATTCGCATCCTTTCCCACTGCTTGCCTCCCTCCCAAACTTGTCAAAGGTGCTCCAACCAAGGACAGGGGAAACCTCAGTTCTCCTTCGGAGAACCTGAAGCACCCCACTGAGCCAGGCTGGGCTAGTAACCTTTGCTTTCCAGGATAAAAATGGATTAATTTCTTAAAGAATTCCACTTTTTCTTTTTATTCTTAATTTGGGATCAACAGACGCTGGACTGAGCCACCACGGCATCTTTTGCAAGAGCCTGCTGCAGGCTCTTGGTTCCACAGGGAAGCAGGAGACAGCTGGGAGGAGAAGTCACCTCCAAGCACAGGGATGAGCTCTGGCCAGGAGCAAGCTGGGGACACTCTCCTTCACAGCTATTTCCAGCATTTTTAGGGCATACAGACTCCCTTAAAAGCTGCCAGTGGAAATGGGGACCCTTGCATTTTACCTGGCTTGTGATTCTCAATTGCTGTTCCCAGATTCCCTTAGTGGAAAACCATGGGTGCCCATTCCCCCCACCAGATAGAAAGCCAGGGTTTTGCATCTCTTACACATAACGCCAGAGGAGATGTAATGCTTTAGTACCACGAGTGTGTGCTCTTGTTTGGCCTAAGAGGCAGCAAACCTCCATTTCTTGGGCAAGGCTCCTCCTGAGAGCCCTGCTAAGAGCAGGGGAGCTGCTACAGCCTCCAAGGCCGACCTCCAAGGCCGGGATATCAAGAAAAAGCAGCCACGCTGGGTAAGCAGGTGCCATGCACTCACCCAAAGGACCTGCAGATGAGAGAAGAACAGTTAAAGAAAAAGCAAAATAAGAATAAAGGGTAGGAAAAAAATGCACTTACAGTCTCATTTCCAGGCTATCATGGTGTAAGCCCTGCCGAGCCAACAACAAATTAGCTGTTTGGGAGTGATTTACCAGGGTGCGCTCACTCCAAACATAAGCTTTCCTGGAGCTACTGATCAGCGAAACAAAGTTAATATATTCACGTAGTTACATTTATATATGGGTTTATAGTGTCATTATTAACACAGTCAATCCCAGGAGCTTTATTTCTTGACTCCCCTGAGAGGGACAGGAGTCCTGAGATGCCCTGGGCAAGTAGCCCATCAGTCTGGAGCTGCGGGTGGGCTCCCGCAGGGGTGGGAGGACTACAAAGGGTGACTGTGCTCAGGCTGCCCGAGCAGGCAGAGTAAACACCCTCGGCCCCAACTATTACAGGAAAAGGTGAGCCCACAAGGCCTGACTCACTCCCCGAGGGACACACAGCAGAGGAGCTCGTGGTCACCCACACACCCCTCCTGCCTCACCACTCGCCTTGCCATGGCTGCAGCTGGCCGTCTCTGAACAGACGAGCCTCACCGACATCTGCTCCCAAGGGAGTGCACCCTTCCTTTCCCAAATTCACCCCTTTTGCCTCCTGCTTCTCTTCCCGTGCAGCTCTTGTTCCTCCTTCAGATGCCGCCTCCTCCTTGGCCAGGATCAGAGGTGGTAGAGCTCACTCCGGACCAGATCTGGGTGAAGTTTAGCCTATTTCTCCCTTCTTAAGGTGTTGTGCTGGTTTTGGCTGGGATAGGGTTAATTTTCTTCATAGTAGCTAGCAAGGGGCTATGTTTCTGATTTGTTCTGAAAACAGTGTTGATAATGCAGAGATGTTTTCATTATTGCTGAGCAGGGCTTACACAGAGCCAAGGCCCTTTCTGCTCCTCAGAGCGCCCCAGCAGCGAGTGGGCTGGGGGTGCACAAGGAGCTGGGAGGGGACGCAGCCGGGACAGCTGACCCCGACTGAACACAGGGATATCCCATACCGTATGGCGTCATGCTCAGCATATACAGCTGGGGGAAGAAGAAGGAAGTGGGGGGAGAGTCAGAGTGATGGCATTTGTCTTTGCAAGTAACCTCAGGTGTGATGGAGCCTGCATTCCTGGAGATGGCTGAACACCTGCCTGCCGATGGGAAGCAGTGAACGACTGCCATGTTTTGCTTTGCTTGTGCACGTGGCTTTTGCTTTACCCATTAAACTGTCTTTATCTCAGACCATGAGTTTTCTCACTTTTACCCTTCCGATTCTCTCCCCCATCCCAGGGGGGAGTGAGCGAGTAGCCGTGTGGGGCTCAGTTGCTGGCTGGGGTTAAACCATGACGCGTTAATCTTGCCGTGTGAGCAGAGGTGGAAAAAACTCATTGAAAATAAATCAAAGTTAGATATCTAATCCCCCTCCCTGGTTTTGAGCTTCTCTGTTAGTCTTGCAGCCTCACCAGCCAGTTAAGCGATCGCCACGCAAACACGTTGCTGCAAGCTTTGGCACAACGGATGGGATAGAAACCTTTTTGTGTGCGTGTGCATAGGAAAGGGTATGGTCAGGATGAGGAGAAAGGATCAGGGAGCAGTGCAGCAGATTTGTTCCAACAAAGAAAGTTTTTCCCTGTGTCACTTTCGTTGCTGCTTCCTTCTTCCCAGCCCCTCACCAGCCACCAGCTGAAATCCAAATCAGCTTTGTGTGCTCAGGATCTGTCTGAGGCAACAGAAACCTGCCGTGAGAAGCACAAATATTGGGATAAAGTAAGAAGGGATCTCTTAAAATTATTTTAAAATGCCAACTACTACTTAATTCAGAATATATTTCTGATGAGAATTGCCTGGGTAGGTTGTACAGACAGCTAGAAAGTCCGTTCCGTACCTCAGCCTTAGTCCGGCTATTTAAAATCCCCTCTCTCCCTTCCTCAAATACACCCCTGACTGCTGCTGCTTGCAGGACATCTGCTAGGGAAGGATGATAAGACAAAGAAGCAAACATAAATCACAGCCGCTAATTGCGAAGCCATATGTGTCTGTCTTTGCCCTTTTGTGCCTTCGCCTTCAATCCACAGCTTGCCCAGCCGATCCATCTCCCTGTCATTACTGCTCTTTCGCATCTCTTCATGCTGCTTCCCTTTATGTTTTGAAGTGCAGCCTCTTCTTTTCCATAATCAGCTTGACTTCTTGTGTCTCTGTCCTTGAGCACCTCTGGCCTCCTTCTCTTTGCCAGCTTGTTCGCTCCTATTATATTTCTCCTCTTCTTCCTCTAGCATCATCACCCTCCTTACCTCCCTGCTTGTCTCTCTCAACAGACACACATGAAACATTTCACTGTTGTCATGCTTTTCAGACGTAAATTAATTATGGTCTACAAAGCAGATCAGTGGTATGATCCTTATTTTTGCAGCCCTCGATCCCACGATGTCAACGCACACACAAACAAGCATGGAGGAAGGATGAAGGTCTTTTGGGGAGATGGTCAGACCCAGCAACCAAAAACCTGTAAAACCAGTAAAAAAGGCTGGTTCACACCATAGAAGCACTCCCTATTCAGCACAGGCTGCTCTTGGTGCTCCCGAGAAAAGTCATGTCAGCTGCACTTTAATGTCAGGAAATATTCTGGAGGCAAAGCTGCCAGCCTTGGGGTCTTCTCCTCATCCTTAAAACATTATCCGGTCTCCAGATTTCCAGGAACAGGGTTTTTACTGGCCAGAAGTGTGTTGGAGACTATGAGGCACAGTCCTACTTTCAAGTGATTAAAAAAAGTATCAGGAATAGAAACAAGGAAAAGAAGGTAACCCCTTAGGGATGACTAGCAGTTAGTTTAGTGCTTCTTTGGGGGAAAAATAAATTGCTGGGCAAACCAAGAACTGATTGTCTCTGTGGCAGTATTTGACTACCTGCAGAAAATGTTTCCTGACATTTTCTGTCGGTGCTTCATTCAAGCCTGAACTGCCTCCGCCTGAGCAAAGTTGCTCCACAGGTTTCAGGCACTGAAAAATCAGAGGGCAAACAGGGTTAAAATATTTAGAAGAACAAAGCAAATGGGAAAGGTTCTTGCATAAGCCAAATACCATCAGGTTTTGCAGCATCAGTGGGAAACTTCTGGACTGTGGGACCTCAGCATTAGCAAATATTGTTAACAAGCTGCTCAAGTGTTCGTTTGAGGTACCAGAAGAATGGGTTACATGTCTTATTGATTTAATGACGACTATCACTGCTAGGAATTGATGCTTTCATTAGAGAAAGCAGATTAGCAATAGGCTTGTGGATGTTTGGCCAACGCAGGAGACGGCGGGGTACGAATGGTTTCCCCTATTGAAATACAACTTACAGGCAAGATGTAACGGAGGAAGATTCTGCTAATATCACAGTGCTATAACACAGCCCTGGTTTACTGGATTAAAAAATCCCATAGTTGCTGATACCCACTGAAGATTATGATTATGATACCATTCCTTTGGATAAGAGCAGTGAAATACCTGATGAAAGGTAACACTTGTTGCTCTTTGTAGCCCCAGGAATCAGATTCAGTTTCCCCATACCGGAAATCTTGGCTGATGATGCCAAATATCTTGGCTAATGATACCTAGAAAAATATAGGCAATGTGGGGCAGAAAAGGCTTCCTCAGTTGGGAAAAAAGAAGTCAGAAAGGGTATGGGAGAGTCACAGAATTGTTGAGGTGGGAACGGACCTCTGGAGGTAGCCTGGTCCAGCCCCCCTGCTCAAGCAGGGCCACCTAGTCAGTTGCCCAGGACCATGTCCAGACAGCTTTTGAATATGTCCAGGGATGGAGACTCCACAACCTCCCTGGGCAACCTGTGTTGGTGCTCGGTCATACTCACAATGAAAAAACATTTCCTGATGCTCCAAAGGAACCTTCTGTGTTTCAGTTTATGCCCCTTACCTCTGGTCCTCTCACTGAGGACCACTGAGAAGAACCCGGCTCTGTCTTCTTTACACTCTCCCTTCAGGTATTTATATAGATTGATGAGATTCCCCCTGAGTGTTCTCTTCTCCAGGCTGCACAGTCTCAGCTCTCTCAGCCCTTCCTCATGTGAAAGATGCTCCAGTCCCTT
The DNA here is from genome assembly GCA_013398225.1 of Steatornis caripensis. Classification (NCBI taxonomy): domain Eukaryota; kingdom Metazoa; phylum Chordata; class Aves; order Caprimulgiformes; family Steatornithidae; genus Steatornis; species Steatornis caripensis. Next base: position 119,374 of record VZSC01012451.1, read on the forward strand.
CACCATCTTATTGACCCTTTGCTGGACTCTCTCCTATATGTCCATGTTTCTCTCTTACTGAGAAGCCCAGAACTGGACCCAGTACTCCAAGTGTGGCCTCTCCAGTGCTGACCAGAAGGGAAGGATCATCTCCCTCCACCTGCCAGCAACACCCCTCCTGATGCAGGATCACTTCCTCCAGCCCAATCTGTTGAACTTCTTTGACACAAAGACGCAATGCTGGCTTATGTGCAACTTGGTGTTCACCAGGACCCCCAGGTTCTCTGCAGAGGTGCTTTCCAGCCAGTCAGCCCCCAGTGTGTGCTGGTGCTGGGGTTATTCCTCCGCAGGGGCCGCACTCTGGGTTGCCCCTTGTTGATCTTCATGACAGCTCAGTTCTCCAGCCTGTTGAGGTCCCTCTGGACAGCAGCAGAAACATCTGTTGTGTCAGCCACTCCGCCTCATTTTGTACTGTCTGCGAATTCACTGTGGATGCACCCCGTTCCATCGTTGAGGTCATTAATGAAGATGTGGAACAGCACTGGCCCCAAGGTCAGTCTCTGAGGTACACCACTTGCCCCCAAGTGGACTTTGTGCCCCTAACCACAACCCTCTGGACCCAGCCATTCAGCTGGTTTTCAACCCATCCCACTTCAGCCACTCCTCTAACCTGTACTTTTTCACCCGGTCTATGAGGATGTTATGGGAGACAGTGTCAAAAGCCTCACTGAAGTTGAGGTAAACAACATCCACCGCTCCTCCCCGCATCCACCCGGTCACCTCATTGCAGAAGGCAATCGGGTTGATTAAGCACGGCCTCCCCTTCGCATTTCCCTTTTTCTGCAGAAATAACAGCAGAGCCCAAGGACATGGCATTTTAAGAAAACAATGAGATTAAGAGACAGACACTGAGTGTTCACAGCACTTATGACAGAGATAAACTGCAGTATCAGTTTCTATCAGATTGAGAGCATGCGGCCTGCACTTCAGGGGACAGGCTTAATGATTTAATAGGGCTTTCCCATCCCTCGTTAGCGAGCTTCAACAGTACGCACAGATACGTGAGCATCAAGCGGAGACAATCGCAGATGTAAATAAATAATTAGAAGCCCTTGTTCAGGGACCAAGTGCTGAAGATGTTACTTGGGCATATTTCATGTAAGAAGCAAAGCAGATTTCCCTGTGCCGGGTTGTGTCCCTTCCTCCTGGAGAAGGGATAACATTTGGCTCTCTTCATTCTTTCTACCGCCCCTCGGGCTAGAGTCTGTGTTTTGTTTGGTGCTTCAGGCTGTTTCACCGGCACTTACTGTTCGTGTGAGTGTACAGTGATCATGCATGTGGTGGGAGGAGGGTCGAAGAGGATTTTTCTGGCTTCTGCTTCCTCTCTTTCTTCTTTTTCTTGTCTGCCTCCTTTCCCACCTTGGCCCCAGTCTCTGTTTCCAAGCGGAGCTACTCTACGTTACCCTGCCAGACAAGGACATCTCACGGCACAGCTCTGCGGGCTGTCATCCGTCTGTAGCCTCCACTCTAACATTTGATTAGGTGGAAACCTCTAACCTTCAATTAGATGGAAAAGGAAGAAAGAAGAGAAACTTCCATGTGGTTGCCTGTGGTGCAGCCTGTATCATGTTTGCCGGGACTTAAATCTCTGGCATCCTCACTGACTTCATTACTGAGGAGGGATATCCTCTGCGAGCTTCATCTTCACTGTGTAATACTGAGGCTTTGGCTGGCAAGGGCCAATGTTTAATCACTTGAACATGACAGCATGTGTGAATACAACACAACCCACTAAGTTTTATCTACAAGGAGAAGGGATGCTTGCAGTGGTACCAAACTGCTTTATTCCCTCTTAACTCAGTATTATCGACATGTATTTACTATGGCAGATAATAATCACGCAGTTTAGCGTGATAAAATTAAGGAAGAGACAGGGAGAAGGAAACAACTAAACATCAAGATCAAGTATATAGATTGCCAGAGAGGAAAAGTCCTGAAAATGCTGTAAAACATACCAGATTTCCTTATTTTTGCCACCAAGGAAGATTTTTTAAGCACAATGGCAGCAAATAGGCCAAAGAAGAGAAAAAAAGATATGCTTTCAATGCCCTCCTAAGAAATCCTCTTTGCAGGAGCCTATGTGAAGCTTCGCCTTTCTGATTATTTTTTAACGCCCTGCGTAGACCACCGTACTGATCACGAACTTGATTAAGTTGCTCCTCCAAAATCAGGAGGTCTACACTAATTAACACCCCAGGAAGCTCTAGTCCCAAATCAGACATAGGAGGCTCTGGCACCCACAAGTTTCACGGGATTTTTGGGTGCTCACCACCTCCCAGGCAGAGTGTGTCCTCAAATGACAGAACTGAGAAGAAAAAAAAAAGAAAAAAAAGAAAAAAAGTCCTCTCAAAATGCAAGTAAAACATGCTTCTGATGCAAAACTAGCATTTGGCAGAGAAGTGACTCACGGTGACTGAGGGTTTAGTGCATCCCTCCTCTGAAGAAGCCAGGGTCTTTTTCTGGCTTGTGAATCACAGAAAATGGTAGATGATCACGTCTTGACCTAAGCAGAAAACTGAGGGTGTTAAAGAAGACGATGAATGGCTCTTCTCTGCTCTCTGAAATGGCACTGCTGGCAACTTAGTGATGCCAGGAGGAGAGGAAACAGCATTTCCAGAGGTGGGTTAAAAGGGGTGCACCTCCATAACAGCGGGTTCTCAGGCTTTGGAAAGCCTGGCTGTGAACTACAGGTGGATTCAGCTGTAAGTGAAGTGGGCTCCTGCATGGGAGGGGGACATGCCTTCTCCTTTGAGGGCATTATGCCTTCTTTCATTTTGCAGGACCCCAAGCTTTAGAGGGCCTGGCATGTTTTCCAGATGATTTTGTCACCCATAACCCCTCCCACAGTCCGAAAATCCCATCTTCAGGCTCTTCACAAAACCCCGTCAGACTTCTTTGAGAAGAAGTGGTGGGAGTGGGGATCAGGAAAGCACCTGAGCATCACCCTAAACCCCACCGGTACGCTCCCCCTTCAGACACAGCCCCGTGTGAGCAGCACTGGGTGAAGCAGAGCCAGATACTCAAGGACAGGCCACACGGATTTCAGTTTTAGCAGCTAAATTGCTACAGGACAGAAGAAGGAGACATCTATACGTTTATTAAGCAGAGCATGTATATAACTAATCTGGGTTAGAGTCCAGCTGCATGAAAGCGGGCATGCACGGCGTCTCCAGTTCTGCAATGTTCTGACAAACTCTTTTGACAAAGACAGGGCACAGAGTGAAGCCAACAGACACATCTGGCTGTCCAAACATTACCACAATGCCCCAGATGTGCTGCTGTCTGGTTTTTTGCCCCCATGAGTGTGCTTTGCGGGGGGGGGGATAACGGCAGGAGCCCTGATTGTCCAGGCAAGGAGAGGTATTGAAATACATTTTGGTTGTGATCGAATAGCTGTCCTCACTGGGTTTCCTGATGGCTGAGGTGAAAACATCAGCCGTTCTTCTGCTTCTTGTTTCATAATTATCCCTGTTTCCACACTTCGTTCCTACATTTCCTTTAATTATTTTTTTAATCTAGTTGACTCCCCACAGCAACATCCCTGACTCAAGCAGTCTCTCGTCCTGTAGCACAGAGGACTGTTGATGATCTTTTTTTTTCTTCACATGAAGTAGAATGAGGTGCCAGCTTTTGTCATGTCTACAAAACGTTTGCCTCTCTCAGCAGAGGATTCCCTTTGGATAACTGCTTATCACAAAACAACACCTTCGCAAGCAGCCCTCACTAATTATCCCCCAGGTCAAGATTTCCAGGACCTTCCTACTGCAAAAACACAGTGACAATAATGTCATGGTTTAACCTGAGCTCAGCTTAAACAATCTAGCTCAGGTTTTGCAAGAAGCGTAACCACGACTACAGAGAAATACTCAGGGTAAATACTCAGGGTGGTGGTGGTGGTGAAAATCTTAGCTGAGCTCTGTTTTATGGCAGCATTATGGTATCGGTGCTGCTAGAGGCACCTGAAGGATGCCTGGGCGAGTGCTGGGTATGTCCTTGCTTGTGACTCCAGACATCCAGGTGCAAAACCCATTTTTGCCACTTGTGTTGTGAATGCAAGCAAGCGACGTCAGGATTTTGTGCTTCCCTTCTTCAGACTTAAAAGGAAGGTGAAAATCGCTTCCCCCATCACAGGAGAGCCATACGATGCCGCTGCTGAAGGGGAGCCAAGGAGGATCCCACAAAGGTTTTCCGCAAGGCTGCTGTGGGGTAGGATTGTCCAACCGCCCTAAGGCACCTGCTGGAGATTTTGTTGAGTGGCAAAAGAGCGATTCACATGCGACATCGACATCGGGCCAGCCGTGTAGTTCTGAGTACAAAACACTGCCTTAGTGAGGCTGCCGTGTCAAGCTCTTCAGCTAAGCATGGCAACAAAGACAGGCAAAAAAAAAAAAAAAAAAAAAAAAGGAA
>VZSC01012451.1:123954-146460 GCA_013398225.1 Steatornis caripensis
GAAAAAAAGGAATACAATTCAAATACTGTCATTGCTTTCTTGGTAATCAGCACAGCATTATGTAGAATGATTTGTAATTTTACACTGACGGCTATTATCTTCTGGCAGCCACCATGACTTAAACAAATGTCTAATATTGCAAGGGGCTGGGGGTTTTGTGTCTTTGACAAGAACCTCGCCACAATAAGGAGCCCAAAGAGAGGGAAATGCTGTTCTGCAGTCTCTGTTTCTCTCCTGATGTACGAATCGTGGCAGTCTTCCTCGGCGTTTATTATGCTTGGTGCTTACGGTAGCACTTTGATGTCAATCTCGCTTGAAGTGCCTTTTGCATAGCAAAAGAAGAAACACCCCTGTGGACTTTGCTTGTAACACTCACTTTCTTCAGCTGGAGAATGCTCAGAGTGAGAGGGGATGCAGGGATAAATTCCACAGTTTGACCCAACGTGACAAATATTGAATATGAATAAATAATGTCGAAGCAATATCCAGGCTCTTAAATGAGCAAAACCATTTTTAAATTTTTTTTATTTCTTAACGCCTTCTAGATAGACAAATCAGGCAGCAAGTGCCTCGGTAATAAGTGATTAAGTAACTCGTTGGCTGTACAGGTTCACGGCAAATCATCTAATCTTCCTTACAACTCATAAAACAAGGGAGGTAGGAAAACAAGCATGGAAGAATACAGAGAATGAGAAACACTCTACTTTGCCTTGACTTTTGCCTTGTCTTTTCAACTGTATTTCTTAGAAATCCAAATCATGAACTACCCCAGTGACTGGGAGGGCTTCAGACTCACAAGCTGTCTGGACCCGGGCACTGAATAGGATCAAACACAACATGGGACGAGGCTCCCGAGCTGGAATTCTCCAGTTTGGGTTTATTCATAATATTAATATTTCTCCTGCCATCAGGTCTTGTTCATTCAAGATTCCTGGGTTGCTCAGGCTCTCCCAGCAACCACAAGAATATCCTGCCAATCCACGGGGATTTCCTATAGTGCTATTTTTAGAAAAAAATTAGAATTTTGAATGAAAGAAAAATTGCTGAGGCCAGCATTCAATCAGTGTCAAGCTTGGCTGGTTTTCAATCAATTTTTTCATTAAATTGTCAGGTTTTGATAGAAAATAAAAGAAAAGAGGATTGGGTACACTCTCTAGGAAAATTTTGTAGGGAAAAATTTTGCTTTTCAAGCAAACCGGCTACAATTTGCCCAAAGCTGATCCACTCTCACAGAACTCCTTTGGTTTCTGGGGATATTTCTAGATTTTGTCTGGCTGCATTTGATGGTTTATTTAAGGTGTTGTTGGCACGAGTGAAGTATTTCTGGGCACTTTTTTAAAGATTTTAAGGTTTTTTTGCTTTTGTTCTGGAAGCGCTAGTGTTCCCAACAGCTGACAAGCTGTTTCCATCTCTCATGGCTTGTCCAATAAAATATATTAACATTCCCTACGGCCTTGACGATACATTTCTGGGATGCTCAGAAAAATAAAGGGCTGCCATTTCCACCTCAAAGCCTGCTACCTGCTTCTTGATATGTAAAAAATCCACCGTCTTGAGGCATTTGTAATTTAAAGTTGAGGGGATATAATGTACTATGCCCATCAATTTCTATTGGGCCAAATTCAAAGTCATCCCCCTGGTAGCTTCAGGAGACTTTGGCACAAACCCGTGGCTTATTGTTTTATAATTATAAGCCACTTACTTACAAAAATCTTGCCCCATACCACCCAAAGATCCTTAGTCTAAAGAAAGATGTTTTGGTTTTCCTTGTAATACTTTATCTTTTTTTTTTTTTCAGGAGCTCCTTTTTTAGGGCAGGGAAGTGTTAGCACCTTTTTGAAATGTTGCACACTGTCAAACACATGAAAGCCAAAATGAGGTGGTCCGGTGGTCCCCCAAGGCAGCGGAATAGCCCTCCCAGGTGGCTATGGCACATCTGTCCAGGATTTCGTGCCTAGCAGCCCCTCCTGTCTGGAGGCATGCAAGCCCAGATCTGCATCAACCAACCCCATCCAAGTAAAGCCATGTTTATTTCAAAGATGTGGCTGCTCTCCTCAGCCGCCAACAGCCAGCACGGCTCTGTAGCCTCTCCATCCCCCTCCCCCCAAGCCTTGGCTGGGCCCTGGGGTCCTCTAATGTTTGAGATCTTCCTTTTGATCTTGGATTTAGGCTTGAGAAGAGTAAACTCTTCCCCGCCCGCCCGGCTGGAGCCAGCCAGGAGCTACTCCCCAATAAACATCTTCTCCTTTGTTTTGCCCATGAATGTTATCTGGGTCATTGTTTTACCTTTCCTGCTCAGCATCGTTCAAGGTAACCCAAAACCAACATATAAACCATAACACCTGGAGCTCCCAGTTTGTGGGGTCCATCTTCACCCATCCTTTGGATGCCCACCTCATCTTCTCCATCCTATTTCCCACCACGTCAAGAGCTCGTGAGATTACTTGCTCCCTCGTGGCAATGTCTCACCAATCCCGCCATGGGTAGGATTTGTTGGGGTGCTTCCACACAGAGGATGTGGCCAGATCCTCATCTTTCTATGGCATTCGGAGCGGAGTGGAGCGTCCCTCATCCACCTCAACAGGGTCTCTGTGAAAACAAAACTCCCAAGGCTCAGCTCTGTAACAGTAAGCAGGTCTTTAAAAACAAAAAAATTAGACAGAGTTGACTTTTATTTCTCCACGCAGCTCCATGTTTACCTCTGAACATCAGCACTCATGGCAGGGCTGTGTTTCCATGTAACACACACTCCCCCCCCTTAGATAATTACACTTAATTGCTAGTGCTGGTGGCTCAGACGTCTGCCAGGCTCCACCGTGATTACGGTGACAGCGCTCAAGAGCCAGGTAGGTCCACTCTGTGTGGTCCAAGCTGCATCCTGAGGATGCCCAGTGCTGCTCACACCCCCATCCTGCTCTGTTGGCAGCTCTGGAAAAATCAAAAAGATCCACAATCTCTTACGGTGGGATGCAGAGGTGTCCCCCAGCATCCAGGCAACTCAGGCCAGTAGTTATCTAGGAGGAGGGAATAGTCCCTTTCATCTGAGCAAATTAACTGTGAAGGATAAAGACGGTGACAGAGCCGAGAGCAGCTAAGTTTATCACAGCTTTTAATTTACAAGAAACACCCCACTAACATGTGCTCAGAGCAGATGGATGTCACACAATCCAGAGTTTTAGGAAGCATTCCTGATTTTTCCAGACTTCTTTTCTTAAGACCCTCCCATTAACTTTTTTTAGCCTCATGGAGATTGTCAAAGGCCAAAGTGGGATGGTGGTGGAGTGGCAGCCAGGGAAAGGTAGGAGGGACTGGCTGGAGCCCCTCCAGCTTGGGATGGGGAACACTGAGGCTGGTGTAACTTCTGCCCTGTGGAGACCTGCCATGGATATAACCCTCTCCCATGAGCAGGGATATGCTCTTGGAGCTGTTGTTCCTGTGCTCATACTGATTTTATCACCCAGAAAATGTCCACTTTGAAGGAAGGACCTCACAGAGCTTTATGAAGGCAATAGTCTGGCCCCAACAGATAATTGAGATCTTAGATTTGCAAAAGCCTCTAAAGCATTTTGTTCATTCCTTGAATGGAGTATAAAGAGAATTGCTGTTTGTCTGTCTTATTTTTCAAGCCCTTTGATTGCTCTTAGATTAATTTCCAAAATATGCAACCCTGCAGGAAGGTTAGCAAGGTCTTGGTGCTCACCTCTTGGAATACAAGTCAGCGTCAGTGGGCACACTCATAGCCTGCCTGCCTGGCTGCTCAGTTAAGGATCTGCTCGTTGATGTGCATAGCATCAGGAACAGGGGTTTTTTTTGCCGAATAATCCTTCATTCTTGAAATCCTGTACCCTGGCACTTTGAAATATGAAGAGATAAATGCTAATTTCAGCAATTCCCTGAGCGTCGTTCACAGAGTTTGTTCATAATGTTAATCTGTATCACTTCAGCCAAAAATTGTCGTAATACTTCTTCTTGGTAATTATTTGAAAAAGCCATTGCAATGTGCCACCTGCCCCTCCACACAATGTGCCTGTCCCGTTCTTTTACTGGCAGTTACAGGGACCAGATGCCAAGGTGCGGAAGATAATTTCCCCATGGCAAGGAACATCTGGCTCTTTGGCAAACTCAAAAGACCATCGTGACGACCAACCTCTCCGGCGTCGCTTTTGAGTGTACAATGTGGTTGTATGTGAGCTGGCAGTGAAATCTTGCTCTTCCAAGCACCTTTTGTCATAAGGTGACATTTGCATGTAGAAGATCTGTTGCTTTGCCCATAAGACCTAGTTTCTTGAAAGCTTCTCAGCTTATCTACATTGTCTTTGTTTCTCAGCTGAACTTTTTTGCTAGCTTCAGACCTAACCACCCTTCTGCTATTTACAGTGGCCTCTTCTTTCCTTGTAAAAGGTTTATATTATGTACAACACCAAGATTTATTGACCTTTTCTCTACATACCTCACATTTGTCTTGTGTTTGTCTCACCCAATCTGAAGCAGTTCTCTGAAAAACCTAAATAAGGAGTTTTGTCATCCTAGGTTGCCGATGGCCCGGAAGATGCAAGAGACGTTTCTCCCAACAGGAGTTATAGTTAGGCAAGCTCGTCCTCTGTAGGGTCTCTCTTTCCACTGAGTNACAACACCAAGATTTATTGACCTTTTCTCTACATACCTCACATTTGTCTTGTGTTTGTCTCACCCAATCTGAAGCAGTTCTCTGAAAAACCTAAATAAGGAGTTTTGTCATCCTAGGTTGCCGATGGCCCGGAAGATGCAAGAAACGTTTCTCCCAACAGGAGTTATAGCTAGGCAAGATCGTCCTCTGTAGGGTCTCTCTTTCCACTGAGTCCAGATGAGGTCCTGAACGACCATGGCCCTACCTTGGACAGCCTAGTGATGTGATGACACCAGGGATGCTTTGTGCAGACCTTGGCCAGGCATCACACGGTTATGCAAACTGATGGTCACTAAGAGCTAGGCTATGGGGCAGGGTGGGATTCCCCAAGACCTAAACCAGAAGGACTCTGTGGGTATCTGCTTTAGGGAACCACTAGAGGTATAAAATTCAACTCAGCTTGGAGGTGTGCATGGAGCTTGGCTTGAGAGCCAACAGCCACATGAGGCGTGATGCAGCAAAGAAAGTAGCCTTCCACTAAAGTTATTTTTTGGCTGATGAAAAATATGCCTTCTGCCTTCTATCAAACACACTGAAATGGAGAGGCATTAAATTAAATAATTTCCTCCTCTTTTTTTTTATACCCAGCAGGTTTTTCATATATTAACATTTGCTATAGTAGAGTGGTGAATTATTGTGGTAGAGCTAAACTACTGTGGCTTGAAGAGTTTTGCAAAAATAGTTGTTTTATATTAGACAAACATGGAGTTTTGGTTAGTTTGAGGCAGCAGCAAATGAGGCAGAAATAAAAAACTTGGAAAGTTAAGAGACTGCTCTCTCTGTTCAGTTTGCTACTTACGTAGGAGGCATTTTTGATTTTATAAGAAAGTTTCTTTATGCCCCTCCTTAATCTGATGTTGTTCTTTGCCAGGACCTGGAACGTAGAAATTAAAAAAAAAGGATTGTCCTGCATCAGTTATGAGACACTTACACCTTGAAAGTAGCCTATTGTTATTATTAATCTATTATTTATCATCCTTTTCCCAGTATGGATCAAGAAAACCGGACTGCTTTGAAAACAGTCTTCCCCTGTGCGTTGATTGAAGAAGGGATGCTGGACATGGACTGCTGGATCGACATCTTGCTGTTCCTGGGGCATCTCCTGCCTGTTCCTCCTGCCTGCAGGGGAGAAGAGGACTCCAGGAGTATGACTGCCAGGCCAGAAGTCACTGTCTTCACTAGGTTCCTCCCAAAACCCACCGAGACGCTCACGCCAGAGGGTTTCTTCCTTAGGGCTTTTGTTTCAGCAGCTCTAGATGAGAAAACAGAGAGGGACCACCAGGTCCTTATCATAGAAGAAGGCAAAAAACTCAGACGACCAGGTTAGTGCAAAGCTACATGTGGGATAGCTGCTCTCGCGAAATGGCCATGGTTGAAGTGCCTGAGTGGAAAAACTTTACTAAAAGAGGTGCATTGTGCTGCCTAAAAATAACTACCAGTCCTTTATCCAAACCACATCCCTCCAGAGAGCTCCAGTATTTAAGCACATTTGGATGCTAAGAGGAATCCTAATCAGTGAGACATTTCGTTTTGGCCACAGGCCTCTCTGAAGTCACTGGGAAGCATCCGCAGAGGCGGTGGGAGAACTTGGCTGTCCCCCATGCCTACGCACTGCAGCAGCAAGTTTGCTGTTTTAGTGGTTTCCTTTAATTGGGGTGATTGCTCTCATGCAGAGGAGCAAATTAAAATCCCATGAACCTGGCTATATAAAGAAGCTCACGGCTAGACAGGCAAGACTGGCTGGACTGACATGAGCGGGAGGTATCACTTGTCACCCCATCCTCTGCCTCGTGGGGAAAAGTTCCCCTCCAAACACTGAGTTTGCCTTTTCAGGAGTGCTCACCTCAGGAACTGTTGCCTTCCCATTGAGAAGACCATGGCCCGTCATGCTGAGCCTGTACCTCCAAGTTCGTCTCTCATCCGCCTCCCCCATCGGCTTGACTCCTGCATCTTCCCCTCAAGCAGGTGGATGGGATTTTACCTGAGAAGGGATAAGGTCCAGTTGAATCCAGCGGCTCCCGTTCATCCACCACCCTCACCTTGCTGGAGCTGCCCTTTGTGGAGCTCATCTTTGCTCCTTCCACGACAGCTGACAACTCCAACTTTATTTGTAAAAAAAAAAAAATTGTCCCGCAACACTTGCACTCTCTAAAGCGCTTCTTTTTCTTCCTTCCCAGTGGCTTGCTTTCTTTAAATTTAGGATGGTGCTGGTCACCTTTGCTCCAAAAATACACAAAGCTGCTGCATATCTATTTTCCAAATAATTAATCTTTCCAGTGGAATAACTTAAAGCCCCATGTTTCCTGTTATGTTATACAGCTGCAATTTGTAACGAGAGATCCTGCGCTGTGCTACGCGGGCAGAAGGCCAAGGACGTGGTGCTTTACCTACACAAGAGCCCTACATAAATAATCCTTAGCCACAATTTAAACAGTTAGGTACTGTTCGGTTCAAGAAAAAAGGGAGAGGGAAAACAAAAGCCTTTCTTCTGGTTGTCATTTCACAGTTCGGCGCTAAATTTTCAGTCGTATTTTATTTTATTTTGTAAGCTTCAGTGGCTGGGAATGCCCCCTTCTCAGGTGGTGGGCCAATACGTGCTCAGTTCGATGACCAAAAAGTGGTTTTATTCATTAATTTTTGTTTCAAACAAACATTTTGTCTGCCATAAAGATTACAGCCTCCTGCTTAGCTGGGATCTCAAGATACACCAAGCACAAGCGTAGCAATCCTCGCTTCTCTGCCCAAAACCAGGCTTGGGGCGGAATTCATGGGTGATGGCCAGGAGATAAGGGAAGTGCCCGGTGCTCTGGCTGGAACAGCCCCTGGAGGGCCGCTGGAGACAGGCATAAATCAGAGCTGCCCTGAGATGGCGAGGAAGGATGCCAGGAGCCGTGCTGTTCCCCTGCCAGCTGCAGCGCGGGGACAGCCCCGAGATGATATAAAGCCTCCATTGGCAAGGCTTCGTCCCTCCTCCGCCTGGCACAGCGGGCAGCGCCGTCACGCTGGAGTGCGGGGGGTCGGGACTCAGGAAATCGCTGAGTCTTGCTTGCCACATGTGTTTTATATATCCATAATAACAGCATCATATGCATTGCACGGGGGAATGCAGGGTTTAGGTGCAATAGCAGCAGTATTTATAGGTATTATAAACCATCATCATCTTCAGAATCATGCATATTGCTACTATACTTTCAGGATAATAGTGAGAAGGACTGGGCTATGGCAAAAATCAGCTGTTAATTGTTGTCTTCTCAGACTGAGGGAAAGCATTTCAAAGGCTTACACCTCCAGGTTCCAGTTCAGCAAAGCACATATACATGGAGTGCATGCTCCTGGGTCAGATCCCAAGGCTGTTTCATCACTGAAGACAAAGCAAGGAGCTCAGTAAAAGTTTGCTGTGGGATGCGAAGGTCCAAAACCATCTAAGCCAGTTCACCGTCTAACTCCCTGTGCCGTCAGTAGGATTTTAGGCATCTAGTTGCACTTCTAGGCCCCTAAATACACTTGAAGCATCTAACCCATGGTTAACAGGGGATAACATAAGCAGGATGGGATGGAGCGGAGGATGCGTAAGAACAGGCACTGGCTGCTTGCCTCCTCTTTTTGGCAAGGAGACGAGGATCTGAGTGTGCTCCCTAAAATCACAGCTCACCCAGCCCANCAGTAGGATTTTAGGCGTCTAGTTGCACTTCTAGGCCCCTAAATACACTTGAAGCATCTAACCCATGGTTAACAGGGGATAACATAAGCAGGATGGGATGGAGCGGAGGATGCGTAAGAACAGGCACTGGCTGCTTGCCTCCTCTTTTTGGCAAGGAGACGAGGATCTGAGTGTGCTCCCTAAAATCACAGCTCACCCAGCCCAGTGAGGGAGCAAGCCCAGAAAGATTATTACCAGTCCTTCCCAAATTTGCAGGATATCCCTACCTATTTTGGGGGGTACCATCAGACCCCCTGGTGATGGAGTGGTCTTGCCAGAAGAAGCGAGCAAGGAGGCTGGAGGCTGCTGTTTTGCCTTGGCGCTATCCGCAGCACCTACTCACACTGATGGGACTTCCCCCAGGTGATGGAGAAGAGCCTGGTGCCCATGTCAGGATCAGTCCTGGCTGGTCAGGCACGCTGCCCTGGTGTCTGGGACACATCAGCCGCAATGTACAGGAGTAACCCATCAAAAGGGAAATTATTTGAAATTAGGCAAACAGGAGAATGGCTTTCAAAAGGCATGAAAATTATCTTGTTTCATGCTTAGAATAACCTCATTACCACAATATCCTGAATGAATTATGCCAAATTTCCCATGTACACACACAGACACACACACAAATCCTGCTTTGGGCTGCTTAACAACAGCGAGAAATTTCAGATCGGGAAGCTCCTGAAAAGAGGGAATTTGAATAAAGTGTCCTTTGGAATGTAACTACAAAGTGGGTATCAACGTGCTTTGATATTTATAATGGCAATTGTTCTCCTCATTGAGAAACACATTTCTTTTGTACCAGCAAATTCCTGAAAAAAGCTTAATCTTGCACACATTGTGCATTAGGAAACTACCCAAGTTAAGACCTCTTTGAAACACTGATCAATGCATCGGCTAGGAAGGCCAGGAGAAAAAAAAAAGCAGCTCAGAGAGGGAAAATTATTTCATCCATCAAGAGAGGGTTACTTATTCTAAACACGGATGGGCGTAGCTTATGCTGTGTTAGGAGAAACGATGTTTGTGTCTTAACTTTTCTACCCAAGACCATAGCTGGTGGATTTGCACCCAGGCAAGGTGCCCGTAGAGCTAATCGTGCTGCAAGAGCATTTAATGTCCTCCTTGCACATGGGTAAATGCCCCACATGCTGTTAAACTCTGGGCATCTAACAGAGCTGGTATCACAGAGCTGGAGAAGCGATTAAATCACAGTCGTCGCTATAGCGTCTCAGCGGCCAATTGGGCTGTGATGACAGAAAAATTAAGCCCTTGCAAGTGGGATGCAGAAAGAGATAGCCAGAAAAGAAGAACAAAACCTCACCTCGTTTCATCGGTTGGCTCTCGACAGCTAACGAGAGGGGTCTATCACATCGGCACACTCGTCAATATTTATAGGTGCTGACTAAAGCTACCAAAATATTGAATGAGCTATCAAAACACAAGGGTTATTAACACAAAGACCTCACTTTGTAGAAAGTTAATTTTCGGGGGCTGAGAGTGCAGGTTCTCGGGGAATTGCCAGGCACGGCTGCGACCTCTTGGTTTTGGCAAAAATAAATAGCAGTGGAGGGGAGGTGTCTTGGAATTAACATCATGACCTGACATGGGTAAAATCAAGCCTTCAGGGTGCAGGATGGATCTGGTTCTTGTGTAGTCCGTATGCCTGAGCGGTGTGCGAGCCCTGGGCTGCACCCTGCTCCATCCTGGGCTGAAATACTGCTGGTGGAGAGGGATGGGCTGGGAGAGCTGCTGCTGGCAATTAATGGGAGTTGAGAAAAAACATAACATTGCTAGTGATGAGCAAGACGGCATCAGTAAGTTAGTAAACAGAGGTTATTTTTAGTAGTGCTGTGGGATTACGTTAGAGATGTGGAGTGTGTTAAGGAAGGATATGCCTTGTAAAATAAGGTGGTGAATTCAGCTGAAACACTGCAAGCCACCTGTGGCGTCAACCATAAGGGTACCTTCTTGGGGGTTTTGGCCGTTTGAGCTTTTCAGGCAGTTTTCCTACAAAAATGCAAAGGTCCTTGAGTGTATGCTTCTCCCCTGAAACCCCCCACTCTCCCTTCAGTCCCGTCCCCCAAACAGAAACCAAATTCAGCAGATGGAGCAGGGACCCGAAGGCTGTATCTATGACACGAAATGAAAGAGGGCCAGCAGCGGGATGCCCGCCCAGTGACACCACCTGTCTGTTAGCAGCCTCCCTGGGCCAGATGTTGTGGATGCTCTCCCGGAACAGAGACAAGCCCCCCTCCGGCACTGCTGGGCCCCATCCTCCCACATTATCCCAGTGAGACTCTGAACACCATCATGCCACCTCCAGGGGCGTGCAACCCACCCTTCCCGGTCATGCCATGGAAACCTCTTCTCGGCGGGCTGCAACAGAGAGCTCACGCTATTTTAAATACTGAAAAAAATACATGAAAAATAGTAAGAATGGCTTTGCACTACACAAGGTGCTGCACAGGGAGCATGCAGCAAGCTTGGTGTTTGGCTTTGGGACTGGAGGCTGCTCCAAGGCTATCTTCTTTAGCAATATATAGGATGAATGCACAGAAAAGGCTTTTCCCCAAGTTTTTGTGTAGAAGAGCCCCACTGAGCAAAAAGCTAATGTCAACTCTTCCTGTCTCTTAGCGGAGTCCCACAGCATTGTGGTATTGCCTGCGTTGGGAGTGACTTGGGTATGGCTGAGCTTTTTCCCATGGTGGTGGTTTGGGTGATCAGCAAAACGTTGCACGCTTCTATTGCTGCACTTTTAGCATGATCACAACCCAAGCAATAGGTGAGCAGCAACTGCGGGAGCATGGGCAGCCCCGCTCAACCAGCGGAGAAGCATTCGAGGGAGCTCCCCGGTATCCAGGGGGTCTATGAACTTCCCAAGCTCCTTGAAATCGGTCAGGCAAGCCGAGGGCTGGCCGGCAAGAAGCGTGAAAGCTGCCTTCAGTGCTGTTACTGACTGAGAACCTCCCAGAGACGGCGAGGGCCAGAGCTAAGAAGCCAGGCCTGGCCAAGTCCCTGAGCAAGCCCACGGGCAGAGCGCACCATGCGGCTATTCAACTCGTGCCTGGAAACACCACCTGAAAGGAGTGTCACCACTATACTGGAAGCAGGGGTGCTGGTCCATGCTACACTTCTGATTTAATGGAAGTATTCTGGTTTTCTGTGAAGCTTTTCTCAAGAGTAATCAATTTTCCTTCCCCTCTTTTTTAAAAAAAAAAATTACCATCTTCTTTTCTTTTCCAGTAAGGAAAACTGCAGAAGGAGAGAGAGGCCAAACCAGGTGAATAAACAGAAACCAAAATGCTTAAAAAGCTGTTCATGAACATTTTTCCTTCCAAAGCAAAATAGGCACAGAGTAAAATGCTGGACTCAAGTGAAATCCTTGCCTTTTCCTGGTTCTTGCTCTTAGTTTTTTCTTTACATGTGACAAAACCATGACTCCACTTTTTTTGTCAGACTCATCCCAAAGACTGGGCGTACCACCTGGAAACAGCTGCATGTCAGCACAACTCTTATTAAACATCAGAGAATCTCTAACAGCAAATTGCCCCAAGCCTGGAAAAAACTTTTATCAGGACTTGCATATCGTTAGATGCAGAAGCGACACAAATGCGGGGTGAATTTGGCTATATTTTGTCCACCATTAGAGTCTGGGTAATTTCTCCTGAGTTTGAAGCAATGGGTGGCAAACAGGTGGAGAAAGATAGGGAAGAAATGGAAAGGACAGGATGAGAGATCACATATGGTTCAGGGAAAGGGATGTAGCAGGAAAGGTGAAGAGTTGGGGAAAAAAAGGCAAACGAGTGAAAAAGTAAAATAAACTTACAGAAACGTGGAGGAGTTCCAGCAAAAGGGGAAAGAGAAACAATCTAGAAATGTCAGGCTGCGATGCGGACGGTATATTTAGTTAAGCCACTGGCACTTTCCTCTGGTGGGAAAAGCGACAATTGCAGGGCTTAGGCCTTAATCCAACAAGGGAATTTCAGCATGGTCTTACTTTAAAACATGTGCGTAATCCTCATGATTTCAGTTCAGAAAGGTAGATCCCAGCTCATATCAAGCCTGTCGCCAGTGCGGCCCTCGCTGTTAGGAAAAAAAAAAGTTTTTCATTTCTTTTAAGAAGTCACACGTTTTATTTTTACCCATGAAAAGACGTACATACCCAAATTTCTTCAGATTAACAAGGATGTAAAGGAGGCTGCTGTGAGATGGGGAGATGGGGTTTGAGATTTCGCCGGGACTGAACAGGTCTGCCAGGGGAGGCTGCTCTTGCTCAGGTTGCATTTTGCTGAGAGCAGGGTCGAGGACCAAACCAGTGCGACAGAGACATTTCTAGCACGATGGAAAAACACAAGTGGACAGCGTGACATTGGCACCCAAGACACCACATCCTTGGAAACGGGGTTTGCCTGGTGTGGAGAATACAGGGCAGGGCATAACTGGCTCCAGCCTAGCCTCTTGCAGCCTGTGCAGACCTCGGCTTGGGTGCAAAAGGATGCAGAAGACCACATGCAAGGGTGAGGCTGGCTCCCGCACTACAGAACTCAATTTATAATAATTGTATTTTATATTGTACAATATTTTATTATAATAATTAATTGATTCTTCTCATATCTGCTGTCTCCTCTTAAAAGTCACATCAAGAATTTTATTCACTGAGTTTTAGGGTGGGGGTTTTTGGAGGGGGAGGCAGGATAGCTAGTTCTTTCCACACCCATCCTTTCAAAACGTTCACAAAACCAAAGTGTTTCGAAGCTTAAACCTTTCACTGAGAAAACAGTGGTGCTTGAAGGCAAACACTCAGCTTGGAAGCGAGTTGTTCCTACATGGTGATGGTCCCGCTCTCGCTCTGTGGCATTTGATCAGCTGCTGCAAGCACTGCGGTCTCCCCTGACACAGCAGAGCCCACCAGGTGCTGCTCCTTCAGTGCCATTGACCTCTGTCAATACTCAAACAGATTAACCATCGTCCTCATCCCTCTCTCTCCCCACTGAGTTTCGTACTGATAGACCTGCTGGGTGTTTAAACACCCACGGAGCGCTGGGCCTCATCTTTCAGAGGCTGCTCTTAGCCAACTCCACGCTGCTCCAAGGTATCAACGTCTTCAAGAAATTTAGGAAATCAGAATGCCTGGAGCAGTCTCCAGTTGCTGGATGCAGTGCAATTTCATGGAGAGATGGTTCCTCCACCGGACAGTGATGTGGCGCTGGTGGAACCTACGGAGATCCCCAAATCTGGGACAACTTGTCATCTTCCTTGAAAAAGAGCATATCTCATGGCATTGGCTCGGCAGAGAGATCTGCCTGTGTCAGCCTGGCATCTTTTTGTTTAGCAGGTTGATTTTTGAATAAGTAGATCCATACAGGAAGAATTTGCCAGTGGTTTACTCCACCTCTTTCTGTTGGATTGACATGAGCAACATCCACAGCGCTCTGTAATGAAAAACTTTTGGAAGATGGTTGAAACCAATGAGTTTTGGCCAGTCCATCCTCACTCTTATCTGTGGCATTGTAAGTCACTGAAATTGGTGTCTGATAAGGAGATCTCCATTAACTGCGCTCCTGGAAATATACGTCAAATTGCATCAGAGTTTGCAAAACCTTCCAAGGAGCAATGAAGGAATACAAAGCAGATGGAGAAGTGACTGAAATAAAGCAGGTCAGGATGGTCAAAAAACACAGCAGTGTTGCAAAAAAAGGAAAATGTCGGAGCCTCATTTTAATTAGCACAAAAATTCCTCCCCATATTTATGCAAGCATTTTATACTGTCTCAGATACAGGCTCTTTGCAAGAAGTGCTTTACCATAGCTTGCTGCTGTGGGGCTGATAGTGGGAGCCTAGAAAATGAAGGCACCAAGTCCTCTGACACCCCAGCCCTGAAATCAGGATTAGACAGCGATGGTTTAAACAGACCAGGCAGGAGCAGCAGCGTTATTTACAAAAGGGTTATATCCAGTAGTGTAGGGTGGTGGTGACAAGGAGGGGAAATTTGGGCTAGAAATCCCCTCTAGCATCCCTCGGAATTTTACCTTCAGTCACCTTTGAGAGCAACATTTAAACCTGTGGAGAAGGCATCACTGGCCGGTGGCAGCTGGTGGAACCAGCCTGCCTGTCTTGCCGGACTTACTCCATCACCTCTTCCTCCTCTGACCCTTACTATGGGGCGAGGAGGAGCAAGGTAGGGGAGTGAACGGCACGGCAGGACTTCAAAATCCTCCCCAAGATTCAAGTCAGGCGGAGACGCAGACACGGAGACGCAGACCCAGAGACGCAGACCTCCAATGCCCGTTTATTCCGGGAAAAGGCATTTTCCTGGTCCTGACTGGGCAGCCAAGAGAGCAAGAATTGGAACATGCTTTGCAACGCCCGGGCGAGGCAGCTTGTAAGGACGCGTGGCTTGTTTTCCCCCTTCCCTTTCTCCCCGAAGCAGACTGCAGCAGACAGCGTGCAACCCTCCTTGCACCTCCCGGCCTCCCTCTCTGTCCGTGCCAAACCCAGCTGCTCGGCTCTGGGTGCTGCTGCAGCTCCCGCTCCTGCTGGCACGGCTGCTGCTGAGCGGAGCCGGGGAGGGCCATAATGACGCACTCTATTGGTATTAGAAGACTTCACCATCTATTTATAGGGCCCCGCCGACCGCAGAAGACTCTCGGCCTCTCTTTTTCTCCCTCCCTCCCTCCGCCTCACTCACTGGCTTTAGCTCAGTGCAGGAGGGGGAGCAAGACAAATGCTGTAAATAAAACCAGTGGGTCCAAGCGTGACATTCTCAAGCACGGCAAAGTTTCTGCCCCTCCACTATCGAAATCACCCAGCGGATTCAGTCTGAACAAATTATTTCCAGCACACCAGCTTTTCGCTCTGGCGTTCTCTCTTCCCAGCTTTTCAGCTTGGATTTCTTCCTCTTTTTGCTTTTTTTTTTTCCCTTTTCCCCTTCTGTCTTTGCGCAGTTTCACTTTCCAGTTCCTGGCATTGGCTTGGCTATTCCTCAGCAGGGCTGGATAAGGCCCAGAGAGGGGGAGACCTCTCTATTGAGCTTGGCAGATTTCCCCAGTTCCTGCCAAGCGCTTCCCCGTGTGTCTCTTCCCAATAGCCAGGCTGAGCCCTGACCCTTATTTCGGCCCACGCCATCTTCTGATGCTCTCCTGACCGCAGGGCCAGGCCACACCTCCCACGCTCGCTCTCTGAAGGACAGACCCATGGGTCCAGCACCCTTGTCACCCACGCGTCTCTCCAGCCCTTGCCCTGTTCCCATGCCGGTGGGGAAGTCGATGAGGACCAAGCTGAGATGCGGATGGGAACAGTACCCGTGCGTCGATCCTGGGCACTCCTTCAGCGTGGATAACCACAGCAGTAGGTTTTGACCTGCTGTTGCAGGAGCACAGCCTGCCTCAGCTCAGGGCAAAGGCAGCATTTGGAAACGTGAGTAAAAAATTCTGTGCACCTGGATATGGGCAGCGAGGTAAAAACAATGAATAGTGTCCACAGCAAAGGCATTGATGGAGAAGTAAAGCCATTTACAATCACTTCAGTGAAGTGAAAAATAGAGGTCACTGGAGGTGCACGTCCATTCTTTTTTTTAACAAAACAATGCTGATTTTCACAATATTTATTGTCAGAAGCATTTCTAACAGAAACACTCCCGCCTGCATGCAGGCCCTTGGGTTTACAACAGAGGTAAGAGAAGACAGCTGTGGGAATTAAATCCATAGCAAGACATTTTCCTTCTGCTTTCTCATTGAATGAACCATTGCCCTACCTGAGAGACTCCGATCCTTGCAGCTCCATCAGCACCGCAGAGATAAAGCAATCAAGGGGTGGGAGTGTCTTCTGGGGACAGATGAATCTTATCCTTAAGTAAATCACTTCAGCTCTCTGTTTTTGTATGGCACCCTGCTCCGTGTTTATCTATACCAACTTGCAGGCTCCGGGACTGTCTCCCACTGCTGGGGAGGGATGTACAGCACCAACCCCAGCCATAGGCCCCCCAGGCCTGGGTATTTCTCCTTGCAGAAGAATCACATAACCCAACTGGAAACAACTAGTCCCAAAGCTATTATTTTTATTCTTAGAAAATAGCTTATTAAAACAGCATACAGATAATTCAAGAGCTATATTTGAACTCGGGGATGGTGCTTAACATCTGGCCTCAAACCAAGAGCACATCACATTCTCTTGACAAGCTGAGCCCTTCACAACTTTCTGATCACATTTTTAAATCTTGATGTGCATGAAGCTCTTCCTAAAGACGTCTTCCTGGGAGCTGTGTCATGACCTGGTCTTACAGGCTCTGCAGGACTGGGCCGGAAAAGCAGGTAAGAGAAAAAAAATCCTTATTACCACTATGCAGCTCCTTTAGAGGTCACAAAACTTGCATTTGCTGTCCCTACTAAGGCGAGCGGGCTGCCACCGGTTAAAACACAAGTTGATGGAAAGGGGATGGAAGTGTCCTGGCACAGGGAAAGCACCCGTTCTCATCTGACCATGCTGGAGGGTGCACAGTGTGATACTGAAAAGCCACATAACCCATCATCCTGCCTCCTCACACCAATTCTCTGCAGAGCTGAAAGCCTACAGACCCTTTTATGGAGGTGAATCACCACGTATGTCTTCCCCTCAGATTGCCTCCTGCACATAGGGATTCCCCTTGGCACGCCAAACACTGTGCCACAACTCACAGCCAGGACGCTTGGTTTTTGCATCCTTCTCAATGTGGAGATGCTCCAGCCCTGCCACGAGAACTGCATGGTCACCCGGGAAATGTGGTATAAGGATGTAAAATTTCAGGATGCCTCTGGAAGGCTGTTTTAAGAGGATCAGAACGTACAGCCCACACAGGAAAATTTTGTTTCATTCTCCAGTTCTTGGTTCTTCAGTTTTGGAAAGGCACAGTTATAAACCATAAAAGCAAATTATCCCTCCACTGACACGAATCCAGCCACATTCTTCTGCAGCGTCATTAAAATGGGAAAGCGCTTTGCTGGATTGCCATATGACTAAAATTGTTCCTTTCATTTGTACCCCATTTTCTGCCAGCACCAATCTGCAAGGAATCGGTGGTCGTCACAATAAATGTCTGGTAGCTCCCCTATGATAAAATCCTGATTTTGAGGGACTTGCAACTTGAACTGGACAAACACCTCAGAGGATATAATTTACTCTTGAATTCAGTATGCTTGTCCACACACAGCTTGATTTTCTCAAACTGTTGTGTTTGAAATTTTCTCACCGGGTTATTTCCTACAACGAGATCTTGTTCTCACAGATCACAGAAAAGCATCCCTGCAACAAGTACTTGACACTTGGCATTTGACAGAAGAGTCGTGCTTGATTCATTCCTATTACTTATCATATTTATTGTCACTGTTCCAGTTCGGCCACTCCATTCTGAAGCAGGAAAAAACGTACAGCCTCTGCCCCGAAGCGGCTGCAGTGAGCTGACGGCTGGCAACACTGTGGTGCTGCAGGTAATCTTAATGCTTCTAGCACACTTAGCTGAGAAGTTTGCAAACAAAGACCCGTTAGGCATTTCAGAGGCCCATGTGGAAGTTCTGCTACTTTCTACGATAAATGTAGGGGAAAAAAATAAAAGAACATATTTAAACTGTCGTTCAGACTTTGGACTTAAGAGTGAAGTGTTTGGTATTGTATTTTAATATAATAAATGTCACATGGTTTCTGGTAATGGAATAATACAAGCAACTCAGCGCGTTATATATTCATGTATTAGATCAGAAGTGTTTGTAAACCAGGCAATAAAGCTGTTTGAGCAGAAGTACTTATAAGATACTAGTGAAGTAATCAGAGTTTTAAAATTACAGGAGAAGTTGGTGTTTGACAGTGCTGTGCTGGGACACAGTGACACCGGACAGCCGAAAGCATTAACCAACAGCAGGAACCCAGTGTAAGGTGCAGGAGCAGCTTACGAACACGTGTGTAAATGGCATGATTTAGGGATAAAATCCATTATAGATTTTTTTTTCCTTTAGGTAAAGGAGGGTCTGTTTTCTTGCAACAAGAGCTCTGGATGTCTTGGTCGTTTGCTAAGCAAACGGATCAGGAATGCAATGCTAAGCTGCCGGAGCAGGCACATTAGCCTGATTATGTGATGGTAATGACATTAAACTTAAGTCTCAGTCTTTTAAACTGCACTATTATAGTGTATGTCCTGTAATAAACCTGATGATAATTTTCACATCACTATTTAGAAAGATGAACGTCGTTTAAGAAAAGCAAGTATATTACACTGGTATACCTTTGTTCCCAGTTCTACCTAACACTCTCCATCAGAGAAAGACTAAAAAGTATCTGAAGATCTAAGTGAAATGTTTAAAATGGCAACTGACTGCATCTTAGCACACAGTATTGTTACTCCTTTGCTAAATTCAGACGGTCTCTGAGAATCTATAAGCTCACTGCAGCTGGACAGTGTTTATAGACATATGGCAGAGGATGGTTTTCAAAGGAATTTAAATATTGCAGGGAGCGGTTTTATATTCCAGGGCCCCAAGTTTGCTTTGTGATAGCGATTTACTTTCACTGCTGCTCAAGAAAGGAGCCCTCTGTTCAGAGGGAAATGCGGAAGGTGTGAAGCCAACAAATAAAACGTTAAATTTTCCATCCCTGGCATAGCAGAGGAATAGGAAGTAGCATGGCAGAAAAAGAGATGAGACTGGATAAACAGGAGAGCTACAGGACTTCAACAAATCAGACATATAATATTGGTTGGCATTCCCTGAGCCGACGAACATAATTAACACGTGGTAAGATGACTGTGTTTTTGATATAAAATTTTGCTTTCCGCGAATACCCTCTAAAATGGGCTTTAAATTCTTTCCATAAACATTTCTAGCCACTAATCTAATGGACTGGCATGTTTTCAAAAAGCAAACACAGCTGAAAGAAATTCACTGCTTTTATTCACATGTAAGTGAATTTTGCAGGTTTTTAAAGGTATTCCCCGAGGTCAATAGCTAACTAAACAACCTTATTTTGTAAACAGCCATCATGCAGTAAAAAAGCCAGGCACTGAGGTCTTTGCGTGAAACTATCTACCGTATCATCTCAATTACACTCAAAAGAACAAATATTTTTGCAAGTGTTCCCTCGAACACAATGCACACCTTCTGACGCTCCCTGGAAGATTTAGGTGAAAGCAAAGTTTAAGTCACCGGGGCACCTGCATGGGGATCAAAGATTTCTGACTTCTTGAGATGTGCATGGATGCAAGCGGGGAGTGATCAGGCCCCTCCTGCCAGACCTCAATTCAATTTGGCTTTCAAACCTCAAATTCATGGGCTTCAGGGGAATGATTCCCCATTTACAAGGGTGGGAGAGCTGCATCAAGCTCCTGGGACCTACTCCGGCTACAGGCGCACTACGCACCTCGAGCAGACCTGGTTGCTTGAGCTGCATTTACTTTGGGTTTCGTGGTCTTGTTTCTTTCTCTCTAATGACTTCTGTAGCAGCAGCTGTGGAAACCTTCACATAAAGGCAGAGCCAAACCCAAGACGCGCGACCTTCCTCAGAGTTTTGTACTACACACAAATTATGGAGGGCAAGCTACTGAATGTCCAAGCCAGGGACAACTATCCCTGCTGAACTGATCGTTGTCTAAGCAGCACTTGTTTAATTGTAAGCAGCTTTGAAGCAGTTCGGTAGAAACGCCGTAACTTCTAAACACAGCCTAACTGAAGAATAGCTTGGCTCAGTTCAGCTGAAGCAAATGCACTCCTTAACAACTGACCCTAAACAACCAAACTCACAAAAACCAAATTAAACTACCTCAAACAGAAATCACCTTCGGCAGCAGGCCATGTTTCCAAACTTTTCTCTGTAACTGTGAAATTGAGATTTTAAAAGTTAAAGGCTGAGATCTTCATATAATTGCTTCCTCGTCAGCGCTGGCCCTGAAGAAAAACTGCTGCGTATTGGGAAAGCTGCAGCACCGCAACGGTATGAAATATTACCTTGGTTGCTGTCTCCAGGAGCGCACGCGCGCACGAAGCCCCCGTAGTAGGTTGTAACAGCAGAGCAGGATGATTGCTTATAGACTTTCACCCTCCAGAAGCAATCGTGCCCAAATTCACGAGCTCTATTTCTGTCTCAGTTCCTTTAGAATATTGCTGTTAAAGAAGGTACAATGACACAAATACAGTCTACCCTGAAATTCCCACTCCTTTCAGTTCTTTGAAGAGGGTACGTGATTGCTTGTGTATATATATATATTTATCCATCATTGAATGGTAAATGCTCTGTTCATTTTGTTTGCCAAATTGCACAGAACCGGATGCGAAGCCCTCTTGCGCAGCATTCCGAAGTCACTAAGCATGAATCAGTGTGTGAGCACTGCTGAAGGCTGCAGAACCTTGCGAGTATTTTAACCTCTTACTACGTCAGGAGAAAAAAAGAAAAAAGATGACAGATCTTAAATTCTCCGCTTTTGCTATCAATTCAATCACGGGGATCACTTATAAAAATCCTTTGCTATTCCCAATGATTAGCTGAAATGAATCCCTTACGTCAAGACGGGGTAGTGATGAAACGACGTTATTTTCCCAATACTATCTTAGAATTGAAAGATTTACGGCTTTATGCAGCTGAAGAGCAGAGCAGTGCCACTGCTCGAGGAGTTCTGCATGTAAGAAACTCCCCGGAGCCTCAGCACGATGAAGAAAGGTGTTGGGAGAAACACCAAAGATATTAAGCCAGGTACAGCTTTTGGGGCTAAAATTGTAACATATTATAGCTAATTTCTTTAAATTCACTGTGTGCCAGGGATAGATGCTCAGGAAGGCATAAGACCCCACTTCTGCTCTTTTTTTGATGAAAGAAAAAGAAAAATCCCATGCAAACCCTACTAAATCAGTATGCCACCACTTTTTTTTTTCTCCTTTTCTTTTTTTCCTGAAATGATGGCCTTTTCTTCCCCCTTCATATTAGAGCAATTTGAGTACTGTCCACCCTGAATTTCTTGCCAGACACTAGGACGGCTGGCAGGACGAAGCCTTAGATGCTAAGAGACAACTCTGAAGACCATTTTTTGGTGCACGATTTCACATTCCTGCTTCAAATGAGGACCTGTGAAATCTTCACTCCAGCTGCCTAGATCTCCGTAAAAGCAAGCAGGAAAAAACTGCATTTAGTCCCACTATTTCTAAAGTGAAAAACAAGGACAAATTATGGTAGGTTATAGTTTTTCAGCTCTTCAATTAATGTGGATGCCAGAATAAGGAAAAAAAAGAATCTGTATTAATAGCACTCTATCCATGAAACAAGTTTTGCAAGCAAACAAAACTGTGTACTTTTGCAGCCTGGGAAAAGGAGTGTAGTCCCTTACTCTGATAGCGTTATTGCGCTATCTTACAGAAGTCTATCAGCTACTTTACGCTTTTACGGCAAAAAAACAGGTCTTAGTTTAAGAGCTTGTATGCAGACATGAAGAGGTGAAACACAATTTGAGTATCTCATTTCCTTCACCGGGATTAGATTTTTGGTAAGTCTCCAGTATTTGTTGGAAACTTCTAGCGGGCATTACTTCCTCACTCTACCCAAAATAAATTCCTCCAATATTAATCACTTGTGAAAACAGCGTTGCTTTTTTACACCACTGATACTGCTCCTATCTGTCAATTTCTGCCCCCCGCCCCAAGCAGCACAAGAGGAATTGCGCTTTGTAACACGGCTCTTAAAGCTATTGCTTTTATTTTTTCATTCATCTGGTCAAATTTCGACATAACGCCGGAACCCGAGAGGAGCTTTGTTCTCTAAAAATCTGTCAGAATTAAAAGGGGGGGGGGGGAAAGGGGGAAACACTCAGACCTTGAGCCGTGACACCTGTCAAACACACGCAAACGCCAACTTCCCGCTTCCAAACCCCGGGGTCCTTTGGGGCTGAGGGAAGCCGAGGCTTTCACAGCCGAGCTGGCCGCAGTCATCCCCCCACCCCAGGCCTTTTTCCTCCCACTCGGCGCCCGGCCAGCCCTTCCCCGCCCGGTGCCAGCGGGGCCGCCTCGGCTTCCCCTGGAGCAGGCCCCTGCTCCGGTCTCCTTCCTCCCGCGGGAAACGACCTTGGCTGCGCCGCGATGCCCCGGGGCGAGCCCCTCTCCGCCCCGGACATCTCCCAGCCCCAATCTGCAAGGAATCGGTGGTC
>VZSC01012451.1:146641-170191 GCA_013398225.1 Steatornis caripensis
GCCTCGCTGAGGTAACCCCGGCCCGGTGCCCCCCCTACGCCTCGCTGAGGTAACCCCCGGCCGCGCCCTCACACCGGAGCCAGCTCGGCGCCCCCGCCCGCCGCCCTCGGGGCCGGCTGGATGCCCGCGCCCCTCCCCCGGGCCGGGCCGCCCGCCGGCTTCAGTCACGCTCCCTCCCCCGCCCTCCGTTCCCTGCGTGACCATCTCCCGGGGAGGAGGCGGGAGAAGGCGCTTCTCCCCCCTCCCTCTCCCTCCCCTAACCCTTTTGATTGGGCTGGGCAGGGCCGCCCATCAACCCAATCCTCAATACTGGTTGGCCGCGACGGCAGGCCAGGGCGCAGCTCCCGCCCCGCGGGGGTCCCTCTAGCCCTCCCCAACACTTCGCGGCAGTGTCCTCAGAAGACTCATTGGGCCGAAGGGGCCGCTCCAGCGCTGGCGGCACATCCGCGCGCCCATTGGCCGGCCGCCGCGCCAATCCGCCGGGCCACGGCTCCCCGCAAGTGTTCCCTCGAACACAATGCACACCTTCTGACGCTCCCTGGAAGATTTAGGTGAAAGCAAAGTTTAAGTCACCGGGGCACCTGCATGGGGATCAAAGATTTCTGACTTCTTGAGATGTGCATGGATGCAAGCGGGGAGTGATCAGGCCCCTCCTGCCAGACCTCAATTCAATTTGGCTTTCAAACCTCAAATTCATGGGCTTCAGGGGAATGATTCCCCATTTACAAGGGTGGGAGAGCTGCATCAAGCTCCTGGGANCCCCCCCCCGGTCCCGCCCTGTGACTAACTCCCGTGTGTGAGTCACGGCGCGGCCCGTCAGCGCCGTTAAATGCCGTGCGCGGGCGGGCGGCGCTGCCTGGGCTGCCCCGGCCCCCTGCGTGCGGGCGGCCGCCTCCCCCGCCTCCTCCCCCGGTACATGGCTGGCGGGCCGTACTTGTCACGGTGTCACATCCTCCCTGCCGGCTGCGGCCCCAACTTCCCCCCCAGCTCGGCTGCCGCTGCCGCCCGGGGCTACCGCAGCGGCATGGGATAGAGCACAGCCCGCCTCAGCGCCCGGCCGCCGCCTCCGTCGCGCAGCCCAGCGCCTCGCCGCGCGCTCATTTTCAGTTAAACCGCCCGCCGCCGGTTTAAATTCGCCACCCGTGTGCCCCACCTCCCTCCCCGCGTCCCCTCTTTCCGTGGCCCCCTCTCCGTCTGGCTGCCCCCTGCTGCCCTCAGCGCCTTCCTCTACAGTCCTCGACGACCCTCGCCGCGGAGCCCCCCGGAGCGGGTGAGTGCCGGGCACGGCCTTCCCGGGTTCGCTCCTTCCTGCCTGCCAAGGCTGGGGGGGCGGGGTGGGGAGGGGGGAGGCGGAGGGATTAGGGGGGGCGGCGGGCCAGGGCAGCCCCCGGTTGTGCGGGGAGGCGGCGGGCAGGCTGCCTCCGCTGACTGCCAACTGTTTGAAAGTTGGGGGCATTCGCCTCACAGCGCAGCCCGGCACCGGCCGGGGCGATACTTTCCCCCTCGGACTAGAGAAGAAAGAGGTGGGGGGGCGGGGAAAAACCCCTAAAAAATTACAGAACCCCGGTGCCGTTGCCAACTACCAATGCGTGTCATGCTGCCGATGACACATTTGATTGTAATTTTAATTTAATTCCCCGCCTCCGGCTGAGACCGCGGTTGAGTCTGTGGCAAAGGTTGACTGCGAGGGGCGAGGGGCTTCCGAAAGCCGTCCGGGTCGAGCGACTGGCCAGACCCTCCGGCCCCTGTCTTCCTTGGAAAACCAGGGAAACCCACCTTTTTTATTTCCAGGTGCACTATCCTCCTCCGCGCCCTGTCGTGCCTGGATGTTTCGGTAATTACCTGGACTTGACTTGGCGTGGCAGGAAAATGCGTGTATCGTAGGGCGAAGCTGTGGTCCGCAGTGAGGTGTTTTGGTGGCTTGGATTGATACTGGGAGCGCTTGGTGTAAAATGGTTATGTCTGTATTTCATTGCTATAGATTTTTATTTTTGTTTTCCTCCTTAAAGTATTTTTAGAAACGTGAATGTGGTGTGCATTCTCGTGTGCTGTGCGTTTAGAGTAGCTAAAATAAAACATACGTGGAAAATCCTAGCAAGTACAGCAGTTTTTCCATACACAGGGCATCTGAAGCCTTCGTACTTTGCTGGGTTTAGTTATTAATATTAATTGCTCGATCTTTGTAATTCCTATCATATGGAAACTCATTGCTGGATTGAGTGTTTACCAAACCTCACAGCACTCCAAAATCATCCTTCTCAGATGTCTGAAAAATAAATCTACTGAGTTTTTGTTAAGAGGAAAGGCCAGCATCATTCTGAGAATCCTCCATGTGAAGTTTCTTTTTTAAAGGCAAGCACTCTTGTAAATAAGTAGTAGTAAAGTATGGCTTTAGTCAGTGACTACTTAAGTGTAGTCTTAAGTATGCTTGAAATCAGTAAACTTCTAGAGGAGGTTAAGTCTTTAACAAATCTTGTGTTGCTTTTATTTATAATGAGAGGGAGGGAAACAAAAAAATCAGCCCTGACACTGACACCAAATAGAAAATCGGTCCTTATCCCAAGGAGTAACTTGCCCAATGTAATGCCAAAACTTCCTAAATGTCTGTTATTTTGCCTTTATGGGTTAGTCCTTGAGCTGCGGTCTCTTAAATCGATATGAAGTGGGCCTGCTTCTCCTCTGGTACTAGTTTAGCACCAGTATAACTTCATTAACTTTAACGGAGCGGATTCGCATTAATGTGAGAAGTAATCAAGAAACCCATGTTTTCAGAAAGGCCCCTATAGTAGTGATGTGAGGAGCTCCGATTCCTTCTCTCATCAGACCCAATTACACCATCCTTACTCATGCTGAGTGGTGCTTTACTGCGCAAGTACTCCATGCGATGCTTGTATGACTACTTGTGTACTACAGTACCAATCCGCGTGAGGTAGAGTGGTGCTTGTTTTTTCATAACCATTTTTTTCTGTTCCCTTGAAATAAGAATATACTGGGTAACTATTTTATTGTGTCATGAAGAAAACTTCTAAGGATTAAATGTAAAGCTGCTCTGTTAAGTGACCGTACCAAAAAAACTCCTGTTTAAGACTTCTGTGCTACCAGTGAAACAGACAGGTAAGTTTTCTGTGTGTTTAGCTTTCCCTTGTTGCTGTGGAAAGTAGGAAAAAGATTGTCTAAAAATTCATTATCTTGTCCTGAAATTCATCTATGCCTGAGGGAATCCATACCTATGTGCAGTGTTCAGGTTAAGATTGGGGTTTTTTTTTTTCCTTCCCCTCCTTCTCCAGAACTCCCCCAAACATTCACATCACTTTGTTTAAATGTTTGCTACTGAATTCTGTGGCAGTGGGATCAGGGCCTCAGTTGTTTTTCTTTACAGCAATTGATAATGGCTTGGATGTGATGTTGTAGAAAGATAGTATTATCTGGTGTGTCCATAGCTCAGATCCACGGTCTTACTACAATCTCAGAAGAAAGCTCTGTAGTAAGCAGCCTGTAAAAAAAAGTCTAACAAAGCAAAACTGTCTTGTACCTTTATGTTCTTATTTATAAATTTCTTGAAAGTTTGCTTCATGCTCTTTCAGAACAAGGCACGATTCTTTCATGTTTGTTTCATGTTTTCACTTCCTCCTATGACTGTGTTCATTGCTAAGCTTTTGTGTCACTGATTGAGATGTTATTGTAATTAACATTAATTATGCAAACTAGACTGTTTTTAGAGGCTCTCCAACTCTGTATTGTCAACTTGTTTGTTGAACAAAAATCCACACATTTCACCATTCTTGGAGGAAATAGATTAACCGGTTCCAAATTATTATATGCATGGAAAAACATAGCAAAATTAATCTATTTTAGTTCAAATGGCACATTGAATCTTGATGGAGATGGTGAGTACAGTACGGTTAGATCTGAAAAATCAAGGCAGGGTAAGTGGGGGAGCAAGGAAGGGGACTAGGTACAGCTATTCGGGGAGGGTGTTTACACTCTGCAGTTTCACCACATTCTTTCCAGACAGACAGTACTAGATTAATTGGGCCAAATTCTGCAGTCCCTAATTGAGCAAAACTCTCACTGAAGTATACAGGAGCTGTCTGCTTGGTTATGGACAGCTGAATTTGTTTGGGAAATGGAGAGAAATGGCGGAGGTTACTTCATTAATTATTTAGGACGTTTTGGATTTTAGACTTGGCGAAGATACTTTCCTTTAATTTGGTTTAAAAGGTGTTCCAGGGTTTTGTTTGGTTTTTTTTCCAAAGAAAAGCTTATTAAAAATATCTTGGAAATATACATTCACTTATAAAATATTCCCCGTAGCAATGGCAACAGTTTACATTTTTTTATAATGTTAATTATAGTGACATTCACAGAAGTCTCTGTCTGAATCACCGCCTTGAAACTTCTGAGCTGAGAAGGACTTTAGAATCTCTCCCTAGAAATTGTAATTGTTGCAATGTTTATATGTTGTATTGTTGTGTACTCTCAGCAAGAAAAAAAATATGGGTGGGGAGAAAAGTTTAAATGAAATTTTGTGGTCGCGATATCAATTCTGAAAATATGTGCAGACTGGCAGATTATTCCCTGCCTTAAAAATTAAGTCTCTGTAATTTCCCATTTAAAGAAGCAAAATTTGGTTTGCAGTTTGCTTTGGGTAATGAACGAGAGGGGTTTTGTTTCTACTTTTGGTGCAGTGGTCCTCTGGAAAGTTAGAAACAGCGCCCTGGGGCTCAGCGAAGTGGAGGGTGTATAATTATATGGGAAGGCTCCATAGCATCAGTGAATTAGCATTAGCAGCTGAGTGAGTTTGTTAAGCTGTAGAGATGGTATTATGGAAATCAATAAAATGCTGATTTCTTTTTCTTATTGCAGATTCCACATTAAAAGGAAAAGATGCTATTTGTTTGTCTGCCTCTCATGTAGGCTTGCCAAACTATTAGTTGATTTGGAAAGGCAGGTTTTTCAGTTCAGACAATAAGTAGTAAGATTTTTTTTTAAACTCTTTTAAATCTTTATTTATTAGACTGTCTTCCAGAAATCACACTAACATCCTGGCCTGCAAGCAGCTTCAAGTGTGTCTGTTTGTCAACAGAGGCAAGAGTGAAGGTCACTTATTTTTCTGATGACATGCTAGTGTTGCATTGTTTGTTGTAGCCCAAACGTTCCTCACATTCCTGTTTCTGCTTTAAATTAAGTTATCTCAAGTGTTTGGAGGGTTCTGATGAGATGTATTGAAATCCATGGTAAAAATAAAAGAGAAATAGTGACCTTAACTCTTTTCAGACATGTGAGTCAGAAGGGCTGATATTAATCCCTGTAAGACCCATAATATGTGTCGGCCTTTATTTCTTTGTCTCAAAGCTTTTCCTGCCTTTATACTAGAAAGACAAATAACCAGATCATTCATCACATTAAGCACTTACAGAGAAATGACAGATCGACAGCCTTATGTTGAGCACTGTGTAACATGTATGATGCATTAAGTTCTGATGATCTATATAAAACATTTTAATTGGGAGGAACAGTAAATGGGAACGGCTGTCTTCTAATCCAAGGACTTTATGTTGTTGTTTTTTCTTCTTCCTGAGTGAAATTAAACTTAAGTTCATAATAAAATTCTTTTATTTTAAAATATCTGTATGCTAAGACCATCGGTAAAATACTCTGAAACATTTTATTCAAGCTAAGATACACTAAGGGCTATGGGGGAACCTGGGAAACTTGTCTGCTGAAGTGGTGGATCGCATAACTGATGGTAATCCGGTGGACTTTATGGAACTAGGGAGGTCCAGCTCAGCAGCTTCTTCAGGGACGCTGCAGCGAGCATCTGTTTTTGTGACATGTGAGCAGCGTATGTGCAGAGTTCAGATATCGTGAGGCGCGCGGAGCATGTTCTCGTATGAATAGAAACAGTTCAAAATGCAGGCAACAGTAAAGGTCAGCAACTTGGAAAATTAATAATATGGTTCGTGTTGACATTTCAGAGGGAATTCTGATGGGGGCGTGGTTCCAGCGCATGTAAACTTGTCGGTCCGGCCACACAGATAAAATAGGCAGCCTTTCTCTTATCTCTTTGGTAACCCAAACCTTTTTACTGAGAAACTGGCAGCATTATGTTTATAGTCTCCCTATGCTTTATTGTTTCTGCTATTCTCTAATTAAATAGAGCCAGTGAGGGCCAGCATGGTGCTTTTAGTGCTCAACTACAGCTTAGAAATAACACTCTGCTTTCTAATTGTTGTGAGCAGGTGAAGTCACAGGAAGGGCAGGGGAGGTGGAGGAACATAGTACGCAGGTAAATTCCTGATTCTCTAAAATATTTGCGAGTAGTTGTAGTGATCTGCAGTACTTCATATCTCTGGCATTGCTATGGGTGTCCACTTAAAGACAGTTTAAGAACGCAGAAATTAAAAAAAGAAAAACAGGAATGGAGAGATCTCAGCTGAACCTGAACAAAGCCTTTTTAGCTCCTATTGTGTGAAATAGGGAGGAAGGTCTGAAGAAATAATGGAGATAGTCTTTCATAACTAAAAAATTACAGTAGTGATGGTGACCCTGGAAAAGTAGCTTCTAGATAGAGGAGTTACTTTGCCGTCTTTTCATAAGCTGTTACTAATGCAGTTAAAGCATTAATTCTGAGAACAAGCGCATTGAGAGCTTGGATTCTTCCTCTTTGAAATTTAAAAGTCTATATGCATGTATCTGCTGTGGGGCAAAATAAAATACTGCTTGTTTGATTATCCAAATTCAATATTGTCATTAAAACAAATACGCAACCTGGTTTTTATTGAAATGAAGTCAGGTATTCCTGTGGATGCCTTTTTCACTTTTGGTTATCTTTTTTTTTGTTTGTTTTCTTTCTTCTAAGTATCTTTTCATCATCTGCTTTCCTTCTTTCTGTCCTGAATTCCTTTTCTGTCATTGTTTTTGATTCCTTCCACTTCTTTCCAGCCAATTTTTTTTTCCTGTTTTGTTATTGTTCTTTCTAGTCTTAATCAACCAGTGTTGCTGCTTGCTTATAGAATCACACTAACAGCTCTGAGTAACACTGCTGTACACAGGGTACAAATAAGTAGCAACAGATCCTTCCTTAAAAAGCTTACAGTGGGAATGTGCAATCTGGGGGACTGGCATCCAGCTCCTGTCTTTTGTGGCACACACTTCTTGGTTTTGGTTGGGAGAGCTATTGTGCTGCTGTCATGCAGTGCTAAGGCACATGTTGAGGTATGGGGTGCCAGTAATATTTAGTGTCCTCTGCCCTTGGCAAAGAAAAGGTTCACCACCACTGACCCGTAGTCCAAAAGGAAAACGTGAAGTGAGAGCCTGTTGGAGGTGTGAGATGATTTGGTGCGGTCACCCGGAAGGACTCGGGACCACAGCCAGGAATAATACCCCAGTGTCATCAGTATCAGACACGTGCCCTCTGCTATAGCAAAGCAGGTTTTTTGCTGCTTCTGTGCTTTGTGGAGCTCAGTTCTATCTTTTTTTTTTTGGTTCTTCTGCTTCTATTTATTCAGCTGTCTTCTCTGTTTTAGTCTTTTCTTGTCTTTAATACGTCATGGCTACTAGTGACCTCTCAGACTGCATCGCAGGGATGTTATTAAGACTTAGTGGGTTTTCCCTCATCCTGTGTTGGAATATTTGGCCATTGCCAAAGAAATGGAAGTCAGATTTGGGGCCTTTTGAGTACCATGCACCAAAAGGTATGTGTGTATGTATGTGTTGAAGGTACCAAAATACTCTTTTAAGAGAAGCCAACCAAACAAGATTTTTTAAGTTTAAAAAGCTAATACTTGGTTTGTGATGCAATGTGAGCGCTAAGGTATAAAATGAGATAGGTTTCCTGTGGTGATATAAAGGTAAAAGGCGCAGCCTTTTTAAGAGAACATTTAAACTATTAAACCTTTTTTAAAGGAACACACCAATCCTTTGCTGAACCTGCTGATTTGAAGGTTTTGGAAGGTAAGCAGGCAGCCCTCCTTCCTATGAGAGGAAACATGTCTGATAGTAAAGTTTCTAAACAGAGCTGAAGTTTCTAGACCTGGTGGGGGTGATGATTGTTGTCTGAGATCAAGTGAAAGAGGTAGCAGCCAGTTACATAAGGGGAGAATGCCCAGGAATAGGGCATCCTTCCAGCATTCAGCCAACCTAAGGAGGCTGTTTTAACTGCCCTTTGATTTGGAATACTTTTAATTTATTCCCTGTTTTCAGATATTTCAGTGCAAATTCTAGGGAAAGGCAGTTTCTGTCTTTTCAGATTGGCAGATTTTTGAGGCATTCCTACCTTGGAAAGTCCAGAAGAGAAAGAAAAATAAATAAAAACCCCCTCAGGTATAGTATTCTACTCTCCCCCTCTGCCACGTTCAAAATGAGATAGTCTTCCCTTGTTCAGAATAAAAGCTGTGATAATCCATTTTCTTTGCTGTGATAATCCATTGCCCGAATGTCCTGGTAGCATAATTTGATTGTGGTGCCTGGACAGCTATCATATCACTCCTATAAAACAACAGTGTTTGAAATGTTATAATCCAAGAAATCCAGAGTTAAAGTGCTTACAGCAGTGACTAATTGCATGCTAGTGAGTATTACTGTATCTTCCTGATTTATGTCCCTCATTGGCCAAGACAGACTTGCAGATGAGTTCTTAACATACTATTTAACAAGATGGCAGTGCTCTGAGTTTAAATTGCTTGTTGTAGTGGTTTTTTTATTCTCCCTCCCCAATGTGAGGTTCAAACCTTCTTACTAGTTTCACAGGAGAGCCACAGATCCAGGTTCCTTCTGGAGCTGTTGCAGCATGTGTGAACAAACTGTGTAGGGCTTCTTTCAAGAGTTATGAAAGTAGCCTGTGCTCCTTACCCAGGAAAAGTTAAGAATCCTTATTATCTCCTAGGCTTTTTTGTGGTTTTTGTTTTATTTTTTCTTTGCCTTTCTTGCACACTTGAACTCTGATTCTGGAGGAGCTGGAGCAATTACCCAGCCTATCTTACATCTTTGCATTCAAAAGAGGATGGGGTGGGAAAGAAGGTCTGCATTGGACTGCAGATGTTCTCTCTAGTCCCTTCACTAACCCCAAGTCACACTTTTTCAAGCTGCAAAACAACAGAGGAAGAATTCCTGCATGAACACTTTTTCCTGGCTTTAATGAGAGATTGAGGAAAAATTCTTCTTTTACAAAGAGAGGAAGTAGCGTAGGTGAATGCATCTAGCACTCTTTAGGAAAGGGTCACCACCATGGGCGTGCTGCTAAGAAAGGTCGCCAAATCCTCCCAGACTCTGCACCAGGCTGTTGTGAAGGGCTTCTATGAAATGAAAATCATAGAATGGTTTGGGTTGGAAGGGACCTTAAAGATCATCTCATTCCAACCCCCCTGCCTTGGGCAGGGACACCTTCCACTAGACCAGGTTGCTCAAAGCCCCGTCCAACCTGTCCTTGAACACTTCCAATGATGGGGCAGCCAAAACTTCTCTGAGCAACCTGTGCCAGTGTCTCACCATCGTCGTGAAGAATTTCTTCCTAATACCTAATCTAAACCTACCCTCTTCCCATTTAAAACTGTGTCCTATCACCACATGTCCTTGTAAAAAGTCCCTCTCCAGCTCTCTTGTAGGCCTCTTCAGGTACTGGAAGGCTGCTATAAGATCTCCCTGGAACCTTCTCTTCTCCAGGCTGAACAACCCTAACTCTCAGCCTGTCTTCATAGGGGAGGTGCTCCAGCCCCGTCATCTTTGTAGCCCTCCTCTGGACTCGCTCCGACAAGTCCATGTCCTACTTATGTTGAGGGCCCCAGAGCTGAACGCAGTACTCCAGGTAGGGTCTCACGAGAGCAGAGCAGAGGGGGAGAATCACCTCCCTCGACCTACTGGCCACACTGCTTTTGATGCATGCCACGATAACAGCTGGCCTTCTCATCTGCAAGTGCGTGTTGCCAGCTCTTGTTGAGCTTCTCATCAACCAACACCCCCAAGCCCTTCTCCTCAAGGCTACTCTCAATCCCTTCTTCGCCCAGTCTGCATCTGTGCTTGGGATTGCCCCGACCCCTGTGCAGGACCTTGCACCGGGCCTTGTTGAACTTTATGCAGTTCGCACAATAGAGCATGTCAAGGTCTCTCTGGATGGCGTCCCTCTACAATGTGTCAGAAGCTATATAGCCAGTGTGTGCATGCATATTTCTGAAGCTTAGGCTGGATTTCTGCCATGCCGCAAAACTGATTAGAATAATTTATAATAAAAAGTGGGGCATGGATTTCAGAAATGGATAGTGTGATGAGGGAAGGAGGGAAGTGGGTGGCAGGGAAGGCAAATCTGAAGGTTTTCCTGGTCAGTGGATGTACTCCAAAGAGTAGATTTTCTACCACTGTCTGTGGGAAGAAGCTACACCCTTGCTTTTGTTGTCAGAGATGACTGCTGTATGCTTGGCTGAATATAGATGGCATGCTTATACGTTGCCGTTTGTTTATTTACTTGCAGTAGGACTCGGGATGTTCCAGGTACTTTCCAGGTGCTTAAAGATAATCTTTGCTCCAAGGACTTCATAAATCTGAGAGAGGCCAGAGGAAAGTTAAATAGGTGGGAAATTACAGGATAGCACTGAGAAATGGAATGAGATTCACAGAGCGCAGGGCCCTTGAGAGGACTGCAAGTGTGTGGCAAAGGTGCTGTGCAGGTGAGGTGGCGAGGAGGCTATGTGCAGTGGCCTCCATGAAAGAAACGTGCAGACAAGCGCTCTGACTGCTGAGCCTTCTGTCTATTCTGCATTTATCAGCCATCTAGGCCTAGTAAATATGTGCGTTTTGGTCCCTGGTGTGTCTGGAAAGAAAAGAGATCCTTTACTTTGCTTCTGCATTACAAGTCAGTCCCTGGTCAGTTTAGAGCTCCCGACACCTGATCCGTCTCTTGGATGCTTTCCCCTGTATTTGTCATTGTGTGATGTGACGGCTGTGTAAGTGGAGTTATTCTGTCATGTTCTGTGCAGAGAAATGCTGTGAAAATGAGAAAGCAGGGGAATGAGGCACGTGAGGTGTGTGCGTGCAACATGAGGCTTGACAAGGCCAGTGAGAAGGAGCATTGGGGTTTTGCGCATTCATTCCTTGGGGCACAAAGTGTCATCATCTTCAATTCAATTTTTGCTGCGATTAAGGCCCCGGAGCATGTCTGTAACACAAAACAGAAAACAAAGAAAATGTTTTCTCTTTAGCCATCGTTCTAGCATTGCTTATGTGTGTATGAATAATTTCTCCTCCATCTGGAAGGATGAGATGCAGAGCTTTTTTCTAAGGAGGTATCTAACGTACATCCTCATAGCAGCCAGCAATTGGCATGACAAAAGGGTTACAGCTAGTGGCTGGCACTTTTCCCATCCATCTTGCCACTGGAAACATAATGCTTTTGCAATGTGCTTGTTCTTCAGGCACCAGCGTGCAGAGCCAGTCCTCGGGACACACAAACAGAGCAGTTGCATGTTGTTCGCTTTTGTTTGTGGTGCCTCCTGAGCGGCCCGAGAACTGGGAAGTGGGAGTAACAGCGATGAACTGGTTTCCTTTACTAAAGTGTCACATGGATTGGATGGGAACAGCAAGGTACTCAAGGGACATCCCCAGGTGCATCCCCAGCAAGGCATCTTGCACTGCCAGTGTAACATCAAGTGTGCGAGAAGACCTTGTTATGTTTCTAGCCTTGTATGCTTTGCACAGGACAAGGCAACATTTAGCAGTATTGAGTGCACAAGGGAAAACGTCTGATTTTAAAAAATGTCATATGTTGTCATGTAAACTGTCTACCTTGTGTATGTTCTGTCCTTCACTTCGTGTGCAAGAAGACTAAGGCCCTGACTGAATTAACTTGGTCTCAAGTGTTCCTGTGTTGTGAAGAAAGAATTTTACTGCCCGTCTTCTTTCTGTAGAGGAGTGTTTAACATTGTGTCGGAACAGGCAGTAGAGAGAAGGGCCCCTTGGTCTCAGTACTCTGCTTTAACAAATTTATTGTTATCTTTCTGTGTTGCTGAGCATGACTGGAAATGTCCTCATCTTGCAGCAGTGACCAGCTCAACATGCATTGAAGACCTAAATGTAGAAGCTGGATGTTCTTCTGCTGAAGCTCCTTGAGGCACTTTTGAACGCACCAAACGTGTGCCCTGGGATTGGACATGTCTTCGCTGCTTCCTTCTCTTGAAGGACAGTTGGAGATGAGGTAGAGTCCAGGATATACTGCCTGCCTCCAGGGCCTTTGGTGCATTTAATGAGCTGGTGTTTGGACCAGTTGTTCTCGGAGCTGGGACTAGTGGCTTTTTCTCCCTGGGGAGTGCCTGTGCCAACAGGAAGCGCCTCTGTGCTCCCCATTCCTGCTCTGCATTTTAACCAGTGTCTGTTCTGCAAGGCAGGCTCATTTCTGCTGTGGAAGCTGAGAGTCATCTCTCCATCTCACAAAGTATAGTCTGGAGGTTTAGGGCACTGCTCCTGCAGGACCTCAGCCAGCTTATGTTGGGGTGGGAATGGCAGGGAGGAAATCATCAGTCTGCCTCACGCAAGGGAGCTAAGTCCTGCTCTGCTGCATGGAAGATACAGACTTGTGGCCACTGCTGCTAGTGCCTTGTAGATGAAGTGAGGAACTTTGGCTTTTTGAAGTACAGATTCCTGTCTTAGTGCATGGATGGAGGAGCCTCCTTTCTGCTTCTTTGTGATGGGTGGTTTTAAGATGCAGCCCTGTTCTTAACATCTCTCGTAGCTGGCTCTAGACAGTGACATGCTGAGCTCAGGGGTGCCAAGTACTGGCCTATTCCATAGCATCTTTGGGTTTGGAGGAGAAGGGAGATGGTCGATGGGGTCTGTAGGCTCTCTGTGGCAGAGTTCCTATTCTGAGGTGTGTGCTGTTTCTT
This sequence comes from Steatornis caripensis, assembly GCA_013398225.1. Taxonomy (NCBI): domain Eukaryota; kingdom Metazoa; phylum Chordata; class Aves; order Caprimulgiformes; family Steatornithidae; genus Steatornis; species Steatornis caripensis. Next base: position 159,511 of record VZSC01012451.1, read on the forward strand.
CGGAACTGTTGTGAGGGCAGACAGGGACCGTGAAACCCTCCTGCACTGCTGAAGCTGAACACTGCATGAGAGAGACTGAAACTGTCTGCACCCTCCCAAAGTGCTTTTGGGAGGACACTCTGGAGCTGAGATGTGAAACAATGTCGTAGAAAGCCTCTCTGCCCTGTAGAGTGAAATACTGCATATTAGGGCTCGGTGCTGGACTTTGCAGAGAGCTGTTCTTTTTCTATGGCTCAAGCTTCTGCTTATATCTTTACTCTCATACATAATAGCCTGGAGAAGACCCTTCAGGCAGGGATGCTTCATGATTGCTGTTTATACTATAGTGTAATAAACACAATTAGCATTTCTGGCTTATTTCAGGGTGTGTGCTTGCGTGTGAGAAAGATTTGGATATGTTAACTCTGCCATCTTTCTTACCTGTGTCTGAGATATTATCTGCTTATGATCTTTCTTGATACACAACAGCTATGGAAAGGAAATAATGCTCCCTGCGCTCTTGGAAACATTTCAGTACGTTGACTTTGGTAAGCAGAACAGTGGTAATAGGGATGAGGGGTGATAGGTGCAGTGTCTTGCTTTGAAAACTGGCTTCTGGATCCTGCAGAGGATGGTCAGCAGGCGGAGGTTGTTCATGTGGCACACTTCACCTGCAGTGTCCAGTTGCAACATGCTCCATGTACATAAATTCAACTCTGCTTTTCCTTGTGTGACAGGCCAGAGCTCAAAGTCTGGGGACCTCCGAGGCAGAAGAACTGCATTGCCGTGTGTGTTTGTATGTGTACTCTCAGCAGGTGTATTTTCTCCTGTAACATGCTCAATATCTTCCAGTCCAAGTCAGCTGTGGGTATTTCCACTTGCTGGGAGGCTGAAGACCGGGTCTCATGGCCTAAATTCCACATAAGGCTCTGTGCTTGAAGGCCAGGAGTCAGCTGGAAGGAAAGAAAAGATAAAGGAACTTAGGTGCAATTTGGGGCATGTGAATCTGACTTGTCCTCTCCTTTGATACCAGTGCACCATAAGCATCTAATATAGGAAGCTAGTAGGGAACAGGCCAGGCCAATGACCGTATTTTCACTTTCCAGAATGTTTCTAGACATGCTGAACTGGACTCCACACCTCTACCTAGGTCGAATTTGAATTCTCAAGCCAATCCCATCTCTGCTGTTTTAGGCAGAGCAAAGAACCTGATCCAAGCAGTACTGCTTATTCCTGGCAAAGTCCTGATACCTCACAGCATTTACCATCTCTGTGGGGTAAGTGGGGGTGGGGGAGAGTCCTGGAGACTGTGCTGGTGTGTATGTTGTTTTCTGGCTGTGGGGTTTTTTGTTGTTGCTTTTGTGGGTTCTTTTTTTTTACCTCTTCTAAAGTTTGAAAGCTTGCATTGCACCTGTAGCCTAGAAGGACTGGGCAATGCTCTGTTACCTGTCAGCATTGGATAGATCTGGTGTTGAATGAGGGAGATGCTTTGAGTCTTGGACAAGGAGTGCTGAGGGTGCTTTGCAGCATTCCCAGCATGCTCATCTATGGGGGAACTGAGCCCTCCCAGGCTTGCTTGTGGCCATAAAGAGTGCGATCTCTCGCTGTGTTGGCCCTGGTAATCTCTGACTATCAATCATCCTCTTCTCATTTGGAAGAACTTTGACTTAATAATAATGAGAGATACATCAGCTTGAGTAATTTCTGTTTGAAGGTATTAAGATCCGTGAATACTGAAGAATATCATATCCTAAGCTTTTGAGCAGTTCTGACTGTAATGCAGTGCTGTTCTTGGAATGATTTGTTTCAACTATAGGGCCAGTTTAAATAGAGCTATTTAAGTGTATGTTGCTGTTCCTCATACATCAAAAAGTGAAGTTCAGTGAATAATGAGTTATCATGGGGCACCACAATGAGATAAGAACTCATCATAGCTTTGCAATAAGTGGCAATATCATTAAAGGAAAAAAGACTTATTGTCTATAAGTTTAATTGGAAAAGCCAGAAATCTTGAGTGGAGATTTTTAGCATGCTGGCCAACTGGAATATATTGTAATAAGAGCAAATTTCTGTGTGCAGAGCATGTCCAAGATTTTGATTGCTGTATGAGCCATATGGCTGTAGGATATTTTCCTATGTGTGCCTTTTATATAGATAAGTGACAGTACCTGATTTCTGGTCCTGTAGGGGAAGTGTAGTACCTTATTATTGAACAGCTTTCCAAGATGCAGCAGTTGTCATTAAAACTCAGGAGTGGACAATGGAGCTGTGTTTGGCAGGTGTGGGCTTTTTTTTTTTTTTACTTTTAATGGCAATGACTGGCAGTTATGTCATGCTGTAGTTTTAAACTGTGCAAGGCGGTTTGACTCGTTCGTGTTCTCATTCAGGTCTTTAATGCGCGCACAGAAGCAGCAGCTATCTGGGATTGTTGATCGTACGGATTGGAGGTGGGAATGACCAGCTCTAGCATACAGGGGTATTAGGCACTCGCTCTTTCACTGAGTTTTGCAACAAAGCCGCTATGCTGGAATTTCCCTGTCTGCAGAATATGGGTCCATCCTGCAGTTTATAAAGATTTTTAGGAGGAACGATGTGCAAGATCCATGATGCTTTCCTTCCCTTTGTGGTGCTTACTTTTAACTTATCGCTTTTAGTAAGTAGAAACATTGTACCACTGTGGCCTCCCTGATGGTTAGCAGGACACTGCGATCTGCCCATCTGCAACAGCTATGCTGGAAAGGTCTAATCTGCAGGAGCCCTTGTTTGCTATGAAGGATGAAATGCAGTTGAGCATCTGGTGAAGTCTGCTTTATGGTAGAAATTAACTATAAATATATACCTGGGGATTTTTTAATCATTAGGCTTAAATTGATTATTTCCTAGCAGTTGTAGGACTCATAAAATCTGCTTTTTTTTCCTTCCATAAGAAAAATATTAATTTGGTGGGCAAATGCTGTGCTATGGGTAAGATACGGCAACAATAATGCATGACGAGTGGCGTGAGGAAAAAGACAGCTTCCTGCTCTGCGTTGTTCCTGATTTTTTTTTTGGCCTTCCTAATTATGTGGAGTTGGAAGAATGAGCTGGTAGGATATGAATGTTGCCATCCCATAATAAGAGTTGTGGTCATGGGTGCATGTAAGCATGAAGCTTCAAGGGACTGAGATGTGTTCTGAGGACAGACCAGGAATAATTCAGGCCTGCACATGGCTTTCTCAGGAAGAAGGTAAGCTAAGGGAATGTCTGCAAAGCTGGTGCCCAAAGCTGGAATTGTGCTCTCTGTTCCAGTTAAACCAATACATAAACCAGTTCACTTGATGTTCCCATTAATTTGGGCTGCTTACCTTTCTAGTTTTTCCAGCTTGTGATTTGAGCAGAATGAGCCAGTAGGGAAAATGACGGTCTGGAACTGGCTTGACTTGTCTCTGTCTCTCCCCAGAAGGCCAGTTTCTTTTCTATCACCAAAATAGGGACTGGCTCCACTGCTATTGTTCAGGACACCTGAGACTCCACAGCAAAATCATCTGCCACTGCCTAGAAAAGGGAGAGCAAAGGAAAACTTGCAATCCTTTGCCAGCTCCTTTTGTGCCTCTCTACCTACTAAGGCTTTTCTCCACTGTACAAATGGTGTAGCAGCTGCGGCTTTCCAATCACTGGGGCTTGCTGCTCACCCTGGGGTATTTAACTGTATCCAGCCCTGGCACCTTTACAAGCGCAGGCAGCAGAAGCTGTGTGTGGGGCCAGTGTCACGTCTGCGTTGAGCGTGCTGCTTCTGACAGCCATGCTCTGACTGTGTCTCTTTCCAACGTGGCCACAGTGCACAAAGTGGGCTGGCCTACAGAAAGACGTGTCACACTGTTCCTTTGACTTGAGGCCTTCAGGCCTGCAATGACCTTGAGCCTCTTGTCCCTGAAGATATGAGGGAGTAGCACAAATAAAAGCCGTTCCTTTTTGATGGAGAACCAAACACTTGGGTTACTGAGGGATCTCTGGAACAGGTTGGATTGGGTTTTCCCACTCTGTGTGTGTGTGTGAGGGGGCACGGTAGGGAGAAGGAGGCTGTGTACTCAGTACAACATTTAATTTGATTGTGTAACTCCACCGCAGTGTGCTCATGACGTGTGTTTCTGACTTAACCAAGAACCACTGAAGGTGCAAAGCCCCCTGTGTCCTCCCTGTTCCAGGAAGCCCTGACAAGCTTCTGGCTAAACGGTCAACAAGTCCCCAGAGTCCCTTTGGTGTTTTGAAGCCTGTGGAAAGAGAAGTTGGCAGTGGGAGTCATTTTCTTGCTCTATGTTGCTGACTGTGACAAAAAAAAGAAAAGTCAACTTTCTTGACCTGGAGTGATGCCGAGGCTGTGTGCAGGCTGGAGAATGCAGCCAGTGGTCTTTCCCTCATGCCCTGGGTCTTTTGAAAGAGATTTCTTTGGTATCAAAGTAGACTGTAACCTTGCCTGGGATATTCTGGTTGAATTCAGAGGTCTGTAGCTGCAATCTGAGACCTGCCTTCTCCTCAGGGTCACTTTACTATCAATTTCTGTATAACTTTGCATACGGCAGTAGCATAGACTTTGTACTGTATTCTTACCCATCACTAAGGGCTCCATGCTTTTGTATGCTGACTGTGTATCAGTGGATACAGCTGGTATGCACACCCACCAGAAGTTTCTTTTGTTTCCCTGATATTGCTAGAAGCCATTCTCAAGTACGTTCTGCCAGACAAAATCTCAAAAACTTGGAATCTTGAAGAAGACCAAGTAGGGAAATTGTATCTCTGGCAGCACCAAGGCCCTCTGACAAGAAAAGATGACAGTAGTGATCCATGTCTCTTGAGACTTTGGAGATCAGGGGCTGGATTTCTCTTCCTATACTGAAGGTTGCCAACCTCTGACCAAAAGAAAGAGGAGGAAAAAGAAAAAAAAAAAGCCAGACAGACATACAAGTTGGTTTCTTTGGGAAAAGTTGTATGCTGAAAACCTGTAACTGAATTGGATTGAGTTTATGATCAAAACTCTTACAGTAATTGGCTGTGATCTACTATAATGTTCACATGTTGTACTGGACTAGGGTTTTTGTTTGCTGCTGGCTTGCGTTTTAGTCTTGTGTGTGCACGAAGAGGAGGGAATAGCATGTCAGGTGGCAAGAGGCAGGAAACAATCTCCTACATGTGCATCTAAGGGACTGATGTTCAATAACTGGAGTTGGGAGTAAACCGCATCTTAGACCAGGAAAAAATAAACCAAGTAAATGAAGCCACCAGAGTTTAGTGTGTGGAACAGAGCCTGGCAGAGGAGATGCTGGCCGCAGCATCCCACATCTTCCTGGCCTGAGTGATGTTGTGTTGGGGAATCGGAGAGGCTGAAATCCTCGGTGTTGGTTCTGAATCTGGCATGTGAGATAATCAAGATTTACCGTAGGCTCCAGTGGGAGAAATGGAGAGGATTGCAAACTCCCAGAAGGTCTTTTGAATGCTGTGTGTACTTGCGTGATGAATACCGCCTGGGAAAGGGGTACTCCTTCTTTAGAAGGAACTAGAAATCAGCTGAGACCACTCGCTCTAGTATTACATAGCAGTGTAAAACTCAGTCATGGGATTTTTATTTTTGAATAGTTAGCAAATTGAGGAGTAGTGATAGAAGTGATTAGAACCGTGATTAACTGGGTTGTTTTTGATTTTGTGGCTGAACCAAAAATGTGGGTTGGTTTGAACTGAAAGATGAAAAATTTCTTTTACTAACATGAAAAACTAACATTTTGAGTAATCCTAAAACCAAGCATTTTGGATTGTCGAAACTCCTTTAGGTTAAAGAGTAAGTGATTGAAAACAGTTCTCTAGTTTTAGAAAACAGGCATCTTAAGGGCTGATCATTGAATTCAAATTGATTTCAGTCCTGAATCCACATTTTGCTGAACATAACATGGGACAGATTCAGCTGCAGAGGGAAAGGGGGCCATAGGCCCCCCAGCTGCTCACTACATTAGCAGCTAGAATCTCCCCTGTATTATGGGGGTGTAATCACAACTGTTCAGCTCCCTTATTCAGAGCAGTGCTGTGCACGCCCTTGAGATAGTTCTACAGATCAAAAAAACTACCCAGCTTCTATAACAGATAAAACTGAAAGCCAGTCACAGTGAGAAAGTGGTGTTTTTTTTTTTCAAAGAGCAGTGTGCAGTGGAAGACCTGTGAAAATGATTCCCTAATGAAAAAGCAGTAAAAGAGTTGAAGAGCACAGCTAAACAAAGGTTAAACCATGTAGACTGAATGCAGACAGAGGCTAAACCTATTTGCAGTACATACAGAGAGTGCACTGTAAAATGAAGGTGGCCAGCCCAAGGAATATTACCATGCATAGATAATACATATATGTGTAGATAATATATGCAATCATACATTCAGAAAGCCTGTCATCAGAACAAATTGCAAAGCACAGAACGCGCACAGGAGTTCAAAAAGACGTAGCTGGAGAACATAATACCAAGATCACCACAGAAACAGTGTTCCTTGGAGGTCACTTTGTTTAAAGCAACCCTTCAAGGCTCTATAATACATTGGCAAGCAAATTCACAGAAAGTGAATTTCCAAATAGGTGCTGGAGCTAGGTACAGTGAAATTTCAAGCGTGTGAATGCAGAAAAGGTTGGTGCCAGCCTTATAAAAGCAAAAAAAATAACCCCCCTCAAATTCACCTGCTGGGCACAAGAGCAGCCCACGGTGCACAGCCCATGTTGGCATGTCTATATAAAGTTTGCTACTATTCAGCAGCGCTATGCTATGGAACAGAAAGTCTCATGAGCCTGACTGGGAACACTCTGCAAAGGCAATTTTACAAATGTATGTGCTGAGCAGCGTTTTTAAAGAATACAGGAGGTGTTTCAAGGAAGAGTGGATTAAGGAAGTTGTGTGAGATACTGATAACAGATCCTTGCATCCTAACGGTGTGTATGGTCCATGCTGCGTCTCCCTTGTCCCTGAGACAGGAAGCAAAACGTGAAAGTGTTACAAATAAGTGTTGCTGATTCGATGTAGTTATCAACCAAGTTATTAGCGTATGGTTGTGGTTTAAAGAAATAAGTGCTATTTTGAACCATTGGCTGTATGCAGAAGGTCTAAGTGAGGCCACCTTGAGAGCTCTTTACGCCAGTGTGGTTACATGAGGAAGGTACAGAGATGAGAAGACTTCCAAAAGAGGAAATCACGTCTAGACTTCAAAATGCCAGTTCTCAGTTTTGTTTTAGGTGGTGATATCCTGTCTGGTATCTTTGAGCCTGCATGGAGGAGAAATAATTGACTGAGAGAAGGAAACAGTCAGTAACATAAGGAGATGGCGTTTATCATTTCAGAGTAAAAGTTCCCAAACTTTCATATTGAAAATTGTCACCAGCCCTCAAATTCTGTCACAGACTAGAAGGGCAACATGTATTTTATTGTCTGATAGTGTATCAGTGTAATACCATTGGCTAGCAGTGATGGAAAATGCTCTTGTGAAGGCAGCCTGCAAGGCCTTGTCTAACTTGCATGCTGTAGCCAATGTGCCTTCTTCATACATTTTACGTTAAAGGTTAAATATTTTGGCTTCTTTCGTGTTTTAGCTGTCTTGAGGGCTGGGACGGGTGTGCTGGTTCCCAGCCTTTTTTAATAGGTGACTTGATAAAGGCAAATATAGAACATTGGACCTAAGAAGTTAAGTTCACTGTCTCCGGTAGTTCAAATTAAGTTCCCCCAGTTTTGCATATTTTCTGTGCGCACTGTGCTACTAATGTTAGGAGGGGGGAATCTCAAACTCAGTAGTTCCCTAAATGAGGAGGAAAACAGTTATTTATGTTGTTATGTTACGGAGCAGTAATCGTGGTCTGTAACACCTCTTCAGGTAGTTGGCTCAATAGAAACTTTTGAGTAACTGTTTAAACTTGAAAGAGAAGGTCCATGACAAGATGGGATAAAATGGAGTTAAAATCATCAGGAGAGTGAGTTGGGGTGCATATGAAGATTCTCTTGTGATGCATTCGTGGGAAGTAAGAAGGCAGAGGAGTGTGTGTTTAGGCTGAGGGGAAGAAACCATTAAGTGGAACCAAAAATCTTCAGTACAGTTACTTCTTTCACTCAGATGACAGTGGCGGTGCATGCTTGGATGCAAATACTGGAAACTTCACTTGAGGTGCAAGTGATTACATTTTGTATTCCTCAAATTCAAATACGCTGGAGCGTTTTTCCAGACAGAAATGATAGTGTAACACTTAAAACTTCAAATGGATCCTTACAGCTATCAAGACAATTATATCTGTAACGTATAAAAGTTGTGCTTGAAAACAGGACTTGATGCTGTCATGTGTCTTGTGAGTCTTCCGTCCCTTCCCATCTGCACACATTCGCTTACAAATAAAGTCTGCCCCTTTACAGGGAATAACATAAGTGAACACGTTACAAAAAAGTCAGACTTGGTTGGATTTCTTTTCTTTTTTTTTTTCCTCTGGACTTTTAATATGTCTTAGCATACTTCGTGTAACAAATTTTAATTAAGTAATTTTCCTTAACACTGACCTGGGGCTTTCCTAGTCTTCGAAGAGGACGGCAGTGCAGTTAGTCTGAAAACTTAAATAGCCCTACTGAAACGTAGATATTTNGCATACTTCATGTAACAAATTTTAATTAAGTAATTTTCCTTAACACTGACCTGGGGCTTTCCTAGTCTTGGAAGAGGACGGCAGTGCAGTTAGTCTGAAAACTTAAATAGCCCTACTGAAACGTAGATATTTCTTCTATGCTGTCAAGTATTCAAATTTTCACCTCAGTCCTTTTATTGATGGGCAGGCATTGTTTTTCAAAATTATTTAATTGTGTAAACTTCTTTGTAGGGATTTTAGGGGTATCCCAAGCTTTCTTTTACTCCATTATGTTTTTATGATTATTTTCATCCATACTGTGATAGTTCTTGCAAGAAAACTGGCAGTGTTTCCCTTTCTCTCCTTTGTAGTTCCTCAGAGAAGATGGAGTGTCGTGGTTTTTGTTGTTTTTACTTCTGGTATTGCAGTGGAAAATAAAAGCAAGTCGCTTTCCCCCCACATTTGTGTGTGCCCACAAATAGACACATGGACACTCTTTCTCTCCCACATGTGCACACGCATGCAAACACACACAAGGAGTTTGTTCTTGCTTGTGCACAGCCAAAAGAGGCCGGACACTGCTGTCTTCAGCTCAGTGGAAATTGGCACCATCCCGTCTCCAGTAAACAACAGCCTGACGTCAGCTCATGCAGCGGTGACAGTAGTATAACTTGAGATATTTTTCAACTGGCCAAGCTGTTGAAAGGCTATTGCTGGGTTTGATAATCTCTGGCTGCGCTTGAGAGGAACTGGTGCAAAGGTGTGGGGGTTATTGAATGGTTATTTAATGACAGAAATAATAGAGCAATTCCTGATAATTTCATATGGGCTGGAGAGGTGATTTTTAAGTCTTACACCAAAGAGTATTTTGATTCCCACCTCGTTGACCGCAGTTGTTTCTCCAGTGTTATTCCAGGTTCTGAAATCCTGGCCGCTCTGTAGAATTCACATTTGTACCGTGTTGGAAGTCAGAGAACAATTAAAGTGCCGTATAACAGTCAATCAAGCAGATGATGAAATTTGACTTTTCTATTGTGTTGAATTAAGCACTTTCATTATGATTTTAATTCCTGATGTTCGCTTTATTCGGTTGTAGATATAGTTCAAAGAACTAAGCCTGGTGATGCTAAGCATTTTACTAGTTTCTGTATATTCAATTACTGGGATATAAATACGTAAGTTGTTGAGGGTCCAAATTGCAACCACAACACCCAGGAAAGGCTTACTTGATGGACGCTTGGTTATTCATCATTATCAAATTAGGCTGGAATAAAGGCAGTGTTTTGTGGTCCTGGTTTCAGATAAGGCCTTTAGAAAAGTAGCTGTTTTCCTGCAATGTTACAAATGTCTTGACTGCAAAGTTAGTGAAGCCTCTGTTGTGTTTCTGAAACAGAGCCACTGTGACTTAAATTTAATAACAGATGGTTCTCCTCATAACCCGACAGTTGAAAGAGACTTTTCTATTGTTCAGTACTACCACTGAAAACACATTTCCATTATGAACTTACAGTAATCTTATGCCAAAATCAACAGTTAAAAATGAATGGTTTGCTCTGGTAACAGGACAAAACAAACATGAAAATCATTGTGTTATGTGACAGAAAATCGGAATATTAAAGTAAAAAAGTTGATTAGCCTACCAGAATAACTATTCGATGGGCTATTCTTGAATCAATGACACTTCCAAGCAAAAATTTCAGGGATATAAAGAACTGTGCATTGACTTCTGCTTTGTTTCTTGTACTGCTGCATAGATAGCAAAAAGTTCGTATTCCATCTAGGTCCTGTCACAAGGGATTTACAGAGTTTTGGGAAATCCTGGAAGGGAATGTGAATAACTGCCAATATTAACATTTTCNAAAAATTTCAGGGATATAAAGAACTGTGCATTGACTTCTGCTTTGTTTCTTGTACTGCTGCATAGATAGCAAAAAGTTCGTATTCCATCTAGGTCCTGTCACAAGGGATTTACAGAGTTTTGGGAAATCCTGGAAGGGAATGTGAATAACTGCCAATATTAACATTTTCTAATGTACAAATTTTTACATCTCCTTCTAGGGTACATTCAGACTAGGTTAATCATAAAATCTGCCTTAGGGAGGG
>VZSC01012452.1:0-26212 GCA_013398225.1 Steatornis caripensis
CTGCCCCATCTGGGGATTGCCCACTTCTCCAGTCTCTCCTGGCTCTGTCAGCTCTCCAGGCCAGGAAAGCGTCCCACATCCCAGGCAGTTGTTCAAAAAGGTGGAAGGATGTGAATGAAGAAAGAGCAGTCATTGGAGGGTGGGCTCTGGGTGCCCTTTCCCGAGGGAAAGCTCACACACAGAACATGGAGCACAGGCAAAGGCTGGGAACAACACAGTGCACCCACATTGTACTATCAGGATACAGCTCGTGGCCATGGTGCAGGTTGGTCAAGAGGAAATAAGGTGTGGAAAGTTACTTCCCGGGAAGCATTAAACAGAGAATGAAATCCCACATAACAGCAAATACAACCTCCGTCCTCTCTGTTGAGGAGAGGATCAAATCATCTGTAGAGATGCGGTGGGAAAGAAGGAAGAGGGAGACTGAGGAGTCAGAGCCTCATGACAAGCCACAGAACAAGTCAGATGGCTGGAGAAGGGAGCACCACGGTCAGGGAATGCCGTGGGAGGAATTAAGGCTGTTTGGGACAAACTGGATTAGTTTCCATTCAAACTGGTCTCTTTTCTATCCAAACACCCCCTTCTCCCTCCCAAGCCTAGAGCATGTCTCCAGAGAGAGAAAGACCCTGGCCACGGGCTGCGACATCCCACCCAAGCCAACAGGCAGGCGGGCGGGCGGCTGGGTGTGCGCTCAGCTGGAGCAGCCACCTTGTCCCCACGCTCAGCCCCGGGGCCGGCGGCAAGCAAGGCCTGAGAGAAGAGCGGGGAATACCGGCGCTGGCTCGCGCTGCCTGGCGCTGCGCTCCCGCCACTCCGGGTCACCGCGACAGATGCTGAGAGCATATGCCATGAATTAATTCCACTTTCCCTGAGACCCTCCAGCGAGAGGAACGGCAGTGCCTTTCCAACTTATTAACATAAGAGCTCCCCCCCACCTCCCATCACTTTGTCACAGTTAATAAAACAGCCAGACAGAGTCCCTTTAAGAGGCTCTTTAATGGAAAGTTGCTGGATCTGGCTTTCTTTCAGCTTTTATTTTCTACATTTTTTTCCAGTGCTGCTTATGCTGTCTCAGCCCCAGTATCCCCCACCACCAACAAACTGCACTCTAGCAAGGCGTTTCCACCAAGCAAGTCTATAAATATTCTATCATCTATTATTGTAAGCAAAACCAGAGATTCCTAAAACTGACAGGACCGAGAATTAATTTTTCCTTTGTGCACTTGTTTTACTTCATCAATGATGAGGCTTGCCATTTGCCTGGGTAGTCTGCTGAGCTCTGAGCCTGCGTGAGGCTATCTGCAAGTAGATATTTACACCCATCCAGAATCCAAGCAAGTCCCTGGGCAGACACCCCAGATTGGCTCACTGAGCTAAACATGCTGTTCACCATACACACTTCGACGAATTTGCAGCTCCCCCTCAGCAATGTATGAACAGAGCAGAACAAAGAGTAAGCAGGACACAAGACTCTCTAGATTGAACGGCCACCTTCAAATTGAAAATGGGAAAACACTCACCAGGTATATAAAAACCACGTTTGAATTGGGAACTTGAGGTTCCTCATTTCTAACCCCAATTCTGCCACAGATTTGTTGTGTGGCCCCGGGCACACCACTGCACCTCGCTTTACCGCTCTGTGATACAGGTCTGTGGAGACAAGGGATTACTGCTCTATCCCTCAGCTAGGCACAGCCCAGAGGGCTGATCTGAGTTCCTAGGAACCGGGTGCACGGTTCTGAAAACTGCTCTCACTTGTCACCTCACCTGAGGACTAACCAGAGCTACACCTTTGCAGGCTACAAGAAAAAATTCACACCTCCTATTTCTTCCTTTGCATGCTCTTTCCACGGGGGCTTTTCAGAAATGCAGGTCCCTAAGGCAGCTTTGCCACAGCCAGTACACACTGGTGCGTCACCACGAGGTGTGCAAAAGCACTGCATCGTTTCTTTTTAGCAAGGAGAGTAACAGGAGTGAGTTCTCCTCTGACAGCACCAGGACTTCAGAGAGGAGAAGCAACAGGTGCCAGCCACCTTCCCAGCACTGCAACCAAAACATGACTGTGGAAGGAGGGTGTGTGGGAACAGCCTGCGGGAGGAAGGCCAGGAGCCAGAAGCCCCTCCTCCAGCTGGGAAAGGAATGGAAAAGACATGGAAACAAGCCTCACTCTATGAAGTTTATTGAAGGAAATTAAAGAGACAACTTGATCGCAGTGCACATAAATACTGAAGCAAAGAAAAAATACCTGAAAGCATGACTTAACTGGGAAGGTGAAAGCATAAGCAGGCTCAGGGAATAGAAAAGGAAACTCAAAAACTGAGTCTAGAAATAAAGCAGATTTTGAAGCATATGGGAAATTATCTATTAGAAAAACTAACCAGGGAAGACTTTCAAATATACTGTCTACCTTTCTAAAAGACAGGCAAAGCTCAGCCACATCTCACTGGACTTTGCCGTGGCCTGTATTATAGCAGGTCAGACACTAAATGATCAAAGCCACCTTTTCCCGCCTTAAAATAGATGAGGCTGTGATTTTTTTCAAGCCCTACTCTCAAACTCTGCCCAAGTATTTGCTGCGCTCCCACAGTCCCAGAGTGGGCACGGCCTGGCTCACACACTTGCCTCCCACCCTGGAGCATTCCTGCCCAGGGGCCCCCGCCAGAGCTGGGTAGCCAACAGCATCCAGCCCCAGCACACTCCTTGGGGAGATTTTATGCAGCTTTAGAATAGCTCCTATAGCATAACGTGACCACAGCTCATCAGCAAAGGCCTCATTCAACTCCCACTATGCTCTTCTTGCGCTCTGTTCTCTCCTGGCTCTCCACCAGTGCCTGCTCTAGCCTCACTCCCCTCCAAATCTTATGCATACTCTCTTCCAAATCATTCAACCTCCTTGCTCCTCTTGCCCCTACCCTGCCTCTCCCACAAACCCTGCTCTTGCTCCTTGCCCGCTTCTCCCCACACCCTGCCGAAACGGCCCTCCCCAAGCCCTCCCCCACTCCCACCTATCACCATCTCCAGGGGGATCTCCAGGGTCTGATGTCCCTCCTGCTCTTGTTTCAAGGGGTGCCTTCCTCTTCCTCTTGACTCCTGCAGGGCCCGTGGGGCCTCTGAGGGGCTGAGCACCACTCCACAGCCCGGCTCCGCTTCTCATTCTTCCCTGCTGGGAGAGCAGCCAGACAGGAGTGCTCTGCCCGCCCAGGATGATCACAGAAGGTCTTGGAAGCAAAAGATGACTCTGTGAGCCTTCCTGGAAACAGCTCAGGATTGTTGATCCAGTGCACAGCTGCTAGAGGAGCAATAGGCTTGGCACGACTCCTGCATGGAGCCCTCAAGGGCTGCAGTTCTAACTACTGCTTAGTTACCCACTCTTAATGCTCTATGTGGCTAGCAATGCCACCTCCCCAAGCCCCTAAGGAAAACACAACACATAATATGCCATGTATCGCACACCATACCTCAGACTGGGCAGCCAGGGACACTGGATTCATAGTTCAGCCGCTCTTGCATCTCAGCCCTGGGCATCTTCGGTTTTTGTGGTCATTCAAAATCGGTTGATTTGCATTGGGTGACTGCGTGGTTTTATGAGGTGACCCAGAAGTTCAAGGCTTTGCGACAGTGACTGAAGGGAGAAAGGTGGGCTCACCTCTCAGTCTCCCTTTCTCTCTGTGCTCATGTCGTTTTCCTGCCCTCCTCCTCAGCAAGCCAGAGGCAAGCACAGCACGGTAGCAGGAAGAGAGTTACTTCGCTGGACGGACGTGGCAGAGACATAAATTTCAGTGGGGGTTCTGGTAGTCTGTTTTGGGCTGCTCCTGCAACTACCAAAGTTTGTCCTCTCCTTCTCAGGGCGCAGAAAGTTATGGTATTTTCATGCTGCAAAGAGGCTAGAGTCTCCTTGGAAACAGGTACCACTGAACAAGGTGATACCAGGCAAGAAGCTTATCGGAGCAGTGTGGATTAGAGTCTCAGATCAAGTAGATGGGAGAGAACCCACACTAGATGGTCCTACAGTTTGCAACTGAGAGTAAGTGCCTCTGCTTTCTCTCTTGGGGGATGAATCCATGTCCCATCCCCTCCTCCGTTTACTTCCTCTCTTACATTCTCTTCCTCTCAGACTGGCCTGTTAGGTTTGTCTGATTTACTAAACTATTTTAGTTTGCTGAATCGTGATTTTTTTTCCCCTAGAATGTAGGAAGCATTCTAAATTCTCTTTGGCCTAGCACCATAGATGTCACAGAAAAACAGACGCTAGCTCAGGTGGGATCTTTCTCTTCATACCAAAACAGGGGTCTCTGCTCAGGAAAAGACTTTAGGATTATCCTTCATACATTGACCTCCCATGCTTCTGTCTCACCTAGTTTTCTAGTTATAGGGGAGATTTCTTGGTTGTAAAGAACTTAGAGTCTCCTTGAGGCAGATGAGCCTCCCCTTATTTTGGTGGCTCCGGACTGGGACTCAGCTGCTTCTCTCTTGTTGGTAGAATTGTTTGGCAATTCTGAAATTTTGCAGAGTACTGAATTCACAGTGAGTTGTTTGACCTGTCCTGCTCTATTAGGCCGACCAAACAAGCTCAGAAAAGCAGCACAGCATGCCTTCCTCCCAGCACCTGCACTGCCCCTCAGAAGTACATAGCAAGATTCTCCAACAGGACAAGGTTTTGAAGGACATTGGCTTCGAAGTAACGTTACTGTTTCCTGCAAATAATGACCATGGTTCTATGGGGACAAGGCATTAAATGCTAAATGGATTTTTCTTTAGATGACAGTAAGAGTGGGGTTACTTGGTTCCAAAGAGACACCCACCAGGGAGTTACCTTGTTTCAGAGCAGCAGGCTCTATTCTTTCACATGTGGAATAAACAGTATTTTCTCTGCAAACTACCTACTGCCTGAAGCTATCTCCATTCAGGCTGTGATCTCATCTGATTGCAAAAGCTAAGCGGGGTTAGGCTTGGTCAGAATTTAGTTGGGAAACCTCAAGGGAAAAAAAAGGTTTTGTGAGAGGTGCTGTTGGCAGTTTAATAGGTGATGCTGCTTCCTCTGAGTCTATACAGAGGTAATGTTCCAGGAGACAGGTTAAACTAGCAGGGGATGGCTGGAGGCTGCTGGATGAAATGTAAAACGGGTATCCTGACAACTTGTGGCATCTGTTGTGAGGAAGATCGTAATCTTGACGTCCTAGGCAAACAAATCCTATCAGACTAAGCTTCTCTGATAGCCATCACTGAAAACCACACTCCAGTGTAACATGGTCCACTCCAGAGAGGCTGCATTTCCATTGAGGAAAGACTGACCATTGCAGTTATCTGTAAAGGTGCTGGTGAGGTGGAAGTGACTGTTTGTAAGTAAATATTTTATTGTGTTTAGAATTCTTAATCTCTTTTGAGAACAAAGATTCTTATTACAAAACAGCCAAAACTTCTCCCAAGCCAGTTTTCGTATGAAGCAAGGTCCTACATATTTTCACGTCTGAAATAAATTCTCAAATACAAACAAATGAATAGAAAATTAAAGTGCTAAACCATTTACAGGGGATGCATGTATGAGATGTCTGGTGTGCCAGTGCTCTAGGGCAGACTGAGGTTGTCCTCTCTCTCAGACTGTCCCAGGTCCCACTCAGTCACTAGTTCTGACGACATCTCTGTGAAGAGATGGTCCCAATCCCAGCCGACATCATCCTACCAAGAGGAAAAAGACAAACATGCTGAAATGTTACTGGTGACACCCAAAGGTCTCTGAATGATGCCAGATATTCAAGATGAACAGCAAAGACAGAAACTAAATGGCAACGGCGCCAGCTGGGGAAGTCCCAGATTCAGTTGGCTAGAACAGGAATCCTGGCCAGAATGAAATGTGAACTCCTGCTACAATTTAAAGATGTTGACAGAATTATTTACGTTCCAAAATTAATTAAAGGACAGATTTTTTTATATTTGTTAATCCTAGATATTCCCAGGCAGAGTGTAAAGAAGAGCCATAAAAATCTTCCACCCTTCTGCACTTCTGCTGAAACATCTGCAATTGTGAGCTGCAGAAATCCTTTGTTGCAAGTCCTGCCCAGTTGCAGCTGAGGTTGTTCTGTACTGCTTTAAAACATCCCTCTGGCCAAACCCCAAATGTTTTCTGCCTTTGTCCCTCTGTACTGCCGTGTAGAACCACCTGGAGCTCATGGTGGCTACGAAAAGACAATACACAACAGAGCACTGTTTCTGCAAGGATTTATGGTGGTGCTAGGCCCTTCATGTTTACCTTACTAGCTCTTTCATACTGAAGGTGGCCAATCATAGCAATGCCATAATCTCACACAGAGAAAGCCCTATATATCTTTAAAATACTCTGCTGGGGAAATCAAACTTCCATCAGCTTGGGCAAGCTTCTCCTTACCTCTCTCCTCCACCCCACCGACAAAGGCTTACTTTGCAAGTACAGTCTGAGACACATAAGAAGCTTTTACCTTGTTGGTGTCCCACAAAAATAAGACTCACCTCTCGTAGCTCATGCTCTGGAGCCAAAACTTTGGTGAGAAGCTTCAGGTCAACCTCTCCATCCTATGAACACACACAGAGTCACAGGCTTACAGACAGTGAGAAAGTGGACACCATCGTTTCACCAGGTAGGTCTTGCTAGAGATCGGCACATTTGCATCATAAGGGACATATTCTTTGTCCAGGACAACAGCAGGAGCCTCAGCTGAGAAGCAGATATCATACCCACACTATTTACAGACACAAACAAGCAGGAAAACCACACTGCAGAGAGGAACAGACTTGCAAGCAGATGGCAAGTTGTTTGGATGATAGGGCTGTGTATTTTATACAGCTGAGTATCACTGTGAAGGATGATGGGAGCCTGGTAGGATAGGGAGTCACATCAGTCACTTCATAGCAACAGCCACTTACCAGAGTCTGAAAGGCAGCATACTTCATTAGATCTTTGTCCAGGTCATGGTAGGTCAGCACTCGGTTCACCTGCACACTGCAACCAGAAAGAGTCAAAGCACAAGCCTGAGTAAGCATGGAAGCACATCTGAGGAGAAGGGTGGCATGAACAGTAGTCTGCTGACACCTATCTCGAGTGTCCACATCACCCACGTGGACTCTTGAGCTGTGTGTCCCCAGACAGAAGCACATGTCTTTCAGCAAATCAACTGTCATTGACAAATCGGTGCATCAGGTTGTGCACATGCATAAAAATAGGATGTGGAGCAACAACAGACTCCCTCAGAGAAGCCAGCATGCCAGAGAAAAGATCCAGAGACTAGCTGCAAGCACCAGAAAGAAACAGGAATGTAGTGAACACTCGAACAGCCCCAGTGCCATAGCAAAGCAGGCTCTGAGAGCCCCACCATATAAGCTACAGAATAGTAGGGACTTTGTGATTTCCATGTCTGAGCTGCATCACAGCTATCAAATTTCTTAAAATGTGGCCTTCAAAGAGAAACGTGGTGTAGGGGGGTAAGGTACTGTCATGCCATGCTTCCCTTCACAGGCAATGCAATACTATAGAAAAGACCTATTTTAATTCAATTTCTGTTCGTGTTTGTCTATGAAAATCACTTTTCTTTTCTATTGCAGGGAGACTATGGATATGGGAGGAACAGATGGCATTATTAAAAAAAAGAGAAAACAAAGACATGAACTCTGGTGAGAGACAAAGTAATTTAAAATTTATTACTATGAAGTGTGGGGTTTTTTTGTTAACAGGTATTTCACTACAACTACTACTACATACTTGTGAGAAAGGCATCTGTGGTCAGGAGTAAAATATCCCACCCCTCCAAACAAGGGTCAGCAGAAATCCCAGTCTGTGGCGTTGGCAATACGCCCAACAGAGGAGAGAAGACTTTCCTGATATGTTTAAGATAAAACCCCCCCAATTTTTCTTCTTTAAAACTTGCCGATCTCCCTTGAGCTAACTGCAAGACTACTCTGGTAACACCTTCAAACAAGAGGACTGTACTTTGGAAATTAACTAGGCACTTGAGTAAGAAGGATATCCTGTGGAGGGCAAAGGAGCCTATGACCATGCATAACCAAAATGCGTGTGATAATGCATGTGTACTGGAGGCATCTGAGGTTATACAGGCAACCTTAAATCAAGCTATTCCTCACTTTTGAGAGTTTGATTTTGCAATATCAAATATATTACTCTAAGGTAGGTTTTTTAGAGAGAGAGAGAATATGCAGTAATTGCTTCTTCTGCGTATTAGGAAACAAGAAGTTCGCACTGTTTAGCTTGGAGCTGCGCCGCCACTATACACAGCACCAAATCCTGTGGAACGGCACTGCTGCTGACATCCAGAGAGCATGAGATAAGACGGACTTTAATTTCACCAGCCATTTCGTGTTGCTGATGAGAGCCACAAGAGCACCTGGCAGTGCTCTTACCTGGGGGGAGCTGCCACTTGCATGGCCAGATCTTCCTCCTGGACTTCCTCCAAGTCAGGGATCACAGGAATGTCTGCAACAAAAGAAAGCAGCAGCAGTAAGTGGGGAGTGTTGTGCTCTCCTCTCACTAGAGACAAAGGTTCCCCTGCTTCACAGATATGAAACAGCCTGTTTCTTATTAGAGGAAAACACAAGAGAGTTATTTAGAAATAATAATATTAAAGCAAGGCAATAAAGCTTTGAAGCTTGGAGTCAAAAGAAATCTCGCAGGAGGAGTAGATTTGGGCTGCGTTGGACTCCATAGGCCACGGACCATGCATTTGAACACAACTTTGAAGCTGAAAGCCAGCTGCACTAAACCCTGCTGCCTACTTGCCATCATCCTAAGACTGGCAAGAATTTTCTTCTTATGAGATGTGTTACCACTTGCTTAGCTCAGCTATCAGTCACCTAGACTCAGATAGATAGAAATTAAATGTGTGGCAGAAGCTGAGAGGATCTTTGTAAAACTACATGTTGAAGGTGCTGTGGGTGGGGTCTCTGGCTGTGCAGGTGCCTGCGACCTTCCTGATGGCTGAGGAAGGAAGTGCTGGTGGTCTAGCAGATACAAAAACTAGGGAAGATGCATCTAGTTGTAATGTCATAAACCTTTTCGTGATTTCCAGTGTGACCCTGGAATGGCTGGTGTCTGGGTCACTGGGTATTCCCAGCACAAGGACTACGGCTACTCCACTTAAAAAGGATGCTAGACACAAAAGAATGGAGGACAGAAGGAAGAACTGGGTGTACACTGAATCCTGCTAAAGGAGCAAGGCTCTGAGAGCATTGCAAGCTTTTTGATTTGAGATGGAGAAAGCAAAAAAGGAGAAAGGAAGAGAAGGGAAAGTAACTGGAGGCGCAAAGCAAGGATGGAGTATGGCAGCACAGACCTTGTTTAAAGAATTAAGGCCACAATGGCTCTCCAGAGATCCTGAGCCCCCAGACCATGGAGACACTGGTGGTTCAGCTTTGGGAAGAGGTTTCACTTGCACGATGTGCGGGCAGAGCTGGCCCCTTCGGCACTGGAGCGAGCAGGCTGCTCCCGGCTCTGTCAGCAGCACGGCTGTGCTACTGCTGGACGACAGCAGGCAGCTGGGCCTGGCTTTGCCCTGTTCTGCAGCCCAGGCTGAGATGAATATTCAGGAGCTGGAGAGACGTTCCCACCTACAGCGCTCAGGGCTTCAGGCAGGGTCTTCCTGAAAAACCCCTTGTCCGGCCGCCTGTCAGAGCTTCGCAGGCTCTCAGTTGCTCTCTGCTGCTGAACATCCACCGCTCGTCCCCCCGCCTAAACATCCACCACATTTCCCCCTGGCTCTCCGGCCGGCAGGGTGGGTGGCAGCCCTCGCCCAGCTGCATCAGGGCACGGGTCGGCACGGGTCAGCCCGGGCCTTGGCGTGGTGGCCATTCGGAGCTGGCCACACAGTGGGATTTCTCGCTAATTGGCTGCCTGGCGGCAGGCAGAGCGGGACAGGGGCTGCCGCAAGAGCTTGGCCACAGCAAAAGGCAGTGACAGCTTGGACGGCCTCAGCAGATCTGTGCCTTTTAGCTCCCCAGCTGCCTGAGGAGCAGGTGCCTGCAGAGCAGCTCTCAGACTACAGCAAACTTCCCAAACACATTTAAAGAGAAACTGCAGCAACAGGCCCCGGGCCTCCAGGCTGTCCCTTAGACAGAGGAATCATGTGCAAGAAATGCCTCACCAGTGCGTCGTCACTGGGTATTTGGGGCAGATCTCTCCCCTCTGCTTGTAGGGACAATACACAGTAGAAGCTGCTACCCCACTGGCTCTTCCCTGCAGGGGCTCCCAGCTCTTGGTAAAACTTGTAGCAATATGCAATTACGGGACAAAAGCATCTCTGTGGACGGACAGATGACCTGTGGAGGCAGCTGCTAAAACCTGCTCAGCGGTAGTGTGGGAGAAAGTCCCTGTTTATAAACAACAAAGACCAAGGAGCGAACAGACTGGTGAGAGTGATCCAAGGGGAGGAATGAAGCGCTGTGCAGAAGTGCCCTGTTAAATCCAGGCAAACGAGCATTGGAATGAGAAACAGTCTAATCTCTCCTAAACTAATTTATCCTTTTCAGCAGGAGACTATGAATGTTGCTCAGCAAACATAACCAAATGAAGAACTACCTGGGAATAGAGCTGCCCTCACCCATGGAGCACCATTCCCTGTAGCAGGAGAAGGTTATCCTCTTTTGACAGCAGAAATGTGGACAGTGTTTGCAGCAAACTGAATTTCTTCATTCAGTGCTCATTTTGGCAGCTATTTCTGGGGTCTCCTCTTCCCAGTTCCCTTTTCCTTTTGTCAATCTCTTTTTGCACTAGAAAAAACTGTAAACTTAGGGCCCAGATCAGTGATGTCCGTTCTGTTTTGTAGGTTCCTGAAGACTCCTGAATTATCCAGTGCTGATTTTATCTCATTGCCATTGAACTCCACAGAGAGATTCCCAAACCCCTGGCATGGCACTACTTCTAGTCTGTATTAGCAAAATCCAGGCAATCACATAGAAATTCTTTCCAAAAGAAATTAAAGGCTCCAATATTTTATAGACACTGAAAATATTTCAAACAGAAGAGTTGGAAACACTCTGGGGGCTTCTGCCAGCCCCTCCAACGAAGGTCAGTACATGTTTGTTCTTACTGCGAAGTGCAGATGATTTGTCCATTTCTAGGCAGAAGCAATGCCGTTTAAGACTGCCAGAGAATGTCAGGAAACAGAACAAAAACGTCTCAAATTATAAGAAAATACCCGCTCCCCAGGCTAACTGCTATCAGTGGCAAATCAGCCCTGAAATATTTGGGTCTTTATTTCACTTGTTACTCATAATTTCCTCTTCCCTCTGCCAATTCCCATGGTGCCACCTCTCCACAATCCTTCTCCCTTCTCTCTCTGTACAGTTTGCAAAGTGTCTCACTTCTCACTATCACCAAGGACCCAACCTTTCCCCTCACGCAGACTCCAGCCCCCTAACTGTTTTTGTTGCTCTTCTTAGGACTCACATCTTTTTTTCCAGTAAGCCCTGGTAACAGAGCCAAGTCATGGCACTATGTCAACTGCTGGGAAAAGCAGCACATGGGGTATTGTGCTGCAAAAGTGTAGGCATGTGCTCTATTCCTGTTAGCTGCAGTGAGGCTGCTTACATATAACATTAGTACATGCAGAAATGTTTGCAGGACCATGCCCTCCCAGTCCCACGCTGCAGCTTTTTCTAACAACAAGGCTACGTTACAAACCCCTACTCTGTGCTTTGCTCCGAGATCCACGTTTTTCCCCTCCTGTTGAGTATGGGGGCTTCAGATCATTTTCCATAAGCCAGTGTTTTTGGTGCAGAATCTTGACACATACTTTACTGTCCAGGTTCTTATGCCTGAATTCAGTGCCCGTGTAGGTAAACCTTAGAAATGACTGCACAATGTACCTACATGCTAAACGAGCTGCCTGTGTGCAAAAGGAAACACCTCCACGGATACCAGGTCACTGCAATGAAGTGAACAAAGGGCCTGTGCATTACAAAAAAAGGAAATGTTTTCAAGCTGAGAAGAAGGGATAACTTCAAAACCTGGGGGGAAAAAAATTATTCTTTGCAGTCTAGTTAAATGTTGGGGGGAGGGGGATTTTTGCATAACTCAGCTGCATTTTGGAGGATAGAGCAGTTTCTATATTGTCTTTAATATCAACCAACTGTAATAAAAACTGTAGGCAAATCTCGGAAGCAACGTGAAAATCTTACAGCTTCAGCTGTTCTTCTCCAACTTCCCCATTCTTTCCTGCAGACTTTGAAATCAGAACAAACTGATATGATACTAGTAGTAATAAACATTAAAAGGAAAGTTGAGTTACTGGTAAAAAATACTAAAAAGGGGAACAAATTGAGTACAAACCATCTTACCAATCTTGGTCTCCTAGCTGGCCTCTGAACACTGTGCTGCAAGGTACTGTTACCTATGCCACTTCCCTCAACCAGTCTCCCCCAGACAGAACTCCTCTGAATCTCCTTTTCATATAGTAGGTAACATTCCCAGAGTGAGTGTTCCTAAAAATGACACTTACTCTCTCCCTGAGAGCAACTATCCTTCATTTTAGCCAAAGGGAGGGGAGAATAGGTAGCCACACACATCAGGTAGTGTTTTAAAAGCAGAAGAAATGAGCGTATGCAACAGAAGATGGAAGGGGGAACATAAAAACTCAGTGCATGCAGTTGACCTTAAAGAGCAATGGATGAGGATTCTCTTTATGGCTCAAAATGACTGGGAACAGAGTAACACAAAGCCCTTCCCCGTGGATTTCTCAGCCCGTAAAGAAACAAGATGTTGGCTTTAGAAACTGCTCATGGTAAGAGCGAGATGCGAACTGCTGAGTGAGCACCAAATGCTAGATGACAAATACAAACTCCACTCCATCTCCCAAGTGATAGTGATCAAGAGTGAACAAAGAATGAAACCAAAATGAGCGTATCCATACAGAAGTTATGGTGGGGTAGGAGGCACAGTACCGAATGTTGGCTAGAAGGGGAGTTAAACTGCACCACTGACTGTCTCAGAACACCTAAGTCCCAGCATAGAAATACGAATAGTATTTTTATTACACTAGCTGAACTGAGCTAGGTCTTACACAAAAAGAACTTCATGGCTAAGTTATGGTAAGACACCAATAGCATAATGCAGATGCATGTGGATAGTAGGAGGACAAGATGGAGGGAAAAGACTGAGGATGACCTGTGCTACATGCAGACAGCCAAACAAGAAGGAAGGAACAGTGGCTTTATAAGTCATGAACAAAGGAGGGCTTTATGTGTTCATATTAGAGGACATGAAGTAAACACCACTTTTTTTACCTCTTAGCTAATAACTTACTCATAGCTGAGAAAGACAACCACAGAAAGCAACAAGAATGAGACAGAAGAACCTGCATCACCTTAATACCCAGTTGCTCCTGCAAGTTGGTGAGTTGCACTTCCCCTCCCAGGCAGAGCTGATTTTTCATTTAGTAGCAACACCTGCAAGCTGGGTCCCTTAAAATCTTGCAAGCTCACAGAGATCTGGTCCTAGCCCCAAAGAACTAAGTTCTCTGCTAGAGACAAGACAGCACATAAGTGGGAACAGACATACTGTTCAAGGTCAGGCAATAAATCAGTGGTAGAGCTGGATCTAGAAACCATGTCCCAGGTCAGGCCTGCAGTTAGTCAGCAGTTGGTTGCCACTTTCTCCCTGAGATGCTTTAAGAGTCTCCTGAGCCAACACCCTGACACCCAAAAGAATGACTCCATCTCATGTAGTCTGACTCACTTACCCCAGCTAGGTGAGCGTTTCAAAGGCCAGCTCAGAATGGACACTTCTGCAGTGGGGACTGTGCTGCCCTCCATGTCCACACACCACCATATCCAAAGAACACAAAGAGGGTAGTGGCTTCTGGAGCCAGCAGTCCCTGGCCACTAAGCAGGCATAAGAATGAAACTAACTTTAGTTTAAGTTGCTTGCTCATAAAATGTAAAGCTGAAATAATTACAATATCTCTGCTGCTGCAAAACTTTGTTTTACTGAATGCTGTTACCTTCTGCATCACGTTTGGGGAATTTTAAACAGGCAAATGGAAGAAGGTCTGATTGAAGATGAAGTTAAGTGAAAGAAATTGGTCTCATTTAGCACATGACAGGATTCATCTGTGTTCCCAAGTCCACTGAGGTAGCATCATGGGCGTTTCATATTCATGAGCTGCTGCGACACTGTGTCCCCTCATTTACAAAGCACCGTGTTCAGCAAATTCTGTCCCTGTGGACACTGCGTGCATTTCATGGTCTTGTCAGAGAGACATCAAACACTTCAGTAACCAAATACCAGAAAATGGCTTTAATTAGTGCATCTCAATGCAATAAATAATTTTTCTTTCTAAGCGAAAAAATATAGAAGTAAAAAAAAAAAAAGAAAAGAAAAAAGTGGAAAGCAACAGGCAAAAAAAATCTTCAAAAAAACATAAGGAACAAGGGACATAGACAGCTTCTGCTGAACACACAAACAAGCTTGAAGCCTCTTGGAAGCTTTCTCAGGAGAGCAGCGGGCAAATGGAGAGGATAAAGAACACTTCTTTGGATGCTTGGACATGAATTTCATAGGGATGCCTTTCCCTGACTGAAACTGCCCTACTAGTAGGCCAATACGGAACAGTGTACCTGCCTGATCAGCCAGTGGGGAGATGAAAACAGCAGAGTGAAAAGCAGGCAGTACCGCCGCTACTAGGGCACTGCCTTAAAATCTGGGACAAGCAGAAGGTAACCTGAGTGTCCCATGTCCCAAAGCACCCTTTTGAGCAGAGAATGGTAACAGCACAACCTGGGCACCCTGATGGGAAAAGTCACCCAGTGGGTGGGTGCCAGAGGATTCATAGATCTAAGGGAGGTCATGCAACAGATTCAGTACTGACACTCCAGCATTGCCTTACAGATGCATCAGACAATTTTTTCTTCAGCCACCAAGCTCTGATGATACTGTCAGCTAGATGGAGGACTGGCTGGGAGGTCAGGTGGTCCATGAGACACTCTACTTGCTTCGACAGCGTTGTGCTTTCGCAGACTGCCCAGCATGGCATGGCTTCTTCCTCACCTGAGAGCCTGAGGGACAGGCATCAGGCACATCTGCTACTTCCCAAGGCTGCTACTGACACAGAGCCTCTGCCTGATTTCAGCCTCTGGGATGCATGAAGAGACACTGCTGCTGTGCAGCCAGGGCACAGAACAGCCACGTCAGATGAGTCACTGAGCTCAGTGCAGGGCTTCAACAGACAGTAATCCATGTCTTGTATTGTGCAAGAAGTAAGACCAGGCACTAATGGCTGTAAAGATGAGGAACCTCTTAATGCACAGTTTTGTTCACCAGCAGCAGAAGACAGGAGAGACTGGAGGCCAGGCTCAGGACTTGGAGTCCACCATATTCTTGAGGTTATCAGCATTTAGAGCGCTAACACACCTCCTACCCTTACCAACAGGCCCCCGACAGAGCCCTGTGCCTGCCCTCCTTTTCAGTAACATCCGTTCTCCTCTTCTCAAAGGCTGTTCCCCGTTCCTTTGCAGTATTCCCCTGCTGAAACACTCAGAAGGTGGGGGGCAGCAGATGAGAAGGCACGAGGTGCCCAGGGAGGGTTTGGTGAACTCAGAAACACAAAATCCTCCTCAACAACGCTGGAGATGAGTGATTTTACGTTAGAGCATGTGCCAGGGCAAGTAGCTTCTCAGGATGCTCCTGTGGAAGTATGTTCGGGAGCAGGCGTGTCTGATTCTATTTCATCCTCTTCATGTTACACTGGAAAAACAAGACAAACTACATTTCTTTTATGCTAAATCCTTAGGTTTTTTATTTTTTCTTATATATATTTATTAAAAAATGCCTCTTTGATCAGCAGCACCCGTGACACTTCCACATCCAGCAACTCCTCAGAAGCCTCCCTCCCTCCACACAAGGCCACTGCTGCTGACAGCCAGCAGGGTTTGATCAGAGCCACTCAGAATCGGATTTTCATAAGACAGATGAGGAATCTTACTGCTGCTCTCTCTCATATCAGATGAGAAACTGAGGGGGAGGGGGGACAGGTCCTGCGGGAACGACACTACAATCAAGGGCTACGCGGTTCTCTCTCTGTCCCTCCACTGCTGCAATTTTCAAAGGAGTTTGCCTCAGGCAGTTTTAAATGATGGTGTCTCAATTCTGTAATCATCTTTCAAGAGTTTTTTCTTAAAGGGTATTTTAGGTAAACCTAGTCCGTCAACTGCACTTATGGACTCAGCAATCACAGGCCCGATATGACTGTGTATCTACCATATTGCAGAATTTAGTGATGGGAGATGCTTACCCAGACCACATTTTCAGCCCCCAACAAGCTGTGTGTGCTCCCTTGCAATTAAGCTGCCCACTGCCCCTTGGCCAGTGGTCTGCTGCTTCAAATAGGCCTTAAGACATATCCCTTGGGACATATTCTCTGCTCCCCTTTGCCCACTGTGGCTCTCAGGAGGGAGCTTTCCTTGGGCACCAGAGGCTCTATATCATAGTGCCAGCAGTCACTGGAGGAGTTCAAATTGGCCTGGACCAACAGCTCAGGGGAAACCATCAGGTTGGACTGAGTCTACCCTTCACTGCGCTTTTGCAGAGACTCGGCATAGTGCATTAGCAGAGCAGCCGAGGGGAGGACTATGATGTGCTGACAGAGCCACACACAAAGTCACAGTGCAGAATCCCAGAAACTCAGCAGTCACTGTCACTCTCTGCCCCAGGCCTCTCTCTTCAGCCCACTTGCACCACCTCCAAAACACCATGTTTTTCACTCCGTCTCCATTTCACTGATGCTCGGAACTTTCCGTCCATTTAGCTCTCCCCAAACCACTCCACCACTGCCTCCTGTGCCTATGAAGTACCCACTGGCCATCTCCCTGACTGTTCCTGTAAATTCCCCCCCCTCACCCTTGTGCCTAGTGCTGAGCCAATGCAGCTGTCTTCTCTGTCACAAACTCCTTGCAGCTCACAACCCCTGGAACCCACCAGCTCTTGGTGTGTGCTGTAAAAACAGCAGCTCACCAGGGAAGCAACTGGCAAACTTTATCAGGAATGATACAGCCAACAATAACCCACACTGCGCTCCATTCTCAGCAATGTTCGGAGCAATGTCATCATTGGTGCATATTCACATGCAGCTCAAGAGGTGTTCGGTATTGTATGGCTGTGAATTCTAAGTGCCAGATATCCTGTGAGGGTCATCTCCTACCTGACAAACGGACATTACTCCCCACAAGGATGTAGGGACCATGGCATGTGCCCGCTTCCTCCGTTTCTTCTTTTTTTTTTCTTTTTCAGGTGAGCGTGATTAACTGTTGATGGAGCATTAAAACATTTTCCATGGCTCCTGTTGTGCACTGAGCCTGGATTCCCATCCTGTTCAAGTGCAAAGGAGCTGCTGGCACATGCCAGAAGGGTATGAAGTCCTTCTAGAGGTTTGACATTGTACAGAGAGGTCTAATCATCAGCTCTGCTTCCTTGAGGAGACTTCCCAGCAGGCAGGAAGGGGTTTTGCCTTGAGGGCACAGATCTAGTGACTGTCTCCTGGCAGCTTTCCTCACCTGCAGGTCAGGTTTGGGTTGTCTGTGTAGCATAGTCAGGCTTTCATTTCAATCAGCTGTCTCATTCACACACACTATCTGCTTTAAAATAACAAGCCGTTGTTCCTGCAGACAGAGAATCACACATCACATCCCAATACTCCAAGAAAAGCTCTGTTCTAGGAGCTATGCATCCCAAGGGTAACAGAGAGAAGGGGGGAAGGGACTTCTGAAGATGGGGCAATAGTCTATGGGGGAAGGATAGCTGGGAGAGCGATGACAACCTTAGCTAACAAGCCCCCATAGAGTGCTGAGGAGAAAAATCCAAGGGCGATGTAGTGAGGAGACAGGCATCTGGGGGAGTCAGTGCAAAACTGGTGGACAAGAAAAGAACAACAAAGAAACTTTTAGCCAAAAGGACAAAGTAGTTTGCTGATGGGGGGTGGGGGAAGAATGCCAGCATTTCTCACCCCAACAGGACACCGCCCTTTCTAGCCGCCTGTCAGGAAGAGACACAGAAGCAGAGTAAAGCCAAATGACATACCCAAAGTCGAAGCAGAGCCTCTACTGCCCTGCTGGTGAAAGGAGCAAAAGGAGGGGAAAGCCCTTCAACATGAATTTGGTTGTTCTGGTTTCCCTCCCACCTCATAACAAGGAATAGTCTGCACTTGGGAGAAGCTCTTGGCTCCTACAGAAAAGGAAGCAGTGCTCTGCAGATAGCACTTTTTCAATTCCACTGATAGTCTCACATCTCACGCAGTTTCCCTGACATATAGAGCTCAGTCACTGCTGCCCATTTCCCCTGTTGACACGGACAGAAAATTGAGCAATTACCCTTAAACTCCTCTCTCTCAGATTGCCCAGATTGCTACATATACAGCATTAAGCCCCCAATTGCCCCTGGCCAAAAGTGACTCAACTAAGCCTGTCCTTTAGGAATTAAACACTTTTTTGTTGCTTGTGAAGGTTTATTATTCCTCAAGTTGTGATGCATTAAATCCTGCTAAAGCAGGTTTCCCACTGTGCAGAGGAGCTGGGCCCCCTGATGACAAGGTTCAGCTGGACACTCATCCACCTAGCAAAGGTGCGTTATCCGTTTGCTATGCCTGTGTACTACCATGTACCAGTGTGTGTGCAGGAGGATGAGCATTACGCTCAGAACGGGTGCTGTCAGAAACCCCAATATCCATCACCAGAGCTGTTTCTGGAGAGACACTGCTCTTTTGTTCAAAACAGTCTTTCCAGCCTGGAGTTTTACAGGACCAAATGGTTCTTTTAGTCAAACACGTGTCTTTGATTTCCTATAACTCAAAACTGACTCCTTTTTAAAGTGGCTCTCTTGTCCTGGACTAGCCTCTATGAAGAAGAAATAGAGATTAGAAAAATGAATTCTGAGCATGACCTGAGCCAAGGTACTTCATTGCTGGTATTTCAACCACTTGTATTGCGCAGCATGGATGACTTACACCTTCTGGGTTTCCCTGTGTAAGGAATGGCTGAAATTGCAGATGGTGCCATGCATGTCCCTATCTGGTACACCCACTTACAAACTCCCATATTACTTCAGTCCTTCCACACAGCCTGAGAAGTGACTGTCCTTCTTTCCCAAATGCCCATGGAGATGAGTAATTAGATGCTATTTCATGCACAGGGTGAATGGCCAAGGGCAGTAAAAGAATTTGACCTTTATTTCTGAAACTGCAAGGCATATCAAGCCCAAAAGTCTCCAGTTGACTGTACAACCTTCCCTGCATTCTCCACTGTGGGCCAAACTGTGGGCTCCCTCCAGGGCCTATGCTTTTTTAACACTTTCGCCAATCGACTCCAAATTCTGAGCATCTGGTTGTTAGTGCCTTATAAATAATAACAACGGAGCACATTTCAAAGACAAAAGAATACCTTTTTAATGGTATATAGTTTTGTCCTTCATTCTTTTAATGAAAAGGTTGGATGGGGGACAAACAATGTTAATGGAATGGTACAGCTAAGCTTTCTCATAGGTTTAAAGGAAGGCGCTCCAAGTGTATTGGTTGACACCAGCAATCATTACACAGCTGCACCTGTTCATATTAAGGTGTACAAGCTAAGACATTATGCAGCATAAAATAACCGTGACCCATCCTTGGGGATCCGTATACCAATGTCTTGATTTTTGTGTGTTTAGAATCTGAGCTTTACTGTTACAGTTAAGGACACAAGCCCAAGTGCAGTCCTGTGTGAAGGGGAGGCTGATAACGGCCCAACTTACTGCACAGCCACAGCATGCTACTCCTTGCCTTCTACACTGAGCAGTTGTTTGTATCTCTCTGCTCGCTCACAAAAGTAATTTTATTCAGGTTCCTGAGTTTTGTTTATAAGTCACTTTTGTTCACTGCAATTGCTGAGTTCACATGCAGAACTCGTCTCCCAGAACAGCCTGCTTAACACCCTGTAGAAATCAGACCGCAAGCATGCAATGCACTGATCCATTTAGAGATTTTCTGTATGCAAATCAGATCCACAGCCCAGTGTATTTGACTGTACCAGAAACTGCCTGGTTAGGAACAATAATCAGATCAGTGGGATCTTTCTTCTAACACATAGATTTAATACAAAGCTGAACTCCGGTTTGCAAATAATCTAAAATCAACTGTTAACCATAGGTTAGGCACAGATAAATAAGTGTATTAGGACCTACCATGTCTGTGTACCATAGTCTGTATCAATTTTATTCTGTATTTATTAACCAAGGTCTTGGGGCACTAAAAGTCACATGTTGCAAACATGTGGCAAGTATTTGGATGCGTGGTTAGCAAAGAAAGTTACTGTACTCTGAATACAAGACAAAGGTTCAACAAGAAGGACAACAGGTATCCACGCCGTCGTGGAGCTGTTCAGAGCAGACTAGCAGCCTCAGTGACATAAGGTGAAATTTAAGAAGCCCAAGAAACTTCCCGGGAGAAAATTAAGTCTATTTTGAAGATGCCAATGCTATAAAGGTGCCACTTCTGGCAGTCGTATGTTGCAACGCTTAATCTGTCTGGAAGATTCAAATAAGTCTTCATTTGTTCTCATTAACCATACTGATGTCTGATCCTTTGTGACTCCTGGTAATTCTTCTGATGCTTGGTGATATTTACAGATGCAACTTTTTATACGCTATATAAAATTCTTAGCTGTTGAAATCTGAGGTAGCTCCTAGAGACTTCTATGCTCCCTACAGTTCTCTAGTGCTCATCTCAAAATTCATACTGTGGATTTTTCCTGAGATCTCTCTTGGCTCATGCAGTCCTAGAAGAGCAGGTGATAAATACTAGAGAGCAAACTAGTGCTAAGTCAGGATTCCAGTAGATTGCGCAGCAGCCTGTACAGGGATGGCATGGGATTACCCACTAGTGCCTATGTTGATCTTGGATTAGGGCAAGCATATTTTTTAAATTAAGAATTCCCTCATGACAGAGACCCGAAGAGACTGGTGTAGGCCCTTGTCCTGATGGGAGCAAGACAAGGATGTTATGATAGAACGCAAGAGAGGCTTTAAGTAGAGCATACTATCACCTAAACTAGGGGACAGCAGTGATTTCTTTCCCCGCTCTTAACGTTTTCTTGCTCTTTTAGCTCTCTTTTTGCCCCAGTGCACTATTCTCCATGTGGAGGTAATCACAGAGAAAAGTATGTCCTCAACACTTTCCTTCCTCCCAAAGGTGCTTTATCATTCTGTGTTAATGAAGAACCAGAGTTAGACTACAGGTTCAATTCCTCGTCCTCCTTTCCATCTCCTTTGCTCTCTCTCCCTCATTCAGCAGCTGGGGAGACCTAAGCAACTCCCGCATTTGTTTACCCTCAGGGTGGTTCATTGCCTTGCCATTTCTTACAAGATGCCTCTGGTCACTTTACTGGAGAGTACCCAGATATGCATGAAGGCACTTCTTGCAGTCAAATAGGTGCTACCTTACCTCCTCCATCATCTGATGCCTCCAGGCTCTGCTGTCTGAGACGATGGCTGCAGCAAAACACAAGGAATAAAGTATTTCAAATTCAAGCCCAGAAAAGCATCTTGTTGTGTCCCCTTCCTTCCCACAAGCCTCATGGCCTGTCAAGGGGAGATTTCCCAGGTATGTCCTAGCCTGCAGAGCAACCTTCTTCCATACCCCTCATTGCTGGACTCAGCAGAAATCTCAGCTTAGAGTGCTTAAAAGCAAGATGCCTTGTACCCGAGACAAAACCCTAGGATGCAGACAGTAGGGCCTGGGTGGGTCTGGGAGGAAAGCAGATGCTTTCTACTTTTCCTTCTTTCTGTCCTACGAGAATGACAGAGCCACCACCTACTCCATATCCAGGAAACTATAGCGTGACCAGCCCTGACCCATCCCAGGACACATGACATAAATTCACGCCAGGCTCTGCACACTTCCCAGGTTCTGGATCTTGGTATACTGGTGCTTAGAGTCACATGCCCCTTCTCCATGAGATCAGATGTAAAAGTCATGGAAGAAGTCTTAGCAACAATGGGAACTTACTCTTCCACTTCTTCTGCTTGCTTTCTTCCTGATCTGCAAGACAAAGAAAGGCTTTTACTTAGAAAAGGCTAGAGAAAATTTTAAAACTGCACCTTTCCCTGTATCACTGTTATTGTGCAGAACAGTTCTTACACCAGGTCCAATATAACACATTGCACCTTTAAAAAATTCTGAGTGACCATTAAACTGGTGTATCAAAAAGTCCCTAAGTACATCACATTGAAGCAGAACCATTTGGGTCCCAAAAGACAGCCATGCCCATATACAGCAAGAGCCATACTCCCTGTTTCTTTTAGTTTCTCAGATACTTTTTCATCCCCTCTGCCATCAGCTGCAGGTGAAGCTTGACTTACCTGAGTAGAGAGGTCAGCACATTAAGGAGTGAAGAAGATGCTATACTGTCTGCCTACCCCTGAGAGATCAACAGGTCCTTCCTCCCTCTGGTCATGCATAAAGATTATCTGGTTGCCTTTGCAGGTTAGGAGCCCCACCTGGGCTGGCCGAGTTCAGGTCAGACATGCTGTTGCTGCAGTAAATCAGGGTTGATCTGGCTGACTTAACAGGAGTTCATAATAATAACGTGGGGGGGGAGGCACTGGCAAATGGCAGCTCCCTTGCTCTCCACCCCAGCAAGCCCAGAAGTAATTCAGTCCCGATTAGGGACGCTTGTTCAATATTCAAAATGTAAAACATGGAGGTTGCTGAACCAGCACTTTGAAAAGTTAATTAAATGCCAGGTTTCTTTTTAGCAGATACTCCATCACTTGCTGATTGCTTTGGCCATTTTGCAGAGTGAAGTTTCATCTCTATGCACTGGGAATAAATATTCTCCCTTCCCTTGAAGTCAGGGTGCCATGACAAAGAATATGTGTGTCTCTCCGCTACCACATGCACTGTCCCAGGACACACCAAGATGTAAGAGAAGTTGCTTCATTGCCTTGCACTGCTCCTTTCAAAGCACTTCATGTGATGGGACAGGCCTCTCCTCATCTGCTCTCTGTTCCAGCAGGTTATGACCCTTATCTAGCTCTCTTCTGAATAATCTATTCTTCTAAGAGCAAGGAGCAGGGCACCGAGGGCTATGAGGAGAAGAAAGTCCCTTGTCTCCACTGCTCTCACTGGAGCCTGCAGTCTATGAGAAGCTAAAGATTACACTGAATCATTGATCTAAGCCCAGTAATACCCACTGCTATAATCAGAACTGCAGCTGTGTAGGTGACATCTGCATCTGGGCTTTCAGCTATATCTGCACCCTTCTGTTTATCAGAAGAGGCAGAAGTGCCATGAAGCTGGGTAATTTAGGAAAGAGCTTTTCCAGTGAGAAGTAATTGTCCAGCTCCTTCTCCCCAGTGGTAGTGCAAAGCACTTTTTGTGACCCACCTGAAACTATAGAGAAAGAAAGGGATGGCTTCAGAGAGCCCACCACCAGCTCTCACTGGAGTTTAGAATCTGAGAAGATGATGCAAGATTTATCCTATCACATCCATCCCTTCTGCCTTCACAGAACTGCTTCCCACACGTGTCTTCAGAGCCTTGCCCTCACTGAGCCGAAACACCCCAAACGATGGCTTTGCACAGCCTTGCAGAGTGAGACGCTTTCCTGGAGATTCAATCTCACCCCTTCTTAGCACAATCCAATAACTCTTGATAATTGTCCAGCCCTAAATAACACTCTCTTTTCCTCAGTACTCACACTCCTTACATCTTTGCTGATCTTCTATAGCCAGGCAGGAGTGAAACACTCCACATGTTTATAATTCCCAGGAGAGGGTCACTCCTGCTCTCCCACTAAGCAATTTCTGTTTCTTTTTCCTGAGCTCCCTGTCATGACAGATATCCATGTGCCGCACAGGGAAGTCAGTCATATATTAGTCCCAGGGGCAGAGACTACTTTGCTCGTGTTCCCAGACTTAAAGCTTTCCCAACTTATCCTTGTTACAGTCCGAAGGCAGCAGTGGGTGATGCCAGTCTCTGCTGCTGACAGTACTGTGGTTTATACAGAGCATTTAAATACCAATGGCACTAGAGCAGGAGCTAGAAATGACTGTTGTTCTGTTTAGGTGAGACATCTGCTTCCAGTCACCTGCACTATGTATGTTTGTTAATATGTGATTTGGAATAGCATTATTTGATGAAACTGGCATTTCAAACCAATTGATAAGCTCATGGGTAGAGAACTATCCAGGAAATATAGTATGAAGCTTCTGGAGCATAGGAAGAAATTTTAATACTCTCTGTGGCCTTAATGACTGAGCTATTAGTTAAAGAAGATACCAACCACCCTACTATTTCCTCGCTTTTTTTATGGAGCCTTGAACCCGAAGGCTGCCTTTCATTTTGCTAGATACCAAATTACTTTCACATTCTTTGTTTCAGGTTGGAAAAAAGAATGACAGAATATTTTTGGTTGGTTCCTGACTAATGTTTTGCTTTTTCAGCCCAATTGCATTACCTAAATCTACCTAACAAAGTGACCCAGAGATAAAAGACAAGGTTTGCCCTGTGTCCTGAGGTTCCTGTGCTGTGTGTCCCTACTTCAAGGCAGTAAGGGAAGAAAATCGTTAACAGATCCTTGAAAGGTGCCCTACCCCCAACCCTGTCCATTCCATAAGCTTAGCTGAGGGCTAAGCTATACATGGAGATACTGCTCCTGAAGAACCAGTCACCTGCTTGTCTCTTTGTTCTCAAGGTGCTATGAAAAGCCCCACAGGCATTCTTCAGGAAGTTATCACACTGCTTTAACCATCGTGGAGTACCCCATCCTGAGAACTGGCTCAGCTTATCAATGCCAGTTGCATCACGATAAGACCAACATTTCACCCTTCAGGAGTATCAGGCCTGGATACACAACATTCTCTTCATTCACAACAAGGTCACAGCTTTCGAGTGGTGAATGAAAGCAGGCATGGAAGAAACCAGACTGTAAATTCAAGCCAGGACAGACAGATTTCCTACTCTTTTCTTCTCTTCTCAGCAATAAGAAGTACACTGGCCTGGTTGGTTTGCTTCAGCAGGAGGTACAGCCCAGGGAGGGCAGCAACCGGCACCTACAAAACGAGCAATTGTGTATGAACTATAGATACACGGACTCAAGTAAGGGCAAACAAAACAATATAATCCTGGGAGCAGTGCTCAGAAATGCATTGAGTCTGCTGTATTACACACCAGCCACCCTGAGTCTTTGTGAGACAGCAGTACCTCTGCTTCCTTCATTTCTTCTGATATGCCCATTGCATCTGGAGGGCTGAAGAACAGGGACTGACTCCATCACCTGGACAGCTCCGTTTCAGGCTCCCTTTCACTGCAAGGCTATCTGTGCTCTCAAACATATCCAAAATCCCAGAATATTCCCTCGGCCTTTTGCCAGCTGCTGACCCCCTCTCTATTTCAGGGCGTTGAACAGCTGAGGAACTCTGGGCAGAAGACCCTGACAGACCACATGTAACTTTGTGTTACTTAACTCTTGAGTACAGAATGACCTGGGGCAGAGGATATAGATCTGATCTTGCTCTTGAGTGTTGTCATTGCTCAGTTCTGACCAGCAGAAATCCTCCCTCCACATTAATGAGAGGGAGTTGAACCTCAAAACCGAGGCTTCCCCGCACACACACACCCCTAACTTACAGGTACAGCGGAGCTGCCTCGGAGCTGCCTGCAACTTCTGTGCTGAAGGGTGAAAGGCAGTTCTAATGCAGACATCATCTCTGTTAAACTGTTTCTTTCTCATTTAATGGACTACCAAGGAAATCTAAATGGAGATAAAGTAGCAGGGCTCAGAGAACAGCCAGGATGCTATCTTTATGCAGCATGACAATGTGCAGTGGTTAATTAGACACCGTTAACCTATTTTAGCAGGGGACATAACTGGGATGAATGGGGGGATATGTCCTTGAAATCTTTTAATGTCCACAGCCCATCAGAGCTCTAGACACACTTGCATCCTGCACCGAGCCATAGCCAGGTGCCAGGAGGCCAGCGGGCAAGATTTGAAGCTGTCTTCTGGGCGCCCAGGGAGGCGTGAGGGCGGGCAGCACAGCTAAAGAAAAGGGAAGCAGTTATGGTGGCTTGTTAAAAGGAACACCGGGGAGGCTGGACAGGCCCGGCCCGAGTGTGGCCGAGGAAGAGAGAGGGCTGGGAGCGCGGGCAGCCCCCCGGCCCGGCCCGGCCCGCTGCCCCGTGCCCGGGCGGGCAGCTCTCGGGGGAGCCGCTTT
>VZSC01012452.1:27060-49169 GCA_013398225.1 Steatornis caripensis
CGTGGAGCTCGGCCCGGCCTCCCTGCGGAGGCTGCGGGACCGCGGGCCGGCCCGGGGCCGAGCGAGGACGAAGGCGAGCGGTGCGGCTTCGCGGTGACTGCAGGCGGGCACTGCTGCGACCTGCAGGGGTTGCGGGCCGTCCCCGGGAGGCGGGGTGCGCGCCGCCGGAGCGGCGGAGCCGCGCGTCCAGATCGAAGGCTGTCGTCGGTGTTTCACGGGGCCCCGGCGGCCCGGCGAGAATTTCATCTGCCTGCGTGTCAGCGTTACTTCCCGGCGTGTTTCAACCGCTTCGCTTTATGAATCGCACGGAACCAGAAAGCTGATGCAAGCTGCCCTCTTGCCGAAAGAATTAAATGGGAAAAAAGGGGAACATCCTGATGTTCAGAGATACGTTTTGTTTTGAGAGAGCAGGGCGATCAAAGGGAGAACAGAGAGACGGGTTGTGTGCGGAGGAAGCTAATCACTGGCCAGCGCTCTGCCTCTGTGCTTACAGCCAAAACCATACCCACCCGAATGCCGGAAGGCTTGGCTCAGCCCACAGGGAGACATGAAGCCTTTTGCCTCTAGGGCACAGACTGTAATCCAGGTCTAGGCCTGAGAGAGAGGGGGAGAAAAAGATAAAGGACATTGTACTCTCTTGCTCAAATATTTTTTTAGTGCCCATCACCACAGTGAGTGGGTAGCGATCTACGAGTTGCAGCTTGTTCAATAGCCTAAAGCACAACTAAGTTACACATCCAAAATGACGCCCAAGTGCTAACCGATCAGTTCTCCCAGCTCTCCAAATGTGGATCTTGGTCACTGCTTGTTCGCTGTGGCACAGGAAGAGAAAAACACTCACCAAAGCTGTACGTCAAGCAGGAGTGCAGCCCGTGCTGGAATGCACTACCACAAAGTGTCTTCTCAGCTATTCCACTGCACCTTCCTTGGGGCTCTGATCAGTTACATTTCTGTCCCCTCTCCCTGCACTGTGGCAGCCCACAAAAGGCAGGTTTGCCTTGATTAAATCAGGGAGTTCAACCTTCACATCTCCTAAAAATCAAAGCAAGTTTTGCCATTTATTTCAGCTGAGCGAGGACTACTACGAGCCTTTATTTCTGTCACAGGATGTCACCTCACGGCCCTCCTCTTCCCAGCCCTGGGGCACACGGCCATCTGTATCTCCACGAGGTGGTTTTGGGCAGACACACATTTTTTTTGAACCATAATGGTCCCACCATCCACTTTCTGGTCCCTCACAGGCTCCCCGGGCTGCCTGGACCACATAGAACACACTGCCCTAGAGCATGGCACTGTAGAAAGAAGCGATGAGCAGGCATGCTCTGTGGGACAGGATCTGAAAGGCACTGTGTCTAACCGGCCCCGGCTGACATGGGCTTGTGAGGCACTAATCAATCTCTAGCAGAAATGTTGTTGTTTCTCCTCCTGTCCTAACACGTGGGCTTGCTTAACAGAAACAACAAAGGGGGAAAGCTCTGATAAGTGGGACTTCCGGAATTGGCACGAAAGAACAAGCTGACAGGGTTCATGGGGGTCACTGAACCTCGGCCTACTCACTGTATCGTCCCCGTAACAGATGTTCCCAGGGCTCCCCCACTCGCTTGCTGGTAGAGAGCTGACCGGCAGAGCTGTACAGAGCTCCGACTGAGCAACAGAAAAAACAACAACACTCAATACAAATTCCTGCTGTGTGGGAAAACAGCGCTGCAGTTTCTAGAGGTATCCACCACACATCTTCAGTCCCTGAGAACAGGGGGCTCCTATCCAAGTAATCACATCTTCAGTTTCCAGTAAGCACCAGGGCCAACTCTCACACCAAATGGCTCTTGAGGTTACAGGAGCATTTCAGTTTCCATTTAAAGGGAAAAGCACACTTCCAATCCTCACGGTTACACGGAAGAACTGACTGCTACAGGAGATAGAACTAGAATGAAAAGAAAAAGTATCTAATGTTGGTTGTTTTTTTCAAATCCCACAACAGAGAACAAACTTGTGATTCTGAAGTACCTGGCCAAAGACTTTTTACTTGTGATTTGCCTCACTGAAAACATTTAGTTGAAAAATACTAGCAAGAACTAGGTGTTTATTACTGAATGGCACCTTGTGCTGTCATCTGAGAGCAACAGCTTCTGAAAGAAGGTATTTTAAGAACTTGGATTAAGAATTTGAGAATAGTAGAGGGGTTACATCAGGAAAGGGACTAGGAGAGGGGGAAATAGGGCCAAGCAAGTAGATCAGGTCATCTTAGGTCTCTTTCCACAGGTAAACTGCATTAAGCTAGACTTCACAGCCAATTTAGAGGTGACCTACAAAGGCCAGACAAGTTTTTAGCCTTGGCTTTGACAGATACAAAAGCGTTGCAAGTTGCATGTGTTTTTAAAGAGGGTTTTGCTTTTTTAAACTAGAAATATTTGGGACAGTGAGGATTTTGTCCCCTGAAATTGCTGGAGATACAGAGAACTAAGGAAGGAAGATGCTTTGTCCTCAATCAAAAAAATCAGAGACCACTCTGAGCACACTCTGCCACCTCAGCAGCTTACACAGCCTGTTACCAAAAATGTCACACTCCTGTTCTGTTCTTGTCATGTAGGCTTCATTTTATAGGGGAGCAAGAGGCTACAATCCTACCAGTTCTTCCACTGCCCAAGGTCTTTCAGGAAAAAGAAGTCAAAGAAAACTTCACTAAATAGATAAAAATTAAACAGAAATATAGCTTAAAAAAAAGAAGAAAAAAGGCAAAAGAAAGGAAAAAAAATGAGAAAGAAAAAAAAGGGGGGAAAAAGAAATCAGCTCCTTTTCCAGGCTCCTCTGGGCACTGTAAACACACAGGAATGGGCACAAATTTAGCATTTTCCCTTTGCAGGAAACCCTTGCAAGTCACATTAAGCAAGATTAAAAGGAAGAAAAATCCCCCATCACAGCCATGGTACTGAGGGATTCTCAGGTGACTCTTCTGTCTTTTAGGGACTTTCCTTTTTCTGCCAATTATCTTTACTTAGAGTCCAAACAAAAACACCAAGGAGAGCTCACTCCAGCAATGACACGGAGGGACAAGAGGACAGGAGCCTGTTAGCATTCCTGGAACATCCAGCCTATTAAAAAAAAAAAAAAGAAAAAGAAAAAGAAAAAAGAAAAAGAAGGGGAGGAGGGGTGGAGAGACAGAGAGAGAGAGAGGAAAAAAACCCACCCTGGGCCTGCACATTGCATCTGACCGCCATCTTGATGTCCTTGATGCGTGCCGATGGCGTGGAGGCGGCTGGCACCAGATCAGCCCAAGAGAAGGAATGAGAGGCCAATGGAGATTTATGTGAGGAGAGTGAGATGGACAAGGTAAAATTGTCAGGAGGAGTTGTTAGAAAGTAAAATATATTGTGACAATTCCACTCCTGCCGTTCATCAATAAACTGACAGATCATTTAGTGTCAATTAGGAGTGATAGATGGACAAGTCCCCATGATCCTGGGCCAAAATTAATGGCTGGGAGGGAGAGGGTGATTGAAAATGACGGCTGACATTGAAAGGAAAGTCCTGAAGGTCCCCAAGGGGCCATTACTTGCCTCATTCCCTTGCAGATCAATGCAGGGACAAACCCAAAAACAGACACTTCAAGACCAAACTTAATCAGACTTCCTTTTCTTTCTTCTCCTTCTAAGTTGTGCCCCCTCACTTGGCAGCCATGATCTTTTGTGCCTATAGTGTTCACATCATTGAGGACATCCACAGATGGCTGCAAGATGCAGAGTGAGGCTGACGTCTTCCCCACAGCCAGGAGCCTGGCTCCACTCCTAACATGCAGTGTCACAGGGAAGCCCAGCCTGAGATTTACCTCAACACTGCCGGACCAGGAGTAGAGGGCAGAAGCAATGACACAAGCTTTCCCCTCCCGTGTCAGATAGAGAAACTGATGAGCACTTCACTCATCCCATTTGCAAGACAGGGATGGCTAGAGGTTCTACAAACCAGGTGCTCTCAGGGGTCATTTCAAACAGATACAACACAGGATAGTTTAAGCCCATATTTTTGAAACAGGAGGTTTTTAACTTTACTTACCTCCAGAGACCTTGAATCATAGAACCCCTTAATCACTTAAATAACTTTCCTCCAGATCCAGGGTGCAATCTCATCATCGCCCACCCTCCAGAGCCCTAAATGATATCTACACAGAGGCTGGATTACCCTGCTCTAAAGGTCACCTAGACCGCATCCCCTTCCTTCCTACAGGCCCTTAATATTACCTTCTTGTTAAATGCACGCCTGGACACTGTACCACCACTACTATTCCAAAGTATTTCAGCACGGTCATTCTCCTAAACAAGCCTTAATTATTCCAACTTTGTATGACCTATCAGTCAGAAAGGAGAAACTGCCACAGTCCCTGTAGAAGAAAGGAGGTACGCATGCAGGCACTGGAAGGGACTTCCTACTGAAAGCAGCACTTGGGGTTTTGTGTTTATTCTACAACAACCCTAGCTGCTGCCTCAGAACTGTATGAATTTTAAGGGGCTGACTGCAAGACCAAAGGTCTCAAGGACCCAAGTAAACTGGAAGTGTCCCAACAAGCAAAGAAATAAAGATACTAATAGAGAGAAAAATGGAAGAAATTCTATAAGGAAAGTCAGATAGATGAGATCAGCAAAAGCTGAAATTAAATGGAT
This sequence comes from Steatornis caripensis, assembly GCA_013398225.1. Lineage (NCBI taxonomy): Eukaryota > Metazoa > Chordata > Aves > Caprimulgiformes > Steatornithidae > Steatornis > Steatornis caripensis. The sequence continues at coordinate 31,716 of VZSC01012452.1, forward strand.
CCTGGAAGCACCTCTCCTTTGTCAAATCCTCAGCAGTACGCAAAACTGAGTTCCCTTTTCCTTTTCCCATTGGCAGGCACTTTGTGTTTCTTCCTTCTGATGCATGAGATAACCTGACAATAAACTTCTGCTGTGCTTGTCACAAGTGTCAACACTGATGTCATTACGGACATCAGCACAGCATTCAGAATGGCACTTGGGCTCCATCCAGTGGTTAGCGAGCTGCTTCTGTAGCAAAACCAGCTGTAATTACTATTATTTATGTAATCTCAGCAAGGTACTGGGCCCCAAGTGTCTGCCTAAGTTCTTGGATGGTCCCCTTTACTCTAATACTGGGGCCAGAACATTGCTGGGGCAGCAACGGCACTGCCTCTTCCATAGAGAGTGATTCTTCTCTCTGAGCAGAAATTTAAATAAATAGACCAGATTCAGGTGCAGAGGGCCCCATCAGTAAGGAAAACAGATTTTTCTGTCACTACTTCGCACCATTTATTTGCTGATTGCAGAAGACGAGTCTGAGGGTTTGCTCAGACACTTACCTGCAGTGCTCATCATTATCCAGATTAACAAAATGGGACTCCTAGCAATGACAGCTCTTCTGCAGAGGTACTGGGAGTCCAAAGTAATCTTTTCATGCTTGACTTCTGAAAACTTAGCAGTAAAAGACAGCATTTTGATAGTTCCTGGGAATTTAAATATCTGACACTTGTAAATGCTATGGGAACTCATCATAAAATACTTTATCTTTCTTGCACACCATCTGTGCGAATTAGTTTCAAAACTAATTGCAGGTTAGAAAACTTTAAAGACCCTCCTTGTCTTCCTGCCTTGCAACAGTCTGAGACAGCAGTAGTCTGATGGAAAGAATCAGCAAGATGATGAGCATATTTGCAAGTTTACCTAGGTATGACAAAAGCTGGGCAGGTAAGGGACTAGGAGAAAGCAGCAAAGGTAGAAAACCAGGAAAAAACAGGTTGCAAACTAAATTCTACTCTAACATGTGCCAAATGGAAACACAAAGAACAGTTTCAAGTGATCATTTGACATTGGTAAGGCTCTGAACTAGAAATACAGCAGAAAAAAGTTTACGTATCCCTGCAGGAAAAGCAACAAGTGTACAGTTGCAACTGGCTGAATCTGTCAGAAACAGAACTAAAAGCTTAGACCTCAAATGGGGAGAGAATAACACAACAACACCTACAAGGTCATTTCACAAGTGGCTGCAGTATCCCATCTGACTCACAATATATTTACACAACACATAAAATCTAACTGTGGCCAGTCTGCTCATCCTTCCTTTCTAAGTAAAAAAAAAAAAAAAATCACAGATTTTAACACTGTCAGTTCTGAAAACCAAATTATCTACAGCAGTATGATTCCCAAGTGTAGGCTCAGTTACACTGGCATAAAAGTGCTTATACCTACATCAGATATATCAATAGAAGCATGTTATTCTAACTACACCTAACCTAGTGAAATCGGAGCAGGTTAACTTGATGGGCTACCAAACTGAGTCAAATTGAAAACTGTGGGGAGATAGAGCCTGAGAAAACAGAAACAACAAAGCTACAGCAACATTGGTATGACATCAGCCGATGACTCAGACTTTTCACATGAAGGCTTTACTCTGGGATATGTCACAAAGACAGCCTTACAGGCCAGCTTCTCAGACTTTTTAAAGGGAGAGGAGAGAGATCAGTTTGGGGAGAATACACAGCTGAAGGAAAGAAGACAGGAGAACTAGTTGTACAAAATCCTTGTATCTATCTCATATGGCTAAAGAAAGTCAGAACAAACCTCCCCTTCATAAAATTTATTCAATAAAAGCTCTTAATACAAATGAAAAGAATACTGTCAGATATGATGTAATATTGTATGCGTGACTGAGCAAGGGGCACATCTTCATCTCTTGTCCCACTGTGCAGGGTCTCACGGGTAGAAAGGTCTGCGGCTGTCCATTCTCTGTTCTGCTTTTTCAGCTGAATTGCGTCCAACCTCATAGGAGCATTTACTCCAGAGACCTGCTATATCTGTAAACTATGCAACTGGGCTGCTGGAGAAGCACCACTGATAGCTACCGCTCCAAAGCTATCATATGAGGCTAATGTCAAACAACGGAAAACATCCTGAAGTAGCACATGGCACAGTGCTGTTACATTAGGAACCTGTACACTGTCCTTCAGGGTACATTAGGCACAGCCCTGAATAACTGGATTAATTACCTCTAATCCAGTCCTTCACCTAGCCAAAAATTACATAATTTATTTTTCCTAAACAATACAATTCACCCTTGTTCTCTGCTATCACATTTCCATAAAGCTTCTGCTTGGTCCTACAAAGATCCAGGATCATTGGTGGTAGGTTTTAATAACCCTAAGGTGGATGCATCTTTGCAATGGCAACTTCTACCTGCAGCTAGCCTATGAAAAATAATACCATTATCAGAGTTAAACTGGAGAGGAACAGGAGGAGTTCAGGCTGAGATCTTTCTTCCTTTGCTTTACTCCAGTCTCCAGATTTTCAGCTGGTTTATTCTTCAGAGGCAAACAGAGTGATAATTTTCCCAGAAAAGTACTGTTTTACAGAAAGGCTACCCCAGAATTTAGACCACCCTTCTCACCTCCTAAGAAACACTGACTGCGTAACAGGTTTCTGGAAGTCCTCTCCCATTCTCAGGGTTCCGGGAAAGAAAATACATAACTTTTCTACAAATCAGAGTGCATCCAAAGTGTATGTCCAGACATATATACTTATTATAGGCCTTAATGTATACAAGCAATCTCACACCACTCCATGACTGAGCCCTTCAACTCTGTGAATAGGAAATATAACACCAGCGCAGTTTTACCGCTTGAAAAATAACAAATAGCTTGAAACCAAGTCATCTCCTCCTAATCGGAACTGTCCTTTAGTTTTCATACCTGTTCTATTACCACGTCCAGGTATTTCCTTTCCCTTAGGTGTCCTTCATAAGCATCAGGCTTCTCGATCTACACTCCACAATTTGTATACTTTTTTCCTCCCATCTCTTCTCACTGACCATCTCCATCCATCTCCATTATACCATAACCCCATACACACATCAACGCTGACAAATTTCACCTTTATTGTCAAGGCTGATCACTAAAACCTGAACTGTTCATTGCATTCTTGTCAGTAGGGCACTGTCATGTGTCACTCTCCTGGAAAGGACACAACCAGTCAAATCCCCCGCTCCCAGCTCCTGCATTTAACATGCTTATTATGTTCTTGACTCTTTCCAGTTACTGTACCAGGTAAGAAATACACTGCCTCTGGCAGACAGTGACACATACACCGTTCTGAGCCCCACCAGACCAACTTATAAGGAACGTTAGCCAGCGGAACCAAGTAAGAGCAATACTTCAAATGGTTTGAAGGAGTTACAATGATATTGGAGACACAGGCCACCTACAAGATCCAGAAAAGCTATTCCAATGTCTGTGACTGACAGCAAAGCCCAACTAGTGGTGTTCACTTAATCCATGCCTAAGCTCCTCTTAATAAGGAAAGACGTAAGGACTCACTTGGTAGGTGCCAGTACAGGATCATCTGCCCAGCCTCCTTGCCGGCGTGGTGGTTTAGGTGGCGGACCCTTTAATAAAAAGAGAGATGTTACAGCCAGCTCCAGTCAAGGCAAAGTCAAGGCAACTGAAACACCAGGTCCACACATACTAATATAAGACATTACCAAATAACAGATGGAGAGACAGTGTTTAAAATGCTGTTTATTCATAAAATAAAAGGAAGACAAATATTGCAGGACAGGTTTTTAAGTGTCTCTGTAGGCAGATGTATCACTCTAATCACTATCTTGACAAGCTCCAGGTCTCTGTGCCTTTGACTTGTCCAGGGCCCACAGTACAGCAGCAGACTGATCCACAGAAGATGCACTCTCCTGGCAAGGTATGGTTCACTCGGAACTTGTTCATTACTGCTGCCCACGTTTCAATGGGAAGCATCACATGTTACATGTTTCCTAGGGTATAAGTCAGCACATTTTAGATATCTTGGTTTAGATAAGGAATTGTTGCTAAAAAGTGTCTGCTTTTGTCCACTGCCTAGAATAGGTTAGATGCCAATTTCAGATACAGCCAGCCATACCAAACCCATCTAGAGATGAATCCCACCACTGAAATGCTAAAGGGGAAGTTCATCTGGACCATAAAGATGCTCCCTGCTATTTTCTTGCATTGTCTTGTGTGGCACTCTGCAGTGCCCCAAGAGAAAACAGGAATTCAGCTTGGAGCTTACAGTGGGAATTTTCAAAGAACGGGGCCGTGAATTCCCACTGTGTGGGAGCTGCCCCTTGCCTTTTGCAGTTTTGGGCTCGGTTCCCCCTGCACATCGTACAGCAGTGCCCTCAGTGTTTTGCATGACAGGTAGTGGTGAAAGCAGAGGGGCAAGGTGAACCCAGTGGATGAATTTCAGTTTACATAGCTCCCAACTGGCAGTGCCCAGTGAGGGAAGATGGGTTACAGGGACCTGAGAAGGGACCACCACGAGAAAGCATCATTGGGTAAAAGATGTCCCAAAACAGAGCAAAATAGTAACTGCAAAGGAGTTTAAGCTAGAGCAGTGGTGGGGAGACAGGTGGCTCCCACAACTTTTCTTAATAAAGGGAAGGAGCTGGGTGACTTCTAAGCATTTTTGACTTGACACAGGGGACCTTGCATGTGTGGTGGGGTCAACCCTGAGCCAAAGTCAAATTACCTCTTGCCACAGATGAGGAAGGGGTTGAGCTAACACCTGATTGTAGGGGTCTCCTGTGTTTATTTCTTGAAGCAGAAGCATTGTTTGTGAGTGTGGGAAATGAAGAGACCCTGCCAGGAGCAGCCACTGCCTGCTGCAGGGAGGGGGCACGACCCTGCATAGCTCCCTGATAGGAGCAAAAATAGTCATCCTCCAAAAATAAACAGGGAGCAGGAATGAGGCAGGAGCTGCAGTCCCAAAATACCAGCTTTCTTCGGCAAAGGGAGCACAGGAGGGCAGAGGGACAGGCAGGGAGCGTGAAACGCAGGAAACAGCCTCCTTATATGGGCTCATCCGCAGGGGACAGAGCTCAGTAGACTGGAATGACCATGTCACAGAATGTGAAGCCTTCAGGGGCCCAAGTGAATGGAGTTTTCTGATCTTTAAATGATTCCCCCAGATTCTTAAGATGCCAAACTTGAGAAGAGGCTATAGTGCCAAAAAAGGAGCATTTTGAATTCAGTTGATCTGGACACACCCAGAGCCCAGGAAAAAGAGGAAAACCACACCACATATGGGCCTGCATGCCCACATAAACATCCCTATTCCCATTACACACACCCCTACCTCAAAAACACACTCCCTCCCACACGGATCCTTCCCATGCAAACAACCCTCCTCCCCTCACACCATCCCTCCTACAGCCAGCAGGCCATGTTCCCAGCACACAGCCTCAAAACTCCTCGCAAAGGCGCACCAAGTTACACAAATGTCACTGAAGAACCTGGGCCATAAGGCTGAGGGAAAATGCAGCATCTCCTGGGCATTCCAATGCACCTGCAATTTAATTCCCTCGTCATCAAAACTAGCTTTCAGATCAAAGATATTTCAAGTGGGGCACTCCAGATCAAAGGGTGATGAGAATGACTGCCTCAGTCTTTGCACAGGGCATGACTCCGTGGCATCCAGGGGTTTGATTCCAATGTGTTGCCTATGTTATAACGTCTTCCCATTGATCATACACACCAGGCAATCCTGAATGTCTGTCAGACCCTGACAAGAACCTCACATATACCTACAGGTCTTTCATTCCTCTTGCAATAAATCAGGCAATTCTTTTCAAACTGCCTACAGGGGCACTAGCAACAGGAAAGGCAATGTTAACTGTCAGCTGAGGATAAATAGCTTTTCTTTGTTAGCTGCCTGGAAAGTGCAGTAATAAGGTCACATGCCACATGCACTTTGTCAAGTAAATAAACTTACCTTCATATACCTCCAAAAACTCAGCATAATTTACAACTGAGAATGCAACAATGTGGTGCATTGCCATAATATGGTGACAGGTAGGGACGCTGCAGCTGCAAGCAAGAGCTTGAGGCAGAAAGCGAAAAGAACGTCAACCCCAGAGGAAGCAGAGCAGAAACAGAGGACATTGTTCTTCTGCAAGGGAGCATACGTGCTCCTCAACACATCTTTTTGGTGAAAAAGACTGGTGACTTAAACAATCAGAACTTGTTGGTACCTGTGTGTTATATCTTGGGCAAGATTTTTATGTATGTTCCCAAATGCAAAGCTAAGCTATACACCCAAATGGTTCAGTGTTCAAAGCACTGAGATTCCACCAGCTCCTAACAACAGTGTTCTCTCTCAGGTCTTGCTGCTCAGTCTCTTTCACAGCATTAACTAACCACTTGCTTGCTGTGGTTTGCGCTTCCACTTAAGTTTTGTCAGTTATTTATCTCCGGAAGACTTCCTCTACCTTAGTTTCTGCAGATTGTCCACTTTTTCAAGGAACACTGCCATGGTCTCAACTTTTTATTTCATTTTCTCTCAGAAATTCAGTTCAGCATTTTTGCGATGGCACTTTCCCACTATTTCTCAGGCCACCTTCCTTACCAACACTTTCATACTACCATCATAATCAGTATTTTATCTCTCCCTTTGAAAAATGACTGGCCTGAATTCCATCTCTCCTGCATTAAACTAGAAACTCTACCTTCTTTATCTGTAGTCAGGCCCTTTCTTATCAGACAGATGTAGAATTCTAATTTGGCTGCCCCATTAAGGAAGAAATTTCCAGGCTACTTGTCAGATCATGTCTGCAGTTTTGAAGGTGCTAGTTGGATGTTGTTTTGCTTACTGAAGCAACTACCCTGTGTGTCTCTGCATCCTGAGGGTCCAACAAAGTTTCTTTTAGGACCTACCATGACATAGGCAGACTGTGGACATGTTGGGTCCCTCAGATTCTTAGGTGGGTCTATATGGATTATTTACCTTCATCAACATGATAGCTCCTTCGAAACAGTAAGCGCTCTGTGCACGGAGGCAGGGACTCAAATGACATTGACGGTGCACAACAGAGGACACACAATTTTTCTGTCATGTAATGCATCTCCTAAAATGTGTGATGTAATACATCTCCTAATCTATGTTCTGCCTGAGACACAAACACTGTGAGATTTTATACAGTATGTAGGTGCCTTGTTTTTATGCAATATTGACCACAGAGCAGAAAGGAAAAAGTATGGCCAGTCTCAGAGTTTCCTCTTCTCCAGCAAGCTGCCTGATGCTCCCCTGATTGAGGAAAAGCAAATGTCCACAAACAGGCCTGATTAATTTGTTTTGACTGCTGCCAGTTAAGGAGCTGTAAGTCAAATAGCCCTGCTGCTTCCAAGCAGCCATATAACACTTACAATCTATATGGATCTCAGAGCATATATGATATCATAAAGGGCTCAATTCCCAGATGCCTCAGCATTTTGCAAAGAATAGCCCATCTCTGCTAGCTCTATATCATGTCCACAGACAGTTCAAGTAGTGCATCTGACTTTAATGAATCCCCTCCAAAGACTTCCACACAACTTAAATGCCTAGCAGAAAATACTGGATTTCCATTTCATCTACAAACCATCCTTCTTCATGGCCACTTCCTTTACCAGGAAAAGTGCTACTGAGACAGAAAATGTTCTTGGAGGGCTTCCTCTGTCATCTATCATAGCAGACAAAGGAGCAGCTCATATTGTTAAACAGCTATCAAGAATTTCTTCCCTAAAACAATGGTGAGCTACCTAGTCAGCTTACACGTGCACCTGCTAGAAAAGCTGTCATATTGCAGCATTTGGCACCTTAACCTGTCTCAAGAGTTACTGCTCTCCCCTGCATGAAAACAGTGAAGCAGCACACAACAATCTTGCTCTGTGACATGGGGTTACCAGGTAGAATCCTCTCACAACCCACAGTTACAGGGCTGTGCTCCTCCAGCCCTCCTAGGCATGAACATCTCTCCGTTTCCTACTACCTTGTGCTACATACTGTCAGACATGTTCCCGTTCTTCTCCACCACTTCCACAGTTCTTTTGTGGCTTCAGGTGGGTCCAGGAGCACTCAAAGCATGAAAGAAATGTGTGGAAAAGAAAAGGAAAAGCTTTTAATAGAATTTGTTTCAATGAGATTGAACCTAATCCACATCAAGGTAGCCAGCAGGGAGGATACTACCAGAAAGGCTGGGAAACACAGCTGACTAGAAATGCTATTTCAGTAGACGTCATCAAAAGGCTACTAGATAACCTCAGAAAGCTGAAAATAACTGTCCTGCTGGCCAGCCACTTGGGGTGCACGGGAGAGAGGCAGCAGAAGGCCTTGGGGAGCTCCAGGCTGGACAGTGCTGGGGCTCACACTGGGGAAGTTGGCCTAATTAGGGAACAAAAGTTCAGCTGCATTTTTGAGATTCTTCCTGGAGAATCTGGCCAACTTCCAGCTGAGCGGTCCCCAGGAACAGGCTGGGAGTCCAGAATTTCTACAAGCAACCAGAAGACCACTGGAAAAAAAGAAGCAACCCCTGTGAAATGAAGGCAGGTAAACAAGGCAGTGCTTCCTTGGATGCTGGTTGCCTTTGGTGGAAGGCGTTTATTAGCACAACGCAAGAATCCAAATAGATGACAGGAACTCTGGGATATGGAGGGACAAATTCAGCTCAGCCCAGGACAAACATGCAGATAGGAGGGCATTCACAACGTGCAACAGCTACAGGAAATTCTGCCTCAGAGAACCCTCCCAGGTTCTCAGAGATGCCAGTCGCTTAAAGAGCTATCTACTGCAAATCCATCCCACTCCCAATTGCATGCCTATGAAGGCAAACCCCTGGCAACATGCTGTCTATAAAATGCAGCTAGCCCCTTGTGAGGGCTCTTCTGCAAGCTGAAGATCACAGAGGAGAACAGGATGCTAGAGAAAAACAATAGTCAGACTGTAAGGTCTTTGGGACAGGAACTTTTTGCCCCAGTCACACACAAACATTCTCTAGATCTTACCACAATGCAAGTTGTAGATACAAAAAAGGCTATAAGGGACTGCATTACAATTATACACAACTTCTTAGGTCATGAGCTCTCTGAACTAGAGTGGCTGGACAGTGCCTAAATGACTGTGACTATTTCTACACAAATAAAGTCCCCCAGTAAGCACCTAGCTGAGTGCAGCCAGTGCTGGGCTCCTCAGTCACTTGCTTCTAAGTTTCAGAAGATGTGGGGAAGAGCACTTGGGGGTGGCTGCTGCGCAGATCCAGACCAGACAATGGAATGAGAGTTTGGAGCTGGGTGCCAACCACTGCACGAGGGTAAGAACTGGGTCAGGAAAATACCGCTCTGATTAAAGACCCAGATCATATAATGCCCCAGGCCATGTCTACACCACAGGTGCAGACACACCTGCAAGCAGGATCCATATGAGTCAGCTCCAGTCTAGAAACAGCCTAGCTTTAGGTACTCCTGGTAATCAAGCTGGTACCTCCCCAGGTGGAGTGCAGGTTGCTTCTCACTGGGGGATCTCTGCACCATTTGCACGGTACTTTAGGATGCAAAGACACTCGCTCAAGCAACCCCACCCACCCGGGCCACTTTGCAAGTTAAGTCCCCAACTGGCTTCACATTTCAGGTACTTTTTGATACTGTTCGTCCAACAAACATTAATTGAAAACAATTGTTCCTGACATGTCATCTTAAGCTAAAAAGCAACAGCCCATTTTTCCACTCAAATTGTTTTAAAAGCACTGGGAACCAGAACTACAGAAGGACTTGGTTGCCACCTTTGGAAAGGTCAGATCCTCAAATCCTCTTTCCATTTGTTGCCTTAAAGCATGTCATTACTCAAACTTTGAGTGATATAGGACCACAAAGTTCAACATCCATCTAGTTTAGGATCAGAAGTCAGGTGCTCTCCCTGCTTTAGCCCACGAAGGACCTTGAGACTACTTATGGCACGTCTACCTAAGCACAACTAGAGAACAAGGTCCCAGCTGGACTCATTAGGACTGGAACAGATGTCTTCCCACTCAAATGTTGCCTTCAGTTAGAAAGTCCTTCTCTGCTGCCCAAAAACTTTTTCAGTTCCCTTTTGCAAAGCAGAGCAGCTTCAAGAGAAAGGACCGAGAGCCCTCTCAGACCCAGAACAGCTCATAGCTTTGTCATTACATATAATATTATCTAGGGAGGTGGGAAGCATTACTTGATATATCTTTCAGAAGGAGGAACAGGAGAATAAAATCAGTATCTTCCAGCCTGGAAAGGAGACAGCAGGTTTAATCTTTAGGTTTATGTATAAATCTTGGGGCTTCAACATCAAAATGAAGACTTCCATCCCTGCAGGTCCCCGAAGGCAAGGAAAAGCCCTGCTTCACTGCAGAAGGCTACAAAACACAGGATGGGGGATCAGGATCACTCACTGCTAGTGCAGGGACACACACTCCCAGAGCTCTCAGACAGGTGCCGAAACTTAACAGGACAGGGTTTCAGACACACTGCAGTCCCCAGCCACTCTTCACCACTTTAACAGACCCCCAGGTCCATCCTGAAATTGTCTACATATTACACAGACACCTAATACAGGTTGTGGATTTTGCTATGAGGATAAGGCATCTAAATTCCCCTATGGATCTGAGTTTAGAGAATCCCCACAGTTCTTCTTCATAAAGCTCTTCAGACAGGGACTAAAGCAAACTAGAGGAGGGACTTCTCTATGGCCCCAAAGCAAATCTATGGCGAAGCCAGGAAGAGAACCCAGCAAAATCTTGGTTCACAGCCATGTTCATACTCCTCCGGCCTATTTTGCCTCTGCAAATTAACTGAGATATTAGGATACACCCTTTATTATACCATTGATCAGCCTTAGAGCCTTTGGCTAAATGTCCCAGGCAGCCTTGGAAGGTGCAGCCAAACGAGTGATTCAACTGGCAAAAATTCAGATCCAAGGTGAGTGGTTTGCCAGGAGATGCAAAACAAGTCTCAGAGCAGGCAGGCAGATGCCTGGAGGGCAGGACTTCAGCAGGTAGGATCACATCCATAGCCCAGATGGGGCTGTTTGCTAGTATTCAGGCAGCCACAAAGTATCCTCAGTGAAGCAGGAGGAAAGGGACCAAATCCAGGAAGAGTTCAGATTGTAACACTCAGCACAGCCCAAAGGGAGTTCAGAGAAGGGTTACATGAGCCATCAGGGGGACGAAGGGGCCAACTTCGGACAAATGACTCACGAAGCCAAGTATTTCAGCTTGGCCAGGCAATGACTAAGGGAAGGATATACTGCAAGAAGATTTGGATCACACTTTATAATATAAAGTTCCACTAATAACTGGTTTGGAAGAGACTTACAATACAATTAACAGAAGTTTGTAAGCATATAGTATTATAAGTTACAAGCAGCTTACTGATCAGTCAGATTTCCGAACACTCATTTAACCATTCTGTTACCCTTCACAGACATTTACAAATGGAAAAATACTATAAAGTGTGACTGTGATGCTTAAGAGCATAAGCCTGAATAAAGGGTGCAGGAATTATCCAAACAAGAGGGGTTTCAAAGCAGGGATCAGTTCATACTAAGGAAAATCTCCTTGCCAGGCACCATTGCATAACATGCCTGAAGCAACAACAAGTGCTCATGTGGAAGAGTCACATCAGCTTAGTTATTTTAATGAAATTTAGCAGCCAGGAGCAAGAAGGTGCCTGCAGCATGTGACCAGCCACCACTCGGTACAGCAGACCTGGGGAATCAATGATTTAGGGCACCATATGGAGGTGGAATTAGTTTCAGAGAAATGACTGTAAGGATTGGTTTGGCCGGGATGGGGGGAGGGGCAGTAGATTAGATCAATTATCAAGAAAATTTTCTTTTGGGTAACCAGTCCCCAAAACCATACCCATCAGCGGGAAGTCTATGTGCCTGATAAATGGAAAAGTGCCCTGGGCATAGTCCTGAACCATCCATCACTGACGAATAAACCCAGTGGGTCTTTCCTACAATATCATCTCTAGCACTACCGAGAGAAAACTAAGCTAATCTGAATAGTCTTGACTCCTTGTGATGAGCATACCCTTCTGAGGCCAGAATTAATGAGATGGGTGAAACGGGTTTCTTTTCTGGGCTTTAAATTTCACAAATGGATCGACTGTGCTACCACTACTGGGCTGGTGCTTCAGCAGAAGGAAATAAGAGTACAGAAGAGGACGCTTTGATTGTCTAACATACACAGAGAGCAACTCTAGCCAGGAAAAGTTGGGCAACACCAATTCCATGGTTAGGAAGAGTACAAGACAATTAGCCCACAGACTTTAACAGAAATGGGTACTAGTTCTCAGGTTGTTCTGAACAGCACTACCCTGGCTTCTCATCCCAAATGAATGCTGAGAAGTATTTTAGCATTGCTGCAGGATGAGAAAGGGTATGTGTATTTCTTTACTACGTGTAGCAGGAGCCTGATAAGAAGCACTATGCCATCCTATTAACCACATATATTAGCATTACAGTGCTAGTGCAATAAAAAGGAGAGACTCATAGAAAATACAAAGGCACACATCCTTGTTACTACTGGCTGGCCTTCTCCTCTGGGGCACCAGTAAGACTCCATAATCCCTAAGGTCAAGTTTTCATGTTATGGGAGCAAGCTAACCATACTGGACAGCAAATCCAGGCTCGGTCATGTTTTGTACTCTATTAGCTAACTGCTGCCCTGGCTTTTAAATGAAAATAGAGTATCTTTCCAATGGTCGCATATACATCTGTGACCTCAGAACAAGATGCAGCAGCTGATAAGAGCAGCTGTTACAAAGGCAATGAAAAAACCTGTCAGCAATAGGAACAGAGGATGCAGGAAAGACACTGCATCTGAGGCAAACTTTGTCTTATTCTCCAATACTCCGAAGAGTTCCCTCTTAAGGTAGTCTCCAGACACATGAATAGGTCAGTCCTTCTAGTCCCCTTCAGAGGAGCCAGCATCTACCTAGAAAGCCTCTAGTCTTACATGGTCAACCTCTTCCTCAGGGTCTTCATCCTAGAAGGATCACAAGGGAAAAAAAGAGAAAGAAGTTAAAAGGAAGAACTGTGGAAGCCAGCACAAACTAGCTTGAAGATTGACATGGATGGCTGTCCCACAGCACAAGCTTTGCAAGCTTATTCACTTGAACAAAGCACAAAGGTGAGTCCACCGCTATGAGATTTTTATACCCACATTCGTTTATGCATTCACCAACTATGATACTATAAAGCATGCCTGTTTTGACTGCAATAGCAGGGAAGTCTGCTAGCAATCAGACCCTTGAGAGGCCGACTAAAGAAAAAAGACTACAAATGAGAGCAAGAGGAGAGAAGACTTAGTTCCTTCTCCCTATAGCATAAGAAAACCCAAATTATTCAGGTGTGTAGGATGCTAGAAAGATTTGTATGGACAGGCTCTGCAACCATGCCAGAGACCTGAAATGATGCTGGATTGGTCATACTGGGGGTTATACACCATAGCAGAATGCAGCCCTTTTCAGGAGCTACTGTTTCAAGCCAAGGTCAGGTCCTTCACTGGGAGTGGGAGCTGTAGCAGTCAGCATAAGATAGGGTCAGCTGACAACACTGTTAGCTTTAGTAGATGAACTTTAGCTAACCCTACAGTATAATGGAGCAGTTTAGTTATGGGTAGATGAGTAACTCAAGGAAAGCATCCTGTTAATCACTGTGAAAATTACAAACTGGTTGACAAACTTTCTGATGAGCAGACTGCCAGCATTAGCAGTGACGACAACCAGTTTTTAGGCACCAAATGCAAGAAGGCAGCAATTAAGAATCCGTTAATCTCTATGCAATCCTAGAAATGACAGTCTTCAGAATCACCCAGGGAGAGAATCTAGGGCACCCCATGACCCTGCACCAGGAGTACACGTTGGATGGCTGGAATCACTTTTCTTCTGGACTGTGTCATCTCTCCTGTGGAAAAGGGAAACCATGTGACTAATAAATTGCATATATCTCTGATTAAAGTGGTTTGGTATCTGAGTCCACTTAGTACCTGCACTGTCATCTATCTGGTCTTACACTCTTACTATGACAGGAGCAGAGAAAGGCTACTTGCACATTAGGGGAGCTGGGTGGGGTATAGAAGTGTCCATATCAGTGAGCAGCAAAAATGAAATCAGATTCACTCAACTGGTAAAATCTGTTGGAAGTGTGTATCTGTCAGACAGGGACCTACTTGTTCCCACACCCAAGAGCAGAAAGGCTTCTGCAGGGTCCAACATGACCTAAGCGTCTCTGGATGTACAGAGCCCAAGCGGTACCGGACCCACAGCAGCAGGGAAGGAAATCCAGCTGGACAACACACGTTGGAAGAGCATTTAAATAACCACTTTGAGCAATCTTCCATGTGGATTTCACCCTCAGCAATTGATTCGCTGTTGTTTATTCACTTGGGTTAGATAACCAGAGTCCTATTTAAATGATGCCTGCATGTCACCCTAAAGAATCACTGCCAGGGGTGTTTGTAAACTGGGTGGTGGAAGTCCAATAGCTGCTTTGCAAAAGTCACCTGTGGGAACATCCTTCTGATATGCAGTGGGGGTGGCCTAAGCTCTTGTCTGTCTACATGAACCTAGTCTGAATAAGGTATTTTTTACAGCACAGAAATACTCACGTTTTAACTTTCACCCAAGAACCACAACCACACAGGGAAGCTTACAAATACCAGGTAGGACAACAAGAGAACGTACTCTCAGAAGTGAAAGCACAGAGCCTTCCCCCAGGCTTTGGTGAAACATGGGGAAGAGAACCTGCAAGGAACTTAGATTATTTTAGAAAAACCCTGATGTAAAGTGAAAATGACTCTGTCCTACCTGTGTGGAGATATTCTCAACATAGCCTGGAAAACCCTCATCCTTTAGACCGACATAATGCCTATTAAAGCACTCTCCACTTAAAGGATCTACAAGTGTTGCCAGAGACAACACAACAGACAATATCACATTGAGACTGTAAGAGGTAGAAACCCAAGGAAGTCCTGAACAAGGTCCAAAGGGAATCCCGTCACTGTAGGTTGAAGAGAAAACAGACTGTGGAAGCAGGAAAACATTAAAATATTTTTGCATACTGATTTCTTACGGAACAGCAAATAGTTCACTCCTGCTGAGAGGAGACACAGAAAAGGAAAAATTTGCTGATAATATTTTTTAAAAATGCTTTTCCACTCAGTTTTCCAAATCAGCCTCCTCAAGAGTTTCAAACCTGGCCAAACAGCTTCTTTTGGTGGATGTCATCAAGCCAGCATTCAGGCTGTTGGACATAGCGATGTTAGAGCCAGGAAAAAGGTTTGACATTTATTCTATAAAAGCATACAGAAGTCCTGGTAGGATGGGACAGCAAAGATCTTCAACAGATCTCATTATACGATCTGCCCCTCCTATTATACAAATAACATGACCAGCTTGAGTTTGTCCCGTTTTGTCAGAAACTTGATTGCATCAAGATGAGTAAAAAGTAACACATCAAGCCAGGGGATGGGAAAGGCCTCCCAACGGAAAAATGAATACATTACCCCTCTGAAAATGAATGTTTGAAATGTGGAGTTCTGGCATGCAGCAAGCAGATTTATCTCTAGGAATTCCCATTTACGGCATATTCCCCTGGGTGCCCAAGAAGTGCCTGCCAATTTGCCAAGGAGCTCTAAAGGCCAGGAACACGCACAGCCATTGCTGCAAGAGGATGCTGACTGCACCGATTACAGCAAATAATCATGTTCCTTCTTGCCTCATGAAATAATACATAGCCGCAGCGTTTTTTGTTAGTACTTGTACTTCTGAAAAGGCAGGAATGCTCTGGATGTCAGATGGCAGACTGCAAGCCTTGTGACCCTTAGTGAGCCAACTGGGGAGACAGAGGTCTAAATCTGAAGGTAATGCAGATACTTCCACACAGGAATAGGAATTATCAAACAGAGATTTGGGCAGAGGAATTAGATACACCACTGCAGTTAAGGAACTCATTGTGGGTGATATACACACACAACAGGCACTGGAAAGACACTGAGATATCACACTGTTTTCATAGAGCTTGGGGGAAGTATATTAGGCTATAAGGCACAAGAGATCACAGTTCTGCACTAGGGAAGGAGGCTTTAACAACACGTTTGTGAGGGAAGACACACAGTTGAGGAGATGTACCATTGTTTGGAGCCTCTTCCGGAAAGCAGAGACCAGGTCAAGGAGAGATCAGCAGCTAACTGATAAGATCTATGCTCCAAGTCTGATGATTTGCCTATAGACTTCAAAACAAGGATCTTTTTAATTATGTTAAATGGGTTGTTCACCCCTCAAAGTGAATTTCCTTGTAATAAGCCCAAATGTTGAAACATGGATAGACAGGTACTATTTGCTTCCCTCAAGCAAGCTTCCCTGACTGGAAAACATTTCCTGGATGGTTCCCAGTGTCATGAAAAGACCAGAACAACAGCACAAATGGTATGTTCATACCAGAAATTTGAGCTGGGTGGATTGACACAGAATTAAAAAAAAAAAAAACTAAAGGTGAATCTTAAAACAGTTTCAAAACCCTGAGGAATCGGCATTCTGAATGTGAAACTGCACATGAAGGTGTGAATATGGCAAAGGTTTAAGACAAACCCCTTTGTCTTCAAAATCAGTAATAAGAATAAAACCTCCTATGCTGAAATAAATTACATGGGGCCTCGTCCACTACTGCCAGTTCCAGAAAAAAAAGTACTTTTTTTTTTATTTTGTGTTTCTTCTGGGAAGGTTCCTTGAAAAGGTTTCAAGGTGACCAGATGGCTGAATGAGACATCCATTGTAACAACTGACCCTACCACCTGGAGGCAAGCCAAGGCCAAGCTTCCAGAAAAGTAAAAGGCCGTTGCCGATCTAGGCCGAAGGGAAAAACAATATTAGTTCTATTAAATGCTCACTTTGGTATCAAGTATGATCATGTATGAGAGGCCTTCAAATCTGGAGCAAAGGAAAAAAGCTGAGGATTATTTATAGTGGAGTTTGTTTCTTCTCCAGTAGCTCCAAGGTTTTCAGTTAACAGCAACATTTAGCAACTAAGAATTGTCTGAAGGGAGACTATTGACACAAACGTTTCTTCCTGGTGGTTAAGATCCAGTAATAACATATTTGAATCTTACCAGGCGTGGAAAGCCTCACCCTTCTGCTGCTGAAAAGCTCACTGCTTTCAAACAGAAGACTGGAGCTATTTCTCAAACAGAGAAGGACTGGTTGGCGATGTGAAGGTTGGGGGCAGCCTTGGCTGCAGTGACCATGAAATGGTGGAGTTCAGGATCCAGCATGGAAGAAGCAAGGCTACAAGTAGGATTAGAACCCTGGACTTCAAGAAAGCTAACTTTGCCCTCTTCCAAGACCTACTGGGAGGAATCCCTTGGGTTAGGGCTCTAGAAGGCAGGGGGGCCCGAGAGAGCTGGTTAATATT
>VZSC01012452.1:62958-84541 GCA_013398225.1 Steatornis caripensis
CCCCCGCCGCCGCCCCCTCTCACATGAAGATGTACGTGCAAAGGGCTCTGGTGCTGCTCTCCCTGCTGAGCTTCGCCACCGTGAGCCTCTCGCTGTCCTCCTGCACCACCTTGGACCTGGACCACATCAAGAAGAAGAGGGTGGAAGCCATCCGGGGGCAGATCCTGAGCAAGCTGCGGCTCACGAGCCCCCCGGAGACCGTGGGGCCGGCCCACGTGCCCTACCAGATCCTGGCCCTCTATAACAGCACCCGGGAGCTGCTGGAGGAGATGGAGGAGGAGAAGGAGGAGAGCTGCTCTCAGGACAACACCGAGTCCGAATACTATGCCAAAGAGATCCATAAATTTGACATGATCCAGGGCCTCCCCGAGCACAGTAAGTGCTGGATTCCCCCGTGCCGGCCGGGGCCGGCTGCCCGGGACACCGGGCGCCGAGAGCGAGGTGGCGGGGCCCGAGGGCCGTCGGGCCCCTGCGGGAGGAGCCGCTTTCCCGGGGGGCGAGAGCGCGGAGGCGGGAGGGGGCCGCCGTGGCGGGGGCCGCGTCGCCGCCGGCCTGCGCGTTCGGGTGCGGAGGCGGGGGGCGCACGCCGCTGTCCCGGGGCCGGGGCGGGGGGAGCCGGGGGGCGGCGAGCGCTCGGAGCACGGACGGGATAGTGCGGGGCTTGGCGGCGGGCTNAGGCGCAGGGCTCGGGTTTGGGTGAGGGCAGGTAGCCGGACTCCTCCCTGCTGAAGCTCCAGCGCCCACTGCAGAGATACAGGCAACATGTTTGGTCTGTGCAGCACCCGCACGGGCTGTAGAGAAGGTGGAGAGGCAGTTGCTGAAGAGAATGCTGCGTGGAGGACACTGCCGAGGGTGTTACTCGGGTAGTGTGAGGTTCCAGGAGCGAGCAGAAGATAACAGGGATGCTTAGCAGGTGCAAAACAGACACCGATGCAAAGGGGACCCCCAAGGGAACGCAGGCATTGAGGAAACGTGACAGATGTCAAACAGGTGCAGAGCAGATGATGAACAGGCCCAGATGCAGACACTAAACAGATTCAGGTGCAGAAGCTGAGCAGATGCAGATGGAAAGACAGAGACTGAGCAGATGTGAACCCCAAGCAGATTGCAAATGCTGAGCACATATAGGCACAAGCAATCCTTTTGGTCTGTGCTTAGGATTCCTTGGGATTGGAAGATGGTGGTGGGCATGCAGTCACACCACCATCCAGGGTGTCCTCCTGTGGTGTAGTGCAGTCTTGGGGACACGATTTGAACGCCAGCAGTTCTGGGGAGGAGCTGTGACTTGGTGCAGGCAGCCTCAGAATGCAGTTACTCTGCCAGGTTTATGTTAATCTTGACATATGATGAGCTGGAGTAAGAGCTACAATGTGGTAATGCAACAAATTTCACTTAATCTCTAGCAGACTGCACTCCATATGGTTATATGATTAGCTCTTAGCTCAGGAGACACCAAGACTCAAGGAACAGAAAGTGCACAGGGTATAGCAGCTCACCCGTATTTCAACATTTTTGACCTACTGAAGTGTCGTTTGTGAAATTCTAAAAATATATGGGGAGACCAAGTGTATACGCAAAATAGTACAGCTGCACTACGAACCGGTGTGTTTTGGGGAAGGAAACTGGGAAAGCACCACAGTGGGAAATGAAGTCAGAGAAGTGGATTTGGGTAAAGTAGAGGGGGAAGAGGAATGAAGACACGTGGTGCATGAGACAGAGCAGTGAGGAGGGACTGTGGGCTGGAGAAAATTCCTATGCAAATGAATGAACCTGTTCTATGTCCCCTCAGAACACTGGGGCAAGGTGCTGAGTAGTGGGTTCAAAAGACCAAGTAGTGCTGACACTGGATTCCTGGGAGTGGGCAGTGTAGACGCCACCACCCAGAGAAAGAGGGAACTTTGGAATTGGGTCACACTGGGAGAGACTGTCTCCAGACAGGCCGTTGGTGTCAAGAGACACACTACTTTTAAAACCTGGGGAGTTTCATTGCTTACACCATGGCTGAATTTGGCCCTGTGTCTTCAGAAGTGGCTGATGTTCAACTTTCCCATGACTCTGTCACTGTGCCAGGTGGTGATCTCAGAGGACGCCCTGAGCCAAAGCCAGTCTCCTCTGGGGGGGAAGGGGAGCACTGCTCCATTGAGGGAGCTGCAAGGATGATACAGAGAAGTCTGGACACACACATGCACACAAACTGTTCTAGCTCCAGTCAAGCAGCTCGTTGGCTCAGAGAACTCATCCTTCTCAAAGACTTAAGGGCCAAAAGTGAGGAGAGCTGAGGAGCAAAAATAGCAGCAGGGAGAGCCCCTTCCTTCTAGGGAGGAAGGATATTCAGGACCAGGTTCCCCATCCCACTCTGAGTTGTTTGGTGATTCACAGAATGGTCTTTCTGCTATGCCTCCTGGGCACATTGTCTGAATTATAAGGGACTTTCTTTCAGAGAATAGCTTGCTCTTGACCAGCCATTCACTGCAGGGATTTCCTAAGAATCAGCCCCCTTGCAGCACTTAGTTAGATTCAAGCTCAGAGAGCATCTGCAATGGTCCTGCAAATGGCTTTGCTTACCTTCCTGAGGAAAAACAGATGCCATTTTCCAAGCCAGCTTGAGAGACAAGGCAAGTAAAGCTGTGGGCCGCTGGGGCCAAGCGTCTTCCCTCCAAAGCTGCCACCTGCAGATTTCCAGAAGGATCAGTTTTTTCTCCAAAGTTATGCAGTTTTGGCATGAAACACCTTGAAGTACCAGTGGTAGAATGTGGAGCAAGGCAATACCTGCTCACAGACAGCCTGCTCTTCCTTGATATCAAACTCTAACTGCACAGCCATTGGCCTTCTTGGGGCTTACCAGAAACAGCAGCTGTGTAGGAACGGCAGCACGTGGAGGATGCGCACCTCACTGAAAGCAGTGGTAGGAAGAGGGAAGCTGCCAAAAGAACCTGCTCCCTGTATCACATTGTCTACACTAAGAGGCTACTGGTCTCATCACTTGCGCGGTCAGCGGCTCTGGGCTGTGTGTGCTCCACAGGAATAGCAGGGTCCGATTGTGAGGATACATCCTGTTGTGTCAGACACAGCCTGGCACAGGTGCAGAGGGTGTCACAGATTCCCTGTTTCCAGGCTTGGTTACAGCTGCTGAGTGTTGTGGACTGGAAGAGCTTGCAGGAATAGTACCTCCAGACTTTGTTCCACGCTGGTAGGTGGACACATCTGGATTCCAGTGTGGTGAACACACCTGAGCTGGGACTCGACCAAGTTCCCTGAAAAATCACTTCATCTCCTTTGCCTGTGACCTCTTCCAAAAAGTACTTTGCCCAAAGCAGTCAGCTTCCTGGGAGCATCCTGCATCCTGGACACCCTGCCGTGAGAAGCAGGCTCCAGCCTCAGCGTTCAGAGTGAAACACAGAACGCAGCTCTGTCTCCCCATCACAGAGGGCTTGTTCCCAGGGTACGAAGGGAATATGAAACTTCCTAGGGAAGGGAAGACAGCTACTACTATTTCCACCACGAAGGTCTCCCAAGACACCAGCACCTTGCTGGTGAAGTAAGTAGGTAGAAGGCAATGTGGGGACAGCAGGCGAAATACAGTAGATACAGTAAACGCTTATCACCGTGGTTGCCTGAGCCAAAAATCTTAAGGATATTATAAACAATAAATTATTTTGTCTCTCATCTGCACTGTGCTGTAGGACCAGATCTGTAGTCTCTGAACAGATTGTCAGATAAAGCAGTACTGTTGGAAACAGACACTGGGCTAGACTGACCACTGGTCTGATCTGGAAAGGCATTTCTGATGATTACTGAGACACCCCTCATGGACAGGCAGTCAGGTCTGAAATGGAAGGGCGAGCTGTTAGCAGCGCTATTAATAGAGCTAGGAGTGCAAAACAGCTTAAGTGGGTATTTAAACACAGTATCTGCCTAGGTCTAGGGCACAGAACAGTTATCAGTGCCAGACTGCAGCTAGGAAGATGCCTTTGGGCATGTAATGAGATCAGAGCTTGGGTTTTCTGCTGTGCTTTGCTGTGGCATAAAACCTAGAAGTGGTCACAGTGGTGGAGTCCCCACAGTAGGTGTCCTCGTGTGGCTCGGTGTGCTCTTTGCACGGCAGGGTTGATGGGCTGAGCATACCAGCTCATGGCTGCAGTGGGGTCTGGTCTCTTGAGATTACTGAACATCCATCTCTTCAATAGCAGCCAGAGACTTTCCTGTGTGGGAAAGCTGTTCCATTCAGTAGTACAAATGACAAAAAAATCCTCCAATTAAAGCCCAATGTGAGCATCTGGTCATTAGGTTATTGAGTAAAAGTTCAGCATCCTAAGAACACACCCCTGTAAACTCGCAGGCTCCTGCTTGCTGAATCTGAGCGTAGCACAAGAGGAAGACCTTCATCTTCATGCATATGACTCTGGAGCTGCTTCAGTGTTGCTCAAAGCGGAATTTGGCATGGCAGGTGCTGTTTCACACTAGCCTGTCTTCATTAGCTGTTTGCCAGGGGAGGTAGTGGTGTTGGTGTGAAGAGAGGGGCTGACTCCAGGAATCTAACTTGAAGGTTGCTTCAACTAGGGCTTCCAGCCTATTTGTCACAGGCTGGAACTGTGGCTGGGAACAGGTGATAGTTTTTCTTTGGTTTTGTTTTTTTTTTTTTGTCTAAAACCAACCAAACTATCAGCTGACATGAGAGCCCCGTGCTGCACTGGACAACAGTCAGGAGGTCATATGAGAGGCTCTGTAGGGCTGCAAACAAACCTGTGTGTGGGCACAGGGCAGAAGCTGCTGTGTCTTGTCTGCAGGAAGCCTTAATGATGCTAGAGCCTTGAAGGCTAACAGAGGTCAATAGGAGAGGAACAACGGTGACAACCAAGAATTTTCCACGGGACCAAAGTGCTCCCAGTGAAGAGAAGCTTGTTTTGTCTTGAAGACTGTTTTGGACCTCACAGCTTTTACCTACTCTCGTTTGGGGCATATGTGAAATGTTCAGCAAGCACACATCGCGGCAGAGAACTGCTGTGTTATTTCCTGCCCATGTGTCTGATCTCCACACTATTACTCTGCCCCTGAAGAACTCTGTATCTAGTACTATTCATGAATTCCTTCTCCAGGTCATGAGTGAGAACTGGTCTTAAAACCCAGTTTTTTCGGTACACAGTGAATAGTTGCTACCCCAAAAAGTCTTCCACACCTCATGCTTTTTGGACACTTGGCTGGCTTTCATTCTAGGAGACAATGTCAAGGTTTGTAAAGCTAAGATTCAATGGCAATGGGATCACCTCCTATGTGGCTTCACGTCTCCAGCGTGAGGAGAGTCACACCATCATCGCTATTGGGAACAGGCCCCACGAGCTGCAAATGAAGTTGCCCCATTGCCTTGGGTGAGGTTGCCATTTTGGATGCAGCAGACTCATAGCAACACTTGACGAGCTGACTTAGAAGAGATAATATTAAATATACTGTGGTTGATCTCTACTGATTCACTGGCTTGTAGCATTGAAATAATGGTGGCAGTAGTGGGAAAATTTTGCAAAATGTTGCAATGTAGACCAAATCTGAGTTAATTCATCCTGTGTTACCTTTAGCTAGGCAGCCATGCTTCACAGGTGGCAAGATGTTTGAATGGCAGGCCTCTGCTGGAAAGCTCTTTATTTATTTGTGAACCCACCCCTCTGACCTGTGGTTCTCACTCTTTCCATCTTACTTTCTCCTAGATGAGTTGGGCATTTGTCCAAAAGGTGTCACCTCCAATGTGTTCCGCTTTAATGTGTCCTCGGCAGAGAAGAACAGCACCAACTTGTTCCGGGCTGAGTTTCGGGTGCTGCGTGTGCCCAACCCGAGCTCCAAACGCAGCGAGCAGCGCATTGAGCTCTTCCAGGTGAGTATCCTTCCCCTGTACCTCAGTCCAAAACAGCTCGGTTGCCTCAATTCGTACATGCAGGGCCACAGAAGAGAGAGAGGAGAAGTCCTATGCTGTACCCCAGGCTTCTTCCAGCATATGCAGTGATACAGTCACCTCTCCTAATTTTTACAGCGTGGTGCTGTCCTTTCCCCACTGACATTGGTTGGCTGCTCTGGGCACCCTGGCATGGTGCCCAGTGCAGCTCTTTGCTGCACTGAGAAGGGTGTTGGAAGGGGAGCCCCTCACCAGTGGAGCAGCCCTGACCCTTCTGTCACATCTGCATGCCTCAGTCCCTTGGCAATTTTATTCCTTTGATTGTTGCAGTACAGTTGGTGCTAATCCAATGGGTGGAGAGCTCTGTCTTGCCACTGATCTACTGGAAAAATGATGCTTGCTTTCAATGTTCCCTTCAGCAGCAGCTCCTCAGGGGCACAGTTCATGGCTGCATTAATTCAGGTACTTATTTGGAGTTTGGTTTGAACCCATGGACTCCCCTGGCAGAACAAGGTCTGGTTCAGGTTTGGAAGTGGTCTTAGGCTGGGCTGGACCACCCAGCTAATGGTACAGTTTAGCATCCAGGCAGCAGGTTCCCACAGGCTGGTGTCTGTCCACTTTGCACTAAGAGTGCAGCTAAAATTGCCCTATGGCTGGTAGCTCTTGAGGGCTTCCTGGAACTCAGCTTCAAGCATCAGAGCAATTCTCCACCAGATGACACAACTGACAAGGAGGCCCTTCCAGAGTTTATCCATAGGTTCAGTGCTCTGTGGAGTGAACCTGGGGTCCTGCAGTTAGGAACACCTTGCGCAGGCTGTGGCTGTTTGTCTGGAAGCAGGAAGAGACGTCAGACAAGGGGGAGAGGTCTCCAACGCTGATCAGTCCTGGTGTATTTCAATAGAAGTCGAAGAGTGTAGGACACACAAAAATGCCACAGTGTAGCACTCAATAGGCTTGCTGGGCAAGGGACCTGTGGCAAGATGCTCTATCCACTGCTGGTTCTACTCTGAAATCCAGACCCACGTCCCACAAGTGTACAGAGAAACAAAACCAGCCATTAGATCAATTGCTGTGTGCTTCTACCTCTGGATATATGCCCCGAAACAAGGATGAATTGAGAGAGGTGGGCTGCTTAGGACACAGAAATAAGCGTTGTGTAGATCTCTAGAGTTCAGGTTGGTTGTGAAGCATGTCCTTCTCACCTGTGCCAGGGTATTCCTGATGTCTCACTTGCTGGGCCCAACCTTCTGAATTAGTTTTCAGCAAGCTGTGGAAAAAACCAGACCCAAGGCTATCCCTTCCTTATGCATGGTACTGGCTGATTCTGTCTACCACTCCTTCTGACGCAGATCCTTCGGCCGGATGAGCACATAGCAAAGCAGCGCTACCTCAGTGGCAGGAACGTGCAGACACGAGGCTCCCCTGAGTGGCTGTCCTTTGATGTCACCGAGACTGTGCGTGAGTGGCTTCTGCACAGAGGTAGGGGTCTTACCTGGACTGAGTGTCAAGGCATCCGTAGAAACGTGGATCAGTGTTGACAGGAGTATCTCTCTGCTCCCCTTTTTGCAGGAGCTTGCTCACATAGAGCACAGCTCCTTTCAGTCTGAGAACAAGCCTTCCCCCAGACAGCTGCCTCAGTGCATGACATTTGCTAGATTCCTAGCTCTGTCCTGGAGTCCCCACTGTGTAGCTCTGTGGGCTGAGTCAGAATGAGGATTCATCGTCTGGAGGGGGAAATTGTTTTCACCAAGAGATGCTGGAACTTCTTTTGGTTCTTCGATTCTAAGCCCAGAGGGGACCCCTCTGCTTGTCTAAACTATAATCTGTAATACACGGAAAATCAGGATTGCTCTGGTTTAATTTTCATGCGGATTAGAGCAAATCTAGTAGGGGAAAAACCAGCAGGGATCCTGCTTTCTTTAGCTGTTTACAGCTTGGCAGGTATAAAGGTGAGGAAATACCAGAGGCTGACACACCTAGACAGATGGAGGCTTTATCACTGCACAGAACATACCTCTGCCACCACCGGGCAGCCCAGCAGATAGTTGTGGGGCAGCTCCCAGCAAGAACACTGACCCCATTCACAGCTGGAGCATAGGCACCGTGACTCACAGCTGGATTGGCCCCACAGATAGAAGCTAGGTGCCACTGAAAACCAGAATGCAGGTACCGGCAAGCAGCCGCTCCCTGGAAGGGTGAGCTGTGAGCTTGTAGGCTCCTCCTTTTTCAAGCATTCTAAGTTGTGTCATGATGGCTGGAGTTCAGGGCTGGATCTGCAATGAGCTCTGGGCAGGCACACTAGCTGACAAGACATCACAGAGTACAGTGCTTAGAAAAAAAGGTGCTAGGCACCTTGTCAATGCCCCAGGGAGCCAGATGTTTTAATTCATGACACAACATAAAAAAGGAGCTTTCACAAAGGTCTTATGTTGCCTTAGTCAGGCCCACACAACATGACTGGTCCAGGAAGTTGTTATGAAAATAGACTTGCCTCTGGAAAGTCCGTGTGACTTAGACTGCTAGCAGTTCAACAAAACAGGAGGTTGCAGCTGCTCAGAAAAATGCTTCCAGTGAAATTGCATGTCTATATCCAGCTCGCTCATTTTCAGATCTCTCCTTCAGACACTAACCAGAAGCCAGATACTAGACAGGTACTGAGGATGGCAAAACTTATTTAACACAGAAACCGCAAGCCAGCTCTTCAAAATACTTTTTTTCCAGTGGAGCTCCATGAAGCTCAGAAATGCTTTGGATGCTGAATAGCCTAAAAGTGTGACCAGGAGCATCCTTCTCGCCTGCCTAGGTGCTCTTTAGGAAGAGCAAGGCTTTTGGCACAGGTGAAGCTGCAAGATTCTGCTTCCCATTCTCCTTTCCAAGGCAGCTTCTGTTCTCCAACTCTGACAGAGTTCCCTGACTTTGAGACCAACCCACAGTCTAGGACTTACCACAGTACATGTCCTCACGGTACCTGTGCTCAATGACACTTCCCTGTGCCAGGAGCTGTCCCAGCTGAGGAAGACTGTTTCTCACAGAGTCATCTTCTTTGCAGAGTCCAACCTTGGCCTGGAAATTAGCATACACTGTCCTTGCCATACTTTTCAGCCCAACGGGGACATCTTGGAGAATCTGCACGAGGTCTTGGAGATCAAGTTCAAAGGTGATAAAGAGCTGGGTTAGGGGAGGCTGTTGGGGAGGGGAAAGCCTGGCGTATCTAAAGAAAAAACCGAGGCCTTGCTTTGCATATTTGAACATTTTACGTTGCGTAACATTTGTCTTAAAGCATCACATCTGGGTTTGCATGTTGATTATATGGGTATACCCACTTTGTACATAGGGTAGAAATGGAAGAAAGTAAGTGCAGGCTCGGTGGGTTTGCACGAGTGTCTGCAGAAAGCAATAATTTTCTATTTATTTCAGTGTCTCTGGGAAGTTCAGCTTGATGCCTTCTCAGATTTCCACAGAGGCTCTGCTTTCCAGTTAGGGTGACTGAAACACAAGGAAGCCAGGCATCCTGTGTGAGGTGGCCCAGAGAGTCAGTGGCTTGGCTGGCTTAAGAACTAGGAACCTCCTGGCTTGCAGCCCTGGGCTGCAGCCACTGGCCCCCACAGGCTCCGTTTCTGAGGCTGTTCTGCAGAGTGCCAATGATCTGACATCTTCTTTAAACCATTCATCTTCCTGCCTGTCCTGGGACAGAAGCCAGGAGTGAGTGGGATGGATTAATGGCCCCACCAGCAGTTTGCAAATGGTAAAACAGGTGGCCCGTAAGCCTCTCTTGCAGGCCTGCAGCAGTCAGATTCACCAGGAGTAAAGGGGTCCCTTGTGTGGGAAGAAGTCCCAAGATAAAGCGAATCCCTTTCACGCTGGTTTAAGGGCAGGCATGAGACTATTAAATGCACTGCAAAGTCTTGTTTCATCCTCCACTTCCACACTGATTACTTTTTTGTGAATCTGTTTTTTCACTGAAGGCATTGACAGTGAGGATGACTATGGCCGGGGGGACTTGGGGCGCCTGAAGAAGCAGAAAGACTTGCATAATCCCCACCTCATCTTGATGATGTTACCCCCACACCGGCTGGAGAGCCCAGTGTTGGGAGGCCAGAGAAAGAAACGGGCTCTGGATACCAACTACTGTTTCCGGTAAGTGAGAATCCTGCCTGGAGTGACGAGGTCCCATGCCCGAGGTGAGCGAGCCTGGCGAGACTCCAAGCCACCAGAAAAGGCAGAGCCCTCCCAAGGGGGTTGTAGGTCACCAAGTGCCACGGGGATCACATGAGGAGCACAGCCCAGCCAGCTGCTCCTCGTGGTGTCTGAGAAGGGGACGCTGGCCAGCTCAGCAGAGTCACTATGTGCTTCTGGCTGAGCTGCTGGCTAGAGGGAGACTTGCAGGCGGCTTCCTGCAGCACAGCCTGGGCAGAGACCCACGGCAGCCCCCTGCTAGCTCCAGGTGCCGGAGAGCAGCCAGGTGCTGCTGTGTGCAAGTGGGGTGCTGCCTCTCTGGGCCAGCAGCCAAGCCGCCTGCCAGCAGGCTGCTGAGCTGCCAGCCACTGCTCATCTGTGCCCCTCTTCTGCACTTGGTGCAGGCAAACACCACATCCCACTGGGCACTGCTGGTACTAGTCCTTCTGCTCAGGAAGCTGCATCACGCAGTTGCACGTAAGGCCCCTCTTCAGATTCACTGTTTCGATACTGTGTTTCAGGAACCTGGAGGAGAACTGCTGCGTGCGTCCTCTGTACATCGACTTCCGACAGGACCTTGGCTGGAAGTGGGTCCACGAGCCTAAGGGCTACTTTGCTAACTTTTGTTCGGGCCCTTGTCCATACCTCCGCAGCGCAGACACCACTCACAGCACGGTACATCCAGTACATTATTCTGTCGGGGCTTGTAGTTATGACTCCCGCTTCCTCCCTGAGTCTGATCATATCCGGTCTCTTCAAAGCAGCACAAGCAGTTCAGATCAATACC
Source organism: Steatornis caripensis (assembly GCA_013398225.1). NCBI lineage: Eukaryota > Metazoa > Chordata > Aves > Caprimulgiformes > Steatornithidae > Steatornis > Steatornis caripensis. The sequence continues at coordinate 73,803 of VZSC01012452.1, forward strand.
TGTAAAAAACTGTCCAAGGAAACTGCAGAAAAGAATCTAGGTGGTTCAGCAGGGAAAATGTGCTTCGTTTGGAGTCAGTACTGGGTCCATGCTTCCAGCCAAAGGTTGAGGAGGATGCTGCTGGCTTCGCTCTTGAGTAAGATGTGAAACAGCAGGACTGATGGTTTTAGGGTACTTACTTGGTAACAGCCAGCGTATTAACTGAATTGTTCACATCAAACGTTCACTCTGGTAATTGTCTAATGCCTAAATTTCTCCTGCAATTTGCACTGGACAGAGGATTGTTCTACGCTCTGTGCCAAGTTATCATGCAAAACTGTTGTGCCATGGCACCCAGCTGCCATCTGTTACCCCAGGGGCAGCTGTAGCCCAAAAGTGAAGGGAAATCCATGTCCTTATCCAAAAGTGAACACAGCTGTGCAGTAAGCTCTCCTTTCTGCAGAGGCATCCTTTTCAGCTGTATAAATCTCACCTAACCTATGGCAGGCAGGAAGCTACTAGGCAGTGAGATTCATGAGTAAAAACTGGCAGAAAGCAAATGTCTTTACATCACTTATGCATAAACTCTGTTAAACATGAGTACACTATGTAGTCTTTGGGAAGAATACCACCTGAGCCTGGCTACTGTCTAGAGCGGAAGAAAATAAAAGCAATAGAAAAGCACAGGCATGGGAGAAGTACCAAGGGGAGAAGATAGACTAAGGAGCAGGCAGTCCATCGCTGAAGCAAGAAAAGCCAGAGGAAAATCCTGTGCTTCTGCCCACAGAAGAGAAAGGCAGCAATCTAGACAATGCAACAGCTCATAGCAACTTAGCTTCAGGTTTCACTAAAAATGTTACTGGAAAATGCAGATTTCGCTGAAGAATAAATAACTAGATAAAGATGATATTGCAGAAAAGATGCTAACAATGTTTTCTTGACAGCTTGAGAGTCTGCATAGCAGCAAGGCTTGCTGAAGCTCAAGGACCAGTATCAGTGGGAACAGTTGATCTATGGGAATGAAGGAATGAACAGATGCTGGGCATTAAGCACAAGACAAAGCAAGGGAATGAAGAGCTTTGAAAGCTTAAAGCTACATTTACCATCTGGTTGTCCTGAGAAGCTCTCTAGTAGATAACTGGACTGAATCAGTGTGTGAGAAAGGAGATTTTAGAATGATTCCTAATCTTCTTTTCTTGAGCAAGAAAGGAAACAATCAAGTGTTAAGGTCAGCCGAGTGATCCAAGAAACCTTTAGAACAATATAGCTGCTGACAGCTTGCCAGCATCACCCAGGAAAAACATGGTGAAAAAACTATTTCTCAGCAGTCTATTTAACCTACTGTCTCTGTGGAGTAGAGCAGCCCCAGAGCACTTGGTACCCCTGTGGTACAGCCAGGGATACATTGCTCAGTATCCCAGAGAGCTTCTACCAGAACGACTGCAATGACATGGATCTGGATGATAGAACAGGATGTTTCCTTAGCACCTCTCATCTCCAAACACTGTAAAGTAGTTAAAAGACAATGTGCCAGACCCTGTTGTTTATTCCAGATAAGCACTAACGAGACCACAGTAGTGCAGGTGAGATCATGTTTTCGCCCTACAACTCAAGAAGTTGCTTACCACTGAGAAGCGGCCACCTCTGGCAAGAAACGTGACAACTGTTCTGTAGCGGTTACATGGCTGAAGTGTACAGTCATCCGTGGGCTGGGGCCAGCTGGGAGGAGGAATCCAGTGGTTCCCACTGGACACTCCTGGCTCCAGCATTGTAGTGTAATCATTTGGAGGCTGGAGCAGAGGGAGAAAGCATCAGACAGTTCAAAGCTGGGAGCGAACTGTGGGTACTCGAGAGGACTGGCATCCATCCACTGCTATCTAGAGATGCTGGTTGAAATAAGCAGCACTGATGTTCTTTCTTCTGTGCTGCGTGCGGGTTCCCGGACATGCTATCCGATCCGTGTGATCAAGCGAATGCTCCTCTTACTCCCGAATGGCTCGTCTTATATACCGAGTTCTACCTGATTGAGCAAGCTCATTGCCAGCAGCTGTGCACGCACGTGCCTCTACATGATTGGTTGCTCAATGCTGAGCATGCGCAGTACATGCACCTGCGTCAGCCCTCTCTGCTTCCGTGTTTACATCCGACTTAGAGCCACGTGGCCTTTAAGTCAATCAGGTCTGGATTGCTCACAACATGTCTGTTGTCTTCCCACACTTCTGGTTTCCTTAATGGAATCCAAGACAACATGGCCCCAGACTGGTTACACCCAGCCTTGGTAAAAGCAAAAATTGTGACGCTATCCACCACACCAAACCAGAGATGAAAGGAGACAACTACTTGTATTCCTTCATCCCTTAGGCATCAGCCACAGAGCAAGGCTACTACAATTAAAAATTAAAAAAGTCTTAAGAGTCAGGTCAGGACAGGTGAGACCCTTTAGAAGCAGGCCACGATCAGGAAGTAACGGAAGTATTAATCCTCTCAGGGAAATACCCTCTTGATGAGCATGGTCCAAACACGCAGAGACCAGTTGGCTTTGCATTCCCTTCCTGTCCTCAACTAACTCAAATGTATTCCTGACTTTGTCACCACATCTATTTTGTTTCTGCAGGTGCTGGGCTTGTACAACACGCTGAACCCTGAGGCATCCGCTTCGCCCTGCTGTGTCCCCCAGGACCTGGAGCCACTCACTATCTTGTACTATGTCGGGAGGACCCCCAAAGTGGAGCAGCTCTCCAACATGGTGGTGAAATCCTGCAAGTGCAGCTGAAAGGCACCCTGGCCCACCCAAAGCTGAGAAAGAAACTGTCAGCACCCACTCTTCTGCTCCCAGGCTAACACAAAAGGAACTGGGGGTCAGAGACTATGCATGCTGAGGGCTGAGTGCCAAACCCTGCGGCTTAGGGTCTGGCAGCCCTTGGGGATCTCTTTTGGAACATTTCTTGGTCTTTTTGGCAGTGTCATGTCCCTTCTGGGAGTTACTTTGGTGACACGAAGGCCACACTCTCCAAAATGGCTGGACAGTTGGTGCAGAAGAGAAGGATAGAGTGGAGGAACTGCTGTGTATTTGAATGCTGGGTGGTTGAGCTGGGAAAGTGAGGGAGTAAGAAAGCAGGTGAAAGGGGGAATGGAAATGGGGAGGTGTTTTCTATGCTAGCTTTAGCTGTCTTAGGACCTCAGCCCTCCCCACTGGCCTGAAGAATTAAAGGTTTCGCCTGTAGGAGGAAACCCTGGAAGTTTCTTTAGAGAAAGAAAATGCAGCAAGAAGGGAAGCTGCTGAGAGAAGAAATGCTCAGAGATACACTTAGACTTTTGTTCCTCAGAGCTGTCATCCAGGAGTCCTGCAACTGAAACTGCATCTCCCAAACCTGTAAGCTCAGTTGGCCGATCCTGGCTATTGGTTTCTAAATGCAAACTGCAAAGCTCCCAGCCAGCCTGCTGAGGGTGGGCAAATACAAGGAAAGAGGGTGCTGAGTCCATTTTTGGAGGGACTGATGTCTCCATTCAGCTCTTTTCCCTTCCTGGAGTTTCTGAGAGATGATTTCTGGGTCAGGGCAGGAGCAGTATCTGTGGATACCTGAATATTGGACACATTCATTTGTGAGCTGATACACCCTGAGGACCTCTTGTCTGTTGTGGTTTGTGAGGTGCTTTGGGGTGTTCTGCATCTGTTATGCACGATGACCTGAACGTGGCCCAGGCCTCACGTGCCAAGACTTAAAAAATAGTAATCTCAAAAACATTGTAAAAAATAAATATTTGGGGGGGAGATGCTCTTTTTTTCACAAGCAAGTTGTTTGCTGGAGGGTTAGATGGTTTGCTGTTTTTAAACTGCTACTGCTGTGGTGTACTCAGTCAGTCTAAAATATTTCCCCTTCCCAAAATGCCTCTTCAATGGAACAGACAGAATTTAGGTCAGCCAGAGAGCCCCAGAATGGAAATTCCTTGGTACCTTCAAACTGTGCCTGGTGTCTATGTATGTGCCCTGTCCTACCCCAGTCCTTCAGACATGGACATCACCTCTGGCATCTGCTTTTGGTAGATTCACATAAAGCTCCCCTCAAATGTGAAAACTTCCAACAATACTGTTTAAATAACCAGGGCAGTGCAGTAGCCACAGCTGACAAATGTCCTATGTCCATTTGAATACATATGGTCTGCCAGTACAGACTTGCACACACAGGTAAATAATACACCCCTCCTCTCCATCGGCCGTGAACTTTGCAGATGCTCATAAAAAGCTCACAGATGTTCCCGTCAAGAAAACAATGTACTCTTTTAAAGTATGGGCTTTTTCAGGCATAGATACTCCCAAAGGTAAAAATCTCCAGTGCTGCAAGCCACATGAGACTCAGAGGCTGCCTCTCTGACTCTCCAAACCACAGCTACTTAAAGTCATGTTCTCCAGACCACAGAGGTTCCTCCCTGTCCCCTCCCAATTCCTGGGCCCCTGCAATTGAGTGTAAAATGACACCTAGCTGGTTAATCGTTTGTGGCCAGGGCTCTCCATGATCAGCTCAGAATTCAGCTCTTCCATCAATCCCTTCACAATAGTGGCTGCTTCCATATACCTCATGTGAGGCTGCCATAACGTGTAATCTCAAACATTTTAATAAACTGTAAACAACCCTTCCTGCACCATCACCAGCTGGCTAGGGGCTAGCAAGGGTGGGTCAGTGGAGGGAGCCTGCCAACCTGTGTGACATTTTGGCTGGGGCACACATGCTTTGATAGAGGCACTCCCCAACGCTTAGCTTTATCGATTTCATGCCTCTGGGGCTTCTTGACCTGTCATCCGTGTGATGATGGAAGGTGCAGCTCTGATCAGTCCCGCAGCACTACTGTCTTACTGTGCCCTGTGCAGCTCTCCATGCCCGTGCTTTCCGCCTGCCCGCCCAAGAAGGGAGCAGATAATTGAATTGCGACCACACTACCATGCCGATAGGCCAGACATTTAGTGGCTGCAATGGGGGTGGGGGGAAATCCAGATGCCAATTGGCGTAGGAATTATCTCTAATCTCCTTTTAGCAGCAGCCCCTGGGGAAGTGTTGGTTTACAAGCTGCAGCCTGTTCTTTGGCCATTGTTCCTCCTGAGCCCTGGGCTGGCTCTGCTGCCCATCCAATTGAAGGGCTTCCTCGCTAGTAAAGGGGGGTGGAAAGGGGGGGGTGGTGGTGGAAAGGAGGGGGAGCAGCAAAGGACTGAGCTAGGAGACTTGCACAGCTCACAGTCCTACGTGGCACTTGGAGCACGTCAGAACCACCCACGGATTAACCCTGGCAAGCCCCTTGAGGTGGGTCTGTCTTACTAGCCCTTGTTCACTGCTGCTCCTCGGTGGCAGGGAGGGGTGGCAGAAGGACCTTAGAAAGGAGGCAAAATGGCAATGGAAAATCAGGGGAGAAGAGTCTTGGGGTGTCCAACCAGTAAGGACACGGGTAATCTCATGGGTACAGTAATCCTTGAAGTCAAACAGACGTATTTCAGTTACTGCTTCTCTGTCTGGCCTTCTGTTTCCCTAGCAACGTTTGAGAATTAGATTTGCGAGACAAGATCTGAATTCATTTTCTCACAATTAAAATAGCTTTTCTATGGGTGTTTTAGCTATAATTCAGCAACAAACTATACTATGTACATAGGGTTAATAACAGATTAAATACACCCCTGGGTGCAGGCTTACCAAAACGTTTCAGGACACTTGTGTGAGAAGGCAGAGGGCAGTTCTCTACATGCTCTGTTGCTAGCTAGCAAATTGAGAAAGACAATGGGAAAGAAAAAGTGGGATCTTCACTGCCAACACTGAATACAGCTCCCAACAGTTCCCTTTTGTTGTTCGAAGGAACAAACAAAAGCTGATGAAAACAATCCCAGCGCACTTTCTGTCTCTCTAACAAAGACCAATGGTTAGCAGGAGTGAAAATCCCCGATTCTGCACTGCCATAAGGCAGATCCTACACAGATGATGAAACAACCGTCTGTGTAGTCCCTGCTTCTCCGTGGCATACTCTATTACAGCATGTAAGAAGCCTAGACCTGAACTTGAACACCTTGTTTTTCAGGCTGCAGTGCACTGTAGAGCTCTGCAAGGAACACTGCTTCAGTAAGGACAGGAGTGTACACTGATACTTCAGCAAAGATTAGTCTTTACAGACAAAATGAGTCTTTGTTCCCTGGTCTTTGGGTTGGATGGTCTCTAGCTACCTCACTGCACTTAGAAAAAGCAGTAGCACATCCCCGTTAACATTGTGTGAACTGGGATATGCTGCTTTATGTTTCACCTTTCCACAACCAACAGACATCAATACACACAGTAAACAAGATGGATCATGTCCAAAAGTAATAAAAGACACAAAAGACAAACGTACCTGTCCACTCGTCTGGCAACATCATAGCTCTGTTCTACTCTCTCCTGTGATGTCTCATGTCTCTCTTCGCTGTAGCCACCAAATCTCCACTCATGCAGTTCACAGATGCTTTTCTTATCTTTCTATGCTGCTCTGAAGCTTTCCTTACCTACGACTAGAGTGTCCTCACCAGAGCAGAAATACAGGAGTTCTCCAGGCTCAGACTAATTTGTAAATGAAATCACTACAGCCATCCCATGACAGAATAGGATCCATTGCAACATCTTACAAGGCAGACGTCTTCAATATGGTCTGGGGTCCAGTGCCCGGCAGGTTCAGTACCGCAGGGTGAGCAGGATGCAGCTCTAGGGCCAGCTCCATTGTGCAGAAAAGGTTTCTTAGCCACTACAAGTGTTTCTAGTGGCATGCAAAACACCAACTCTACAGTACTGGGTTGTCTTCTCTTAACAGGTGATTGAAAGGCAATGAAATCAATCACAAAAATAGACTTTTCAATACATATGGAGCCAACAGTGTGTTATGTACACACTTGCAAAATTACACTGATTTGTGATAGATGCTTGTATGGGCTGCCTATAACCTAGATTAATTGTGGTTTAGAGTAACAGCAGAATTTGGATACAGTGCAAGGAGGAAAGCATGCCTTCTAATTCTTTAAAAATAACTTTTTTTTTTTACTTTCACAATCACTAGAATATATTGGTCAAAAGCTGTATAAAATTAGTAACTAACATGCATACTATCACATTTAGTAAAAGAACACCTGGACTTTCAGTCTCCACTTTACCAATATTTTCTTTTGTATGCAGGGAAGTCATTTCCAATGCTCACAAATATCTAAAGGGTGGATGTCAAGAGGACGGGGTCAGACTCTTCCCAGTGGTGCCCAGCGACAGGACAAGGGGCAATGGACACAAACTGGAGCACAGGCAGTTCCACCTAAACATGAGGAGGAACTTCTTTACTGTGAGGGTAACAGAGCACTGGAACAGGCTGCCCAGAGAGGTTGTGGAGTCTCCTTCTCTGGAGATATTCAAAACCTGCCTGGATGCATTCCTGTGCAACCTGCTCTAGGCTAACCTGCTTTAGCAGGGGGGTTGGCCTAGATGATCTCTAGAGGTCCCTTCCAACCCCTACCATTCTGTGATTCTATGATTTAAGCCCTGGTTAATTTTTGACGCAGCTCCAGAAGTGACAGATGGAAGTAACTAAGCTCAGTGTCTTTTGTCCTCTCTTGAAGAGAGGCTTCAGATGCCCTGTACAAATGCAAGATCATGCAACAAGTCAGCATAGAAGAGATGAGACAGTTTTATCCATTGTGAAACAGGGTGTCTTAGAAATGAATTCAGATACATCAACAAGAAATAAAGCAAATGAAACCCGGTGATTAATGGTTACCATTCTCTTACTTCTTTAAATGACAGTAATGCCTTTGAGATGCCACTTACGCCCACAGTTTCAGAAAGAATATGGTACAGTACTTTGGATGTCACAGCGTGTTTCCAGGAAAGACTAATTTCAAAGATTACAGCCCTCAGTTCCTCGGCTGTTTTTAGAACATCCTTATCTAGGGCTAGGTTGCATAGGGAAGATGGCAAAGATGGTCTGAAGGCATTCAACTAAGCAGCTGGGCCTCTTCCAGTACCGGGCTATGATTTCATGGAAAATACACTTAGGGATAAGGACCTTTATATCTAGTACAGAATAGAGATTTCTTTACAGTTGCGGTTTATGGCAAAAACCACCACACATTATTGGTTTCCCACATCCTGCAGACTTCGTGAACGGCTTTCAGGCAGAAACTCTGTTCCCTGTGGTATATGCTGGCACTGCTGAATTATACCAAGGAATACCAATCTTTCAAGCAGTATCTTCTGAAGACAAAGATTTATTTCTCCCCCTTTCAAGGGAGTAGTGGTCTTTGTGCAGGGTGATATTCTTCGTCTCTCATTCCACTTAGTTGGCTAAGCAAGATGATACCTCATTGCTGTCCACAGACACCAATGCAAGAAATAATTACATGTAGGGGTTATGCATGTTGCAGAAAGCAAAGGTGACTTCCTTTTCTGCTCTGCCAACACTCAGACATTTCTTACTAGCTGTTTACAGATATTCATTCATCACATACAGAAATCAGCATGAGGCATTGTAATAATATATCATGGCCAGTACATGTACATCACTTGATGAAAGAAGCCAGCTGGGTCATATGAAACCAGAGATTTCCTGACATTCTTCAGGAAGGATTTCTTTTTTCTCCTGAAGTTATTATCCTCTTCAGGAAACAGACAAAACAAAGATCTGCTGCGCAGCCGGGGGCAAATCTTACAGGCTTTGTGCAATGCAGGTACTGTCATGACTGGGGAATGTCTTGGTAACCATGTTCTGGTCCTTTCTTCAAACAGAAATTTATGGTCTTTTGAATTGCTGAAACCCTCTTGCAGGTAGACAGATGCTTGGGAGATCTCCATTGTTTTCAAGGATTGTAAGAAACTCCCTTTGTGGGGGAAACCAGTAGCAGACAGCCTGACTTGCAACGAGAGTCTCTGGGAATGCAACAAGCTGCCTGCATGACACAATTTGACATCTGCCCCTTGAAGGACACTTGCTACAGAAATCTCCAACTATACTTTAGGATCTGAAGATCTCATTTGGATACTACCATGCTAAATGTTCTATTGTGCTAATCTGAAGAACTGGAAACAAACGAACAGAACAAACAACAAAGAGAAACAAAACAAAGATGGCAGTAAAATCTCAGGGAAGTATGGTGTGGCAGCAGTTACAACGTGGTGACTACACATCTTAAATTGCCTTTCATTTTTATCAATTTCACATGCCCTCAGCCAAGCCACCATTCAAAAGACCTGAGAAACTGGCAGAGCCACAATTTGGCAGGAAGATACACCAATCTTTATCCTTAGATATTTTTCACGAAAAATTTTCAGTTGACATATAGAAACATGAATTTTGTAGGTCTGTGGATAAGAAAAAAAAATCCTAGCTGATATCATACACAAAATCTATTCCACACTGAATTTCTGGAATTAGAAATGGTGGAGAAAACACACTTCCAGGAGGGAAGACAACCCTGATTTGAATGGAGGAAGTATCATGCAACTGGAAGCATAAGTACTGTACCTAGTGGCACTAATGGGATGCCTACAACTTCATTTGCCCTCCTAGCAGACTCACAGCTGTCCATCTGCACACCTTGAAGAATGGCACAGACATCCTAGATGTATTAAGTCTATGACACAGCACGACCTTTTCAGAAGGTCATATAAATAAGGCAAAACCACTTGAAAAATATGAAGTTCAATGCCATATAGTAATTACTGGAAACAGCAGGGAAAAATCCCTTGTCATTTTTCTTCCCCAATCTCAGAAAAAACAAACTTTATAGTAGAATGAGGGAGTGATGACAGTCAAACACTTGGACTTGGCAGTAGAGGAACTTTTTTAAGAGCCTTTCCTGACTTTTGACATGGTAGAACTCAACACATAGGGATTAGATCAATAACGTCAAAACGCTTTTTTGAGAAGATTTTATGATTTTTGAACATAACTACAGTGAGTTCAGTAAATTGTCTCCTCTTAGTCTGGGGGAAGGAGACTACACTTTACCATTGCTATAACTATGGTGAAATGAGATTTTCTAAAATACTCTTGCAGAGACACCAAATTAAACTAATGTTCTGAGGTTGTTTTCTGTTGCACATCCTAGAATGCCAGTAGGCAAAAAGCCAAATACAATGCTGAAATTGCTTTTAGAGATAACAGTACCTTGTCCACCTGCACCAAACAAATGATAAAAATTCTGGTAATAAAAGATACATTTTTAACAGCCCCCAAATTCTTAACAATTACATCAAATTTGGTTTTTTAGGGTCAATTTAAATTTTTTGCCTGATAGATCAGACAAAGAAGCCATTCCTTTCAAACAATACAAGATTTCTCAAACTCAATGTGCGCACTGTAGGCGTGAACTTGTAGAGAAGATGCCCTGTTAAGTATACTCGTTTCCTTAGGGAACAACTATGGTTCACTGGATACCACTGGCAAAGGCTTCACACCAGGGTCTGCACAGTAATCAGGGATTCTTTCACAGAATCACAGAATGGTGGGGTTGGAAGGTACCTCTGGGGATCACCCAGTCCAACCCCCTGCTAAAGCAGGTTTGCCTAGAGCAGGGTGCACAGGAACATGTCCAGGCAGGTTTTGAGTATCTCCAGAGAAGGAGACTCCACAGCCTCCCTGGGCAGCCTGTTCCAGGGCTCTGTCACCCTCACAGTAAAGAAGTTCCTCCTCATGTTCAGGTGGAACTGCCTGTGCTCCAGTTTGTGCCCGTTGCCCCTTGTCCTGTCGCTGGGCACCACTGAAAAGAGTCTGGCCCC